>OW240915.1:147374628-147479628 GCA_933207985.1 Pelobates cultripes
TGCAAAACCCAAGTTCTCAAAAGGAAACATTCCTAAATACAAGCCACACTTTTTACAGTTGGGTATATGCACAAGGCCAAATGCTTAGCTCTGACTAATGTTATATACTAAATTGGACAGTTATTGTAGAGCAATCAGTGGGTGATTCTTAAATACACAATATGCATCCTATTGGTGGCTTCTATTGTATCTGAATATTTTATATGACATATGGTGATAAAGATACTTTTAGACACAAAGCTGTGTAGTAGATTATCCTAATGAAGAAATACAGAATACCACAAACTGTTTTCTAGAACGCAAAAATACGTTATTTTGGCACATGCTGTTATTTTTGGCCTATTGATCAAACTATGTAGTCAAAACATTGCAATTAAACAATTTATCAGCAGAACACTTCCTTTTTGAAGGACCAATAAACCTATCCATCCAAAAAGGAATACAAGAGAAAATTCAGCAGCATTTTTTGCCTTTAAGTAAAAGATTGGAGAGAATCCAAAAGGTAGTACTTTTTGTCAAACTGCAGATATTTCTTAAGCGGCGCTGTCAGGAGCACTGAAATAGATACAGCATTGTGGTAGCTGGTTAAAAGGAATATAAATTTCTTTTGCATGAATCAAATAAAAAATGGGAATTGATGTTGGTTGCTTAGTGTAAAAATGATAAATAGTTAGCTTATGCGACTACTTATGTTATGCATTTTTCTATGAATTAAACAAGGTATGGACAAACATAAATTGAGCATACTCAAGTAACGTAAAAATGTGTATTTATTTAATTCATTTATTTGACAGATCTTATATAGCTCTCTTATCCACAGCATTTTACAATTAAACCAGAGATCAATCATTAGACACCCAGACAAAGCAGAAGAGAATTGTGAGCTTACAGTGTGTGTGTGTTTTATATATATATATATATATATATATATATAACTTTTGAGTTATGCTGGAGTCTTTATAATTTATATATGTGTAAATGAAGAAGTTACCAGTTTCTGTTCAAGGTATCCTTATGCGGAACAAAACAAAATTTTTGATAAGATAAATTATGTTTAATTATGGACATATAAAGCAATTATGCAGGATGATTTACAAATTATTCTCAATTGTCCACCTTTTCATAGTGGATTTGTAGAGTGCCAAAAATATGTTCATTTATTTATTTGAAAGGGTTTTTCGAAATAATGTATATGGACAGTGACAGAAATTTCATAATTTTGTACCTGCATGCCACCAACATGGATTTGAAATCAAGCAAACAAGATGCAATTTAAGTGCAAACTGTCAGCTTTCATTCAAGGGATATAACAAAAATATCCTATAAAAACATTCCAAATTACAGCAATTTTTATACCAAACAAAAGTAAATTCTGAGTTTCATCCTTAGTGAATCCTTGCAGACCTTTGTTGTCAGGTGTTCAGTTTTTCAGCAAGCAGAAGCAATGATTAATTGGATTGAGGTCAGATGACTACTAAAGCTATTGAAAAATATTTCCCTTCATTTAAAAAATAGTTTTTGTCCAAATTTGAGCCAAATTTCTTGTGACGTGACAGGACGGGGTGCTGGTCTCGCGATCGGCTAGTTGTGGTGGCCATATTTGTGGGGCCATCGGAAGTAGTTAGCCACAGTGGGAGGGGAAGAATGTTTCTTTAACCCATCCTTCCACTCCCACTGTGGCTAACTACCTCTCCTGACCCACCAGCATGGCCGCCACCATAGGCGTGCGCAGCCTATGAATTAGGGTGTGCACCCTAAAGCACAAACACGCACACAGCGTGTATATGTATGTATGCAAGAGTGTATATACAAATACACTCTTGCATACATACATACAAATGCGCACTCATATAAATATCAGTACAAACAAACATTTAAAAAACTTTAAAAAACTGCAGAGAGTGGGGATGGACAGCCAATGGAAGGGAAGGTAGGTGAACCGAGTGTCTTAAAGGCAAAGTTACACTCGCACCATCCCATTGCGAATTGCAGGCCCTGCGCTCCCCACATAATGGCGGTATAACATTTTTTTAAATAGCATAGCAGCAGAGCCGGCCCAAGACAATGTGCTGCCTAAGTCAAAGGATGAAATGCTGCCCCCTCCTCCCCACCGCCACCACAACCACGCCACCAAAACACACCAACATCCATTATGTTAAATCATTATAATTAAAATTAAACTTATCACAATCATGATTAGATCGATACATTCCAGTAACATATTTGGAGCAAGGCACACTAAATTAGACATCACAACATATATGTTTCTACAATATTAAAATATTAGTACACCAATCACCAACAATAATAAACTAAAAAGAAGTACATTGAGTTGTCATGTTGGATGTATGCCATTAGATTAGGGTGTTTTCTGTCCCAGGTCCATCCATAATATTTTATATAGAATCTTATGGACATTGCATAACATAGGGCTGTATGGGATTTGATGCTTCCCTGCATAAGGCATATTGTATAGTCACCAAACTTACAGATTGCATACAGAACGTCCCTTTCAGGCATTGGTTTTGGACTTTGTGACTGTTGTGTTTCAGTCAAGTTGTTAATAAACAATACAAAAAACAAAAAGGGTTTCAGCTGTTAATAAAGTATTGCATTTTTTTTTCAGATATTCCTTTAAATTATTGCGAGTGTGGTCTGTAAATATGAGCATAGTGGAAGTTTGGGCTGATTTTGAATAAAAATCGCTAACTTAGGTGCCCTTTTGAATGGACAGCATTTATGTTTCTGCCATTTGGAATTTGTAGTGTATTTGTTTCTGTAGTGTGAGTGTTTCCATCACTGTGTGTATAGGAGACATTTTGTAAGAAATATATTGTGTGTGTGCTGAGGATGCAGTGTGTGTTTGAGATGTAGAATGAGACAGGGGATGTAGTGTGTGTAGAGAATGTATTGTGTGTGTGTGCTGGTAATGCTGTGTGAGTGCTTTTAGATGCAGAGTTTGTATGTGTGTTAGTGATGGAGATGCAGTGTACGGTTTGAGTGCAATGTGTGTGCTGGGAAGCAGTGTTTGTGTGTAATGAGGATGAAGGGTGTGTGTGTGTTGGGGATGAAGTGTGTGTATGTGCGTGTGTTTGTTGGGGGTTAAGGGTGTGTTTGTGCACTGGGGATGAAGTTTGTGTTTGTTTGTGTGCGGTGGCTGAAGTGTGTGTCTGAGTGTGCTGGGGATTGGCTTACCGTGTTTGTGATGGTGACAGTCATGTGGATGGCAGAGAGAGAAAAGAGAGAGGAAAGGCTGGGAAGAGATTACATTTTAGTTTAAACAGGATGAGAGACATGAGGTGGCATACTGAGGAAGGATTAGGGAGAGGAGAAGGCAGTTTCTGAGAGAGACTAGGGAGGTTAGGTGGCAATCTGGAAAAAAGATTAGGGAAGTGGTGTTTCAGGTTTGGGGGGAATTAAGACGTTTAGATTGAAGTTTGGAGAGGGATTGGGAAGGATAGGAGATATTTTTCGGAAGTAGTTTGTCAAGCATACATGTCAGACTTGGAAGGAGTTGGGGAGAAAAGGTAGCAGACACACACGGCTCGGCTCCTCACGTCCCCACCGCTGCTGCTGACTCCTCTCTGCCGGCTCCTGTGTCAGAGGGCTCAATGTCCTGTCGCTCCTACCTCAAGCCAGCTCACAGCAACAGACGCAGCCCTGCCGCAAAGTGAGCAGTGAAGATCTGGCTCGCAGTGCACGTGCGAGCGCCGTAACTTCAGTGCGGAACATTTATATGACAGAACGCCCGGCCAGGCTGCCAGCACAGGTCTGCCTCCATCTCCTGATGTCTCTGATTTTTTTTACATTTTAGGTGGCCTCACAGCTTGCACCAGCGGAGTGGCTGATGGGGGGGAAAGGCATTACCCAAATTTATATTATTATATTAAATAATGAAAGCCCTGTCTACATCATTTATCTTCCTTGATAGTTCAGACCTTTTGTTGTTTCTGACAGTATCCTTTTTAAGAATGTCCAACCTGTTTATTTAGCCACTCCAAATGTTTCTGCTGTTTCTCATTATGGGCACATTAACCAGTGTGTAGCTACGCAGCCCCTTACGCAGCAAACTGAGCTGTACTGTGTGTGTTGACACCTTTCTATCATGGTCAGCATTAAGCTTTTCAGAGATTTAAACTACAGTAGCTCTTCTGTGTGATCGGACTAGACGGGCTAGCCTTCACTCCCCATGAGCATCAATAAGTCTTGGGCACCCATAGCCCTGACACCAGTTTTCCAGCTGTCTATCCTTGCATCACTTTTGCAGGTACTTACCGCTCCATACCGGGAACACCTCCAAAACTTGCCATTTTAGGGATGTGCTGACGCAGTCATCTTGCCATCACTAATTTCTCTTCTCAAAGTTACTCAGATCTTTTCACTTGCCCATTTTTTCTGCTTCCAACACATGAAATTCAAGAACTGACTGTTTACTTGCTACCTACCTGGCTGAGACCATCAAGACTGAAAAAAATTTGGAAGACTTGTGTGCAAGCATGGTATGAGTGGCATTTGATTGAGAACCAAGTCTGACTCAGCTCTCACAGATTTTCACTCAGTTGTCTCTGAAAGATAACCACTAGAAGTGTGTTAACCCTGTAATGATAACAATAATGATATCTACTAAATGGCAACGTTTTAGATAGCAGGGTTAAAACTAAAGAGCTACTGTACCCAGGAATGTTTTTATAGGATATTTTTGTTATATCCCTTGAATGAAAGCTGACAGTTTGCATTTCAATTGCATCTTGTTTGCTTGATTTCAAATCCATGTTGGTGGCCCCGTAACAGAGAATCTAACAGAAATCACAATAGGGCAATGAATGGAGGCTAAAACAAGCCTTAAAGCGGCTCAAAAGAGTTCCCATTGGTCCACGTTCCGCAAACCCGCAGAGGGAGCCTATAGCGGGACTGAAGGTAAGCATTCTATTCAGGCCGCGTGGCTACGTGGAAAGTTTAAGGTAAGTTTGTGATACATAGTGGAAGCTGACCACTATAAAATGTCCCTGAGAGAATAGAATGAAGAAGTTAGAAATGTGTGTTGATGCATAAATGGATCATTAACACTCCCCGAGTCCCTTAATGGGTGCCTAGATTGACTCGCTATTCCTTCCTACCTGCCTCGTCTCTGTGATATGTGTGAGACTGATAATTGCAGTGCATAATTTTTTAAATCCACCTCACGCCTAAAGTAATGTGCATAGACTATATACACGTCTTTAGGTGTGAGGTGGAGTTTAAAAAATTATGTAATGCAACAATCAGTGTAACAGTGTAAGGAAGGAGGAGCCAGTCTATCTAGGCACTGATTAAGGGACTTAGGGAGTGTTAATGGTCTACAGGTTAGGGGAAGCAATGCTTGTCTTTTCCTGGGCCCTGGCAACTCACTGCCATCATGTCTAACTTGTTCCTATTTTGGACTGTGCACACACCCAGCACTAAACATCTCAGAGACATGTGAACTCTATAGATCTGGAAGTGCCTGCAAGTCCTCCTTGCATGTCAGCATGCTATTCCGTTGGTATGAGAGTTGAAAAGTGTAATTTCCAGCTCTGTGACAGGGTTTCTAGCTATAAGTGCAATCTAAAAGCACTAACTGAAATTATTATAGTGACTATGATGTCTATATATGTATTTATAGTGTGTAGGTCTTCTTTGTGCTGCCATAACAGCTATGATGCATTGAGGCATCGACTCTACTAGACATCTGAGCCTCCATGGATCGGATCTGTTGTTCCAGCACATCCTACATATGCTGAATTGGATTGAGATCTGGGGAATATGGAGGCCAAGGCAACACCTTGAGCTCTTTGTCATACTCCTCAAACCATTCTTGAACAATTTTTGCAGTGAGGCAGCCTACATATGCTGAATTGGATTGAGATCTGGGGAATATGGAGGCCAAAGCAAGACCTTGAGCTCTTTGTCATATTCCTAGAACCATTCTTGAACAATTTTTGCAGTGAGGCAGGTGAATTATCACAACCATTGTTATCACAACCATTGTGATGAAGGGGTGTACATAGTCTGCAACAATCTCTAGGTAGGTGGCCCAGAGCACTGCCTCCACAAGCCTGCCTTCTTCAAATAATGCATCCTGTTGCCATCTCTTCACCAGTTAAGCTATGGACACACACCCAGCCTTCCCCCTGATATAAAAGAAAACATGATTCATCAGACAAATAACCTTCTTCCATTGTTCATGGTCCAGTTCTGACACTCACATCCCCATTGAAGGCGCTTTTGGCACTGGACAAAGGTCATCATGGGCAATCTGCGGCTATGCAGCCCCATACACAGCAAACTGTAATGCACTGTGTGTTCTGACACCTTTCTATCATGGCCAGTGTTTTTCAGCAATTTGAGCTACAGTAGCTCTTCTGTGCTACTGGACTAAAAAAGCTAGCCTTCGCTCCCCACATGAATCACAATTCCATAATTGAGCCTTGGGTGCCCATGACCCTGATGCTGGTTGTCCTTCCTTGCATTCCTTTTGATAGATACTAACCATTGCATATCTGGAACACCCAAGCCCGGACTGGCCATTGGGCAAACTGGGCAAATGACGGTAGATTGGGATGGCCATGGATCAAGGCCAGCAGGGGAGATCACAGGATCTTCCCTACCGGCCCATGCAGAGCCAGCACTATCTGAGCACCAGCCCTGCTGTGTGCCCACAGGCACTTTACTGGACAGCCGGCGAGGGAGGGAGGAAGAGCACAGAGGACCCTAGATAGCTCTATCTTGCAGCTCCACTGGGTTCCTCTTGGGAGGTTGGAGAGTTGCCACAATTACCATGGCAACGCTCCAATCTCGCAACTGTAAACTCCAGAAGTTCCCCTCACTACTACAACAACCTGGAATTCCCCTCCACTACGATCACCAGGGATTTAAGAGATTAACCTCTATATCCCCACCCCCAGGCAAAGGTAAGAAGGGAGGACACATACACTGCAACCCTCACACACACAAACACACACACACATTGCACTCCTCACAAACACTGCACCCTTCAAAAGCATTGATCCAACTGGCTCACTTTGATAAAACACTCCATCTCTGGTCCAGCCCTCTTCTCAGTGGGCCGATTTGACTAAAAAATGCCCACGCCAAATTCCTTTCCCAGTCTGGCCCTAGGAACACCCCACAAGACTTTTGGAGATGCTCTGACCTTTGCAACTGCATCAAATGTTTTTGAGGAGTAATAAAGTGTTGAATAACAGGGTGAATTATACTATATGTGACAGAATTATGATATGTGACAAATAAAAATATATATAACATTTATTAGGAACACAGGAAATGTTTTAAAATATAGCGTATACAAAAATAAATGCTATTTAGCTATTAGTTATTGTACTTGTTTTCATTCATAATCTTCCCTTTCATTATTCTGTAAATGAATTTTCTTTACTTTGTCATTAAAAAAATGTATCAGTGCTCTCTGACATCAAAATAAATATACATATTACTTTTTAGAATACAGAAATATGAATTCTGTTTTTCAAATATTATAGTATAAAATACTTTTTTCCATTTTCCTTGGTAGTCATGGCATTTTCCTTTTGCTTTGAGGATGTAATATACCAGGGCATGGTCACATGATGTACACAATCAACTTTCACAAAACAGATGGAACTGATTAAGTGTAGCTATATTATGGTAGAGCAGCATCCAAAAGAGTTATGTAGAAAGTTTTGTGGATTATATAATTACTTGATAGACTGACATCGTTCTTGTTCGTTGAATACGTTTATTGGTCCACAGGTGACTCAAATCTCTTCTGAAGGTCAGTGAGTCACAGATGTCATCACCATTATCATCATCATAAAAACAGCATAATACATAATGAGCTGCAAGCAGTCCAAGGAAGAGAGACTTGATCCCTTCTTTAAGACCTTCTGCTTTCAAGCATCTCTTGACTAACTCAACATGAAAATTGGGCATCTTTTATTTGAAGCAGAAAGATTTTCAGATTAACTGTTAGTTAACAGTGGGACACTAGCACACACTGCATATATATATGAAAGCAAAAACTGTTAGTTCTCACATTCTGGGTAATTAGGAATATGCTATTTTAGATATTTGTACTTTAGTTAAAAATATAAGAAATGTAAGATGGATTAGGACTAGACTCTGTTGCTGATCCTATCAGGTATAAAGTATGTCCAATTGCATTCTTCAAGCTAGCCGAACTTTAAAGACCATGTCAAGGTAACCAGTCAATTTTGGGTGAAAAGATGGAGATACACAGGCCAGGATACATATAATAGAACAATCCAGGGGTACCACTAAAAATAAACTTTTATATCATAAGACTTAGATCTGGATTTTAGACATGCCAGCTAGCACTCCTGATACATATACATGTTACATATTGAGGAGGCTTTCCATTGATTTTGTTTTTTGTTTTATATAGGATTAATATTTTCCAGATTTCTTTCATAAAGTCTGCTGTTCCAACATCCACCATGGATGTTTCATGAAAGTGGAACAGAAAGAAAGGTTGTACTTATTTTGTAGTGACCTGAATTCAACATCAGATGTTAAAATCATGACATGAAATTTTGGTAGAAAGATAAAAGTAAGAACAGAAAGCTGACCACATGCCGGATGATATTAGTGGCAGATGTGATCGTCAGAAGTGTGATGGCATTTCCTCTGAATAGGCAAATGCACTTTTAAAACTTTGATGTTAACATGATTAGCAATGAAAGTATGCTTTGTTCCTTTGCCTTCACATGGTCTCAATATTGGCAGTTATCGTATTCTTGTATTTTTTAAATCAAATATTATCCCCTCCTTTATTTATGTGCAGATGCTGAACACAATACTGCTTTTTTGTAGGGCTAAAAAGAAACTGTGAATAAAATATACAGATTGAGAATAAAAGTGCTAAAAATAGGTCTTTTTCCTGTTTCATTGTAGTTTAATCCAACTCTTTATGTTTTCCGCTTTTTCATGTCTTTGATCTTTATGACATTAAAATAGCCAACACTGTTCCCCATCTTATCTGCAGACCTTATAATTGGATGCCACGTCAACTTTCCAATGAAAAAAACCTATTAAGCAATTTTTGGAGAAGGACCATCAGGTTATATAAATATTAATTCAACCTGCTTTGCAGATGAATACATTTTCATTTTTTAACTGTTTGTTGAACTGTGTATTTTGACTGATTTTAAGTTTCTATTGGGGTCCATAACCATAGGACTACATGTACTGATATCTGAAGCGCGAGATCATGTTAATTTTATGATACTTTTATTTCATTAAATTTTTTGTCTATTTATGTAGACATATAGGTTCTTTTGTGAATACACTAACAACTTAGTAACAACCCCTGGATATTGGGCTAAGGTAACATCCCCAGTACGTACTTGAAAACCAGATTAATCTGAACGTTTATTTCCTGGTTAAATACTTTGTTATTATTATTATTATTATTATTATTATTATTACAGGATATGTATTTATTTTTCTTGGTCTTACTTGAGCTTTTAGGTTCATGCTAGTCAGTTCATTGCATGTGGTCTACTTATTATTCAAGAATCAAGGACAATATTTGAATATCTATATATACTTGTAATATTAAGTACGTTAATAATACCCTTTGACAGGTATGAATCTCATATGCCATCTACATTATAACACTGTATTTATATCATGGTCTAACATATTTCGCATTCAACTACTTATCAGCATGAATGGGTGCATCTTAAAAATGTCAGCAACAAAGGTTCTGTATACCTAGTTGGGAGTCCTATTAATGAAAATCGACTTTTTGAAGTCACAGCTTAATTTAGGAGGAACCTATGGAATGATTAAGCTGACCGCCTTTTCCATGTGAAAGGATTTTTAGCAACTGAGACAGTAATGGAGCCCCCCTGCCTAAAACACACTAAGAGCTACAAACAACAAGAAACAAGCAGGGTGTGATCCTAAGCTAATTACAGCATTAAAATAGGAAAGGATCACCACTTAAGGTGCCAACAAAGTCAACCCAGCTGCTGCTGCACAAAAGACTTTCTCTCTCCTTGCACTGCAGGACTCTAAAATAAAAGAGCAGCAGGCTACAGTGTATTTAACTTACTAGATACTAATGTTCTTATTATAGCATCTTTTCAGTACACAAAATATTAACCCTCATAGTGTCATGGTGAATCTCAAATGTTTCAATTTAATAAAATAGAACTCTTCATCAGGTCTTGTTTCAGGAGTAGTCTATGTATTAAACCCACAAATGGATATTTTAGCTTTTTTTTCCATGTAACATTCACTGTATTTCAGCCTCTTTGTAGCAATTATAATATCGAGATGGAATTGTTGGTATTGTTAAACGAAAAGTAAGGTTAGTCCATAGTGTGTTACAATACGATACAGGGTGCATTATGAAGAATATGGCATCATTTGTATGTAACGTTCTCCAGAATTAGAAAATCATATGCACTAAATAAAAATATATGAGGCAAGTTATGGCAAAACTATAGCGATTCTGAGCAAATGTGGCTAAATTTAAATTTAAATGTTGAACATAACTATATATATATATATATATATATATATATATATATATATATATATATACATATATATAAATATATATACAGGCTCTTGTATGATATATATATATATATATATATTTATTTTTATTTTTTTTTCATACAAGATGCTGCACACTCACTTACTAAACAGCAACGTCAAAGCTCTCAAAATGTAATAGTTTAAAAAAAAATCTAACTCAGGCAAAAATAATGGGAATTTAGTTATAGTATATGATTATATGATTGCATAAGCCTACCAATGTATGCCATTTTTGACAGGTCCTATCCTAGCAACAGAGAGAGAGAGAGAGAGAGAGAGAGAGAAAGAGAAAGCGCATCATGTAGTGATACATAAATTAACATATACATAATAAAATTTAAATAAACATAATAATATATCTTTAATCAGAAAATGAAAGCCTGAGATAGAAAATATTGGCTTTGATGAGCTGATTAAAAATAACATATTGGAAAATGTATATATTCCTAGATATTCACTTTGAATTCACTTTTGTGAATAGCCCTGTTTGACTTCAGGGAGACAGACCAGGGGTGATACATTGTGTTTCCCCTTCTGTGCCTATGCTGGAGTGGGAGAAAGCCTGTGTCATTGACTCTAGTGTGAGACTAACTTTAGCTGTAAACTGTAGAAAAATAGAAAAAAATTAGAGTGGGAGATAGGAGATTGGGTTGGCAGACATTTTGTCATTCATGCTAGTGTGAGACTATTTTACCAGTATACAGTTGTTAAAAGTTGTTACTGTTGGGGACTGAGGTGTCAGGGAAAAGATAATTTTGCATAGCCATAGGTCCTGATTCTACTAGCTTTTGCTATATGAGTGGACTATTTGACCAATATAAAGTTGTTGAAAATTTTTCTATTTTTTTTTAACTGGAGGAAAGAAAGTAATCCTAGGGTGAGACTAGTTTACCAATATACTATTGTTCAAAAATAAATAAATATATGCATATCAAAACCCAAAAAGATTATGGTGGGGGAACAATTGTAATTGAAAAACCCCTCCACCTGAAGTCTGTGGATAGTTAATACAATGTTAAACAAAAAACTGCACACCAGTCAAGCCATAAGACTTGCTTTTCCCACAGAAATCACAAATTTGCAGTGATGTTACTACCGCAAAGGATTCTGGGTGGGCATATACAAATTAGTTTAACAAAGAATAACATTTTTGCCTCATTCCATTTGAAACATGGATTCCTTTGAGTCTGTGATTGCTGTATACAACAGCTTTGAAACGCAACTTAGGAAAAGCAAGTCTTATGGCTTGACTGGTGTGCATATTTAGATTTTACATATATATATATATATATATATATATATATATAAATACAGGGCCATCTTTAACGCAGGGCAAACAGGGCAGCTGCCCTGGGCCCATTTATTTCAGGGGGCCCAAAGCAGGGGCCCTGTGGGACCTGCTGCCCTCAAGAAAACAATTTTCACCATTGCTGATGGCCGGGGGCCCACACACTAAGTAGGCCCTCCAGGTGGCCCAAGCAATTAGGGCCATCTGGTGGGCTAGTTTTTAGCAGAGGCCTGGTCGCGTGCTGTGGCCCTTTAACAGTGCGACCCCTTGCTTTTCGGGCAGCCGTCTGGGAGGAAGTGACTGCCGCAAGTCTCTTCCTCCCATAAAGAGAGGAGTCGTGCAGGAGGGGGCAGGAGGAGCTGTGCGGGAGGGAGGAGGAGAAGTGGCAATGAGGAGGGGGGCTCCTAACTCCCATCAGCCACACAGGCACCACACTGAACCCCAGGGAAGCCACCCTCCAGAAAAAGGTAGGAAACTAGAAGGTGGGTTTAAAAATGTAAATTTTACATTGATGTCAGTATGTCTATGTGTGTGTGTGTGTCACTATGTCTGTGTGTGTGTGTCAGTATGTGTGTCTGTGTGTGTGTCTGTATGTCTATCAGTGTATGTGCCTCTGTGTGTGTATGTCAGTATGCCTGTCAGTGTATGTGTCAGTACGTCTGTCAATGTATGGATCTTTGTGTGTCAGTATGTCTGTCATTGTATGTATTTGTGTGTGTTAGTATGTCTGTCAGTGTATGTATTTGTGTGTGTCAGTATGTCTGCCGGTGCATGTGTCTTTGTGTCAGTATGTCTGCCGGTACATGTGTCTGTGTGTCAGTATGTCTGCCAGTTTCTGTGTCTGTCAATGTATCTATCAGTGTGTGTGTGTGTGTGTGTGTGTGAATATGTCTTTCAGTGTATGTGCCTCTGTGTGTGTGTGTCAGTATGTCTGTCAGTGTATGTATTTGTGTGTGTTAGTATGTCTGTCAGTGTATGTATTTGTGTATGTCAGTATGTCTGTCAGTGAATGTATATGTGCCAGTATGCCTGTCAGTGTATGTGTTAGTATGTCTGTCAATGTATGGATCTTTGTGTGTCAGTATGTCTGTCAGTGTATGTATTTGAGCGTGTTAGTATGTCTGTCAGTGTATGTATTTGTGTGTGTCAGTATGTCTGCCGGTGCATGTGTCTTTGTGTCAGTATGTCTGCCGGTGCATGTGTCTGTGTGTCAGCATGTCTGATAGTATATGTGTCAGTGTATCTGTATGTTGTCAGTGTGTGTATCTATATGTAGTCAGTGTGTGTATCTGCATAAGTGTCAGATACACATATACATACGCCGACAGACGGTATGTCTGTCAGTGTATGTGTGTGTGTCAGTATGTCAGTCATTGTGTGTATCAGTATGTCTGCCAGTGTATGTGTCTGTATGTTCGGATGTCTGACATATAACATATGTGTGTGTACCTCATTATGTGTGTGACCAGGGGGCCTAAGCAAATGCTTGCCCAGGGTCCAATCAATATTAAAGATGTCCCTGCATATATATATATATATATATATACAATACAAACGATCCAGCTCACTCACTCATCCACTAAACAGCAACTTCAAAGCTCACAGATTTTATTAGAGTTTTTTTAAACATAATCTAGGCAAAAAAATGGAGGTGTAGTTACGTTATATGATCATACAATCCATAAGCTTGGCACAATGTGAATGAACCCCATCTTTGGCAGGTCCTACTCTAACAACCTAATGTCTACTCTTATAAGACTTGGGGAGCAAAATTCCATCTGGGGCTCTCTGCAGTACAAGGTTAAAGAGGGCCCTGGAATGAGGCACCTGTGACTTGGAGGGATGCAAAACCAAGGGGTAGGCCTAACTCACAAATATATATATGAAACCAGGGAGCTGCATTCACCTGAACATGCATAAATGGGGTGCTGCTGGGGCCAATTTACACAAGATCCAGCGCACTCACTCATCCACTAAACAACAACTTCAAAGCTCACAGATTTTATAATTGTTTTTAAAAACACCTAATCTAGGCAAAAATATTTCAGGGCACTTTTTAGCAGACATTAGGCTGTTGGAGAAGGACCTGCCAAAGATAGGGTACACCGATGTTGTGGCAGGCCTATGCATTATATTATTATATACTGTAACTACAATCCCATACAAATAAAATCTGTGAGCTTTGAAGTTGCCGTTTAGACGATGAGTGAGTGCGCTGGATCTTGTGTATTGTATGAATTGGCCCCCAGCAGCTCCCCATTTTTGAATGTTCTGGTCAGTGCAGCCCCCTGGTTTCATAGATATATATTTGTGTTAGCCGTTTGGGGAAAGAAAATCTTTTTTTTTTTTCTTACTGTGTTCAGTACAGTGTGTGCTATGCAAGTGTGCAAACACAGTGTAGTGTTTCTTATTGTCAAATAAAATAACAATATGGCAGGAGTAAGAGAAAAGTGGGCTTCCCACACAACATCTGTGACAGGATGTCAGCAAGAGGTGGAACTTCACTTAAGATAATGTTAGATAAAGCAGGAAATAACTTTGGATCAGCAGAGGGAAATCCATTGCCTATCTTCCCACAAATCCATTTGCATTGGGAACTGATGATTGGATAATAATAGGGTAGCTAATGTCTGTCCTTACTCCATTGAGGTACATGACAGGCAATTTGAGCCAAAGAAACCCACCTCATACACATGATGGATTATTTTACAGATGCTTTTAATGTGTATTTTGTACATGTTAACAACAAATAAAATGTATATCTTGTAATACATACATACATACATACATACATACAATAAGTCTACAATAAGTCTGTGTGTGTGTGTGTGTGTGTGTGTGAGTACGCACATACATATATATTTCCCCAGTTTATTCCTTGCTTAACAAAATTATGCCACATTCCATAATACAAATTTTGACTAGGTATGCACAATTGTGCAACTAAGGCAAACCACATTTTAGCAAAAGTGCATATCAAGTTTTCGATGTGACAGTTTTACAGCAAATAAATCATAGGCAGTATTTATAATCCTAAAATAGTAAAATAATAAACCACTTATTTGTTTCACAGAAAAAGATGACTGGATTTACGTGCCAGATTATACTAATTTAAGTGGCAGAGAACTTTTGTGAAACAATCATATTTTCAGAATAAATGTCTTCCACATAAAACACATCTTTTCACATCTCATGTTAACACACATTAGCATATGCAAAAGTGACCAAGACAAGAGTAGATTATACGTCCTGAATATATTGATGCAAAGTACCTTTGGGACATTGGGAATTTTTGGCTTCCATGTACTACAGTATTTCCATCTATAAAAAAAAAACTGGAATGTATTGGTTTTGTAAAAGTCTTTTTTAATATATTTATAAGTGTCCATCCTAATCTTCACTGTTTATGTTATTTAGAAGGTCACACCACTGCTACATTTACTATTTCTGAGATCATGCTACACCTGGACAAATATGGAATCATTCTTTAAAAAGATTGGACTCCCCTCTTTTCCATAAAGTGGTCCCATGACTTCCTTATGGAATTTGGGGTAGTAGAACCTGCACCCCTATAGGTGAACACATGATTGTAATGTATTGTAACAATTATGTCACAGCAATCCTAATACTGGGGCCCTTTGCATTCAATAAAGATGTATATTTTCTTTCTTAATAGGGGGGACTAATATTGGGGTACTAATACATCCTCAGTGTTTTGGTTAACTTGAAAAAGTTGTCTGTTTCAAGTTAACTGAAGCATGCTGAGGGATTGAGATACATGGATGATTAGGGATTGAGAAACAAGGGGGGCTGGGGGAATGAGACACGTGGCCTCTGAGGGGAATGAGACACATGGAGGGGCTGAGGGGAATCTGACACACAAGGGCACTGGGGGAATGAGACACATGGGGGTTTGAGAGAATGAGACAACTGAAGGGACTGGGGGAGGTAATTAGCACATTGAAGGTCTTGGTGGGGGGTGATTTACATGGAGGGGTTGGGGTGGAGGAGTTGAGACACATGGGGTGCTGGGGGTGTCAAAATGAATCTTCGTCTGTATAGCCAAGAAGCCCTGTAGGTATTGTCTGTGTTTTATAAAGAAAAAAACTGTATGTAAAGGGCACGTTAAATATGAAAATTAACTGAGCAATTCCCCAAGTGAGTCTCATCAAAGTCATAGGAAAGGAACGTTAACAAAATTTTCAACAGAACACAGAAAACAATACATTACCTTTAAATTATGCAAATTATACAAAATAAATTTGAAAAATAGTACTGTATCCAACGTTTACAGACACTAAATCAATCAGTACAAAGTATATAAAGTGCATATCTAATGAATTGTATGTTATGGATCATTATAGTCTTGATATATAAGTGTAACCAAATTTTTGCACAAATTCTTGTTTTCCAGGTAGGGATTGCCTAATCAGAATACAAATGGTGATGTATAGTGAATAAGAAAATTTGCAAACACTAGGTGATATTAAAATTATTTATTATTATTATAAGAAGTATAAAAAGTGTGCATTAACGTCACACATACCCCTATTTGTCTAATGTTCTCATAGAGATTGAGATATAATAGTGACGCATGCATTGTGTGACAATAATGCCGTAATACCATTCAGGTGTTCTGAAAACATTTTAATAAACATTGAGACTGACGGTCAAGTGTCTCCTGAAGCCCAACAATAGGAGCACAAATGGACTTTTTTTTTGAGGCTTCCAAAATCTCCCTCCAAAGTTTCACCAAAATCTTTCTCCCATTTTTTCTACATAGTTCAATACAATGTTGGTTGAACCCTGGGCCGGCCTTAGGGGAGTGCGAGCTGAGCGGCCGCACAGGGCACCATGGCCAACACAGCTCGCACATGGCTGGTATTATGGGAGCTAAACTAGGTACCCGGGTGGAGGATCTCATTATTCTCCACCCGGGTCTATTAAAAAAAAATTCACAAAAATTGAGGTAGAAGGGGCGGCGCTTAATGAGCGGTGGGGCGAGTCATATCAAGATGCAAAGGCGGGGCTTATACATATCCAAAGCCCCTGGTAATGCCTACCCAAAGCTGCACAGGAAGAGGGAAGCAGGAAGACATCCCTGCTTTCCCAACAACCAACTGCATCCACTACCCCTTCCAGCCATAATGGAAAGAGGTGAGTCTTTGTATGTGTGTCTGTGACTGCCTGCCTGTGTGTTACTGTTTGCCTGTTCATGTGTCTGTGTGTGTGTGACTGAATGCCTCTGTGTGTGTGTGTGACTGTCTGTCTGTATGACTGCCTGCCTGTGTGTGTGTGTGTGTGTGCGTGTGTGTGTGTGACTGCCTGCCTGTGTGTGTCTGCCTGCTTGTGTGTGTATGTGACTGTCTGCCTGTGTGACTGCTTGCCTGTGTGTGTGACTGTCTGTCTGACTGCCTTTGTGTGTGACTGCCTGCCTGTGTGTGTGTGACTGTCTGTGTGACTGCCTCCCTGTGTGTGTGTGTGTGACTGACTGTCTGCCTGCCTGTGTGTGTGTGTGTGTGTGACTGTCTGTGTGACTCCAATTGTGTGTGTCGCTGTAGCTGTGCCATTGTGTGTGCCTGTGCCTGCATGTGTGACTATCTGCCTTTAACTGAGTGTGTGTGTGTGCCTATCATCATATGTGAGTGTGCATGCCTATAACGGAGTGTGTATGACTGTCTGCTTGTAATAGAGTATGTGTGACTGTCTGCCTCTGACTGTGTGCCTGTCTGTCTATAACTGTGTGTTTGTCTCTGTGACTGTCTGCCTGTAACTGAGCATGTGTGACTGTCTGCTTGTAACTGTGTGTGTGTGTGTGTGTGTGTGTGACTGTCTGCCTGTAACTAAGCATGTCTGATTCTCTGCTTGTAACTGTGTGTGTGACTGTCTGCTTGTGCCTGTATGTATGATTGTATACAGGCAACTTGGTGGGGTGAGGGGGGCGCCATGAAGACTTTTTGCACAGGGCGCCTAATGGCCTAAGGCCGGCCCTGGTTGAACCGACAGAACATTAATTGACTGAAATAAATGAGGGAGGGTTAATTACCTCTAGACAAATTGTATTTGGTCAGACTAGAGATACCAGCTGAATTAACCTTACATACACATTACAAACAGCATACTCAAAGTTTGCAGCACACGGCAGGCTCACAGAATGCAAACATTACAGATGGCATGTTGATAGCATGTTGATAGCTTTCACATATTACAAACAACAACCTCAGAGTTTTTACACATTACAGACTGCATGTTCACAGCCTTCACGTTACAGATGGTGTGCTCCTGGCCATGTTACAGAAAGCATGCTCTCAGCAGTGTTACTTCATTACAGATATTATGCACAATATATACTGACATTGTACTCGGACAGTTCTGTTCAGACAGTACATACAGGACTGCTGTGATTGGGTCTCTCCCATATAATCTATACATCACTTGCACTCATATGTCTGCATTTAATACTTCACTCCCCTCCAGATCTGTAGTATGGAGGTTGATTGTGATTAGAATACTAACATGGGTGTAGTAATGAGGTTTACAGAATGAGTTAATAGATGAAGAGCTTTTCTGAATGATGAATTTGGGTCAGTTTTGGGTTTTTTACGAGTACAGGTCAAAGTAGTGTGAGAACAGTAAAGTTAAAATAAAGTAAAAGCCAGTAAGTAAACTGATTCCAGGACATTACAACATGTATACAAGGTTAAGGGTTTTTTGTTAGTCCCTAGTCTGGCCTCCTATACACTTTCATATTAAAGTAAAACTCCTAGTTAATAAAATTTGTGAGAAACATTCTCAATGAGTACTTGAGGATAATTGCATACTTCCTATTGGAGGTGATATAGTATGCGGTCACCCCTTCTTTGGAGTGGGGAACATGATAAATGATTAAAAAGTGAAGGATAGGTGATGATTCTGGGCAAGAAAATTCTTGGCAATTGGTTTTTCAATATATGTTTTGACCTAAAATGTCAATTTCCTTTCTTATTTTTCCACACTTCTGGGTTTAGAGATCATAACTAAGATATGTATCAGTTTCCTTTAAAATCCATGTGAAATTCTTAAGAATTCTCTTGCCACTTCAAATTTGTTGACAGTAGTCACAGGTATATATCTCTATTGCTAATCTAGTAGTACATTTGTAAATATGTTTTGGCATTAGAAAGCGTACACAACCCATTGTTTTAGTGATTACTGCAGCTTCACATAAATTATCAACTTCCATCTCCCAAATACCATTGTTTGCAACAAGAAAACAAGATTGCAGGACATTTAGTTTTGGTACTGTATCTTTATTTGTAAACACTAGTCACCCACTACTGTCATTACAAATGAGCAGTTTCATTCAAACTCTGTACATCGTCTGAAAAAGATTGATGTATAACGTTAAACATTTGCGCTACACAGATAAAAGTAAATTTGTTGGATAAAACAGAGAGCACTTTATTTTTATTTAAAGTTCCCTCTAGCAAATGTGTTTTGCTTTTCACAGGGTTATTCATTAAAATGTGAGTTGTCATAAATTCAGATTAATGTCAAAATTAATTTCAAATTTTAGACCACAATAGTCCAATTAAAAAAAAGAATTCAACCTAATTTTTAGTTTAATTATATTAGATTCAAATATGAAATTCACCTTGACCTCAGTTTCCGTTTCCAGCAATTCATTCTTCAGTAAATAACCTAGTGAGTATTTATAGTTATAAGCTTTATTATAGCATATTAAAAATGTGTGGACAGAACCCAACATTTTTTCTTTGAGTGAATAGTTTTTCTAGTATTGTAATTGCGTTACCGCTTCTTCAAACGATCTAGACCTTGTCCATCTATGTCATTTTGGCCAAGTGAATTGACTTCTAATAAATATCCTCCCAAAACTACTTATCTGAAACAACTGGTTTGAGTTATTTGTAACACAAGAAGCAAATAATTACCATGGCATTAGAGACTGTTTTCTTTCTAGAGACACTTATCTCTTTTTTCTCAGATTACCTGTCTCATGGAAGATCTAGTACTTATCACTTAATAAAAATCTCATTAAAGAGAGATGCAAACGAAGATCTTATAATCCAGAACATTACTGTCTACACCTTACTGTTAAGAACACTCCAATAACCAGATACTGGATTTTGGTTTCCCCTATATAAAATAAATGAGTAATGCCTATATTGACTATGTGCTTTGTTCTCTTGGTAAAATACACAATAATGCCTATATTGACTATGTGCTTTGTTCTCTTGGTAAAATACACAATACAATAGTATCCATTTTACTATACATTCTACTTTATGGTTTGCATGTTGTATTGTGGCAGGAGGCAATTCCAAAATAGTGTTTAGATAGAGAAGTACATAAAACAATAGAGTCATAAAATACTTAGTAAACTACGCAAACTACGGAACAGTCCGACTAATAGCAAGCCTGAATATAAACACTCCCTCCACATGTGTGCTTACTTAGATTAGGCAAACCATCAGGATATCTAGATAAACAAAGATAAAATGTTTCATGTAGCTTGTATAAAGGATAAAACTGGCTGGAGCTGAGTGAAACAAGCAAATCTCTGTTCCAGAGTGTTAAAATAAATATACACGGAACACATTTGTACGATGGAGTAAGTCAAACATAAGTCAAGCACAGATCTCACTCATATGGCCAAGTACACATTCTCCAAAAACATGTTGTACTGTTCTGATTTCTTTATGTGTGATATACATTTTATGACCTTGTTTGCATGCATGTAGTTCCTATCTTCAATCTGTGCTGGTAAAATGAGGGTCTGAATTTTGTTACCAGTGATCTGCCATGTGTGTTGACATATACAGTGCCTTGCAAAAGTATTCACCCCCTTGACTTTTTATCTATTTTGTTACATTACAGCCTTAAGTTCAATGTTTTATTAATCTGAATTTTATGTGATGGATATAAAAAAATATCCAAATATTTGATGATCCCCAGGAGCACCATCAAATCTATCATAACCAAATGGAAAGAACGTGGCACAACAGCAAACCTGCCAAGAGACGGCCGCCCACCAAAACTCACAGTCCGGGCAAAGGAGGGCATTAATCAGAGAAGCAGCACAGAGACCTAAGGTAACCCTGGAGGAGCTGCAGAGTTCCATAGCAGAGACTGGAGTATCTGTACATAGGACGACAATGACCTGTACGCTCCATAGAGTTGGGCTTTATGGCAGAGTGGCCAGAAGTAAGCCATTACTTCCAGCAAAAAACAAAATGGCACGTTTTGAGTTTGCGAAAAGGTATATGGGAGACTCCCAAAATGTATGGAGGAAGGTGTTCTGCTTTGATGAGACTAAAATTGAACTTTTCAGCCATCAAAGAAAACGCTATGTCTGGTGCAAACCCAACACATCACATCACCCAAAGAACACATGATGCTGCTACCACCATGTTTCACTGTGGGGATGTTTTTCAGCAGCCGGGACTGGGAAACTGGTCAGAGTTGAGGGAAAGATGGATGGTGCTAAATACAAGGATATTCTTGAGCAAAACTTGTAACACTATGTGCGTGATTTGAGGCTAGGACGGAGGCTCACCTTCCAGCAGGACAATGACCCCAAACACACTGCTAAAGCAACACTTGAGTGGCTTAAGGGGAAACATGTAAATGTGTTGGAATGGCCAAGTCAAAACCCAGACCTCAATCCAATAGAAAATCTGTGGTCAAGATTGCTGTTCACAAGCGCAAACCATCCACCTTGAAGGAGCTGGAGCAGTTTTGCAAGGAGGAATGGGCAACAATTCCAGTGGTAAGATGTGGCAAGCTCGTAGAGACTTATCCAAAGTGACTTGGAGCTGTGATTGCCGCAAAAGGTGACTCTACAAAGTATTGACTTTTGGGGGGTGAATAGTTATGCACATTGACTTTTTCTGTTATTTTGTCCTGTTTGTTGGTTGCTTCACAATAATAAAAAATAAAAAATCTTCAAAGTTGTGGGCATGTTCTGTAAATTAAATTATGCAAATCCTCAAACAATCCATGTTAATTCCAGGTTGTGAGGCAGCAAAACATGAAAAATGCCAAGGGGGTTAATATTTTTGCAAGGCACTATAGATGTTTCATGTATTTGTACATTGGATAATATTTACTATTTCCTTTTATAGATTCGAGATAAAAAATAAGTGGATACCTCTTCAAGTAATTTGAGTATCTCAGAGAACTTTCTCTTTCTGATTATGCACATCTATAAAGTACTCTGATCAGTTTAGATATAAGTTTATAAGAGCCAATTGTACAAGTTGTGATCAAAACAAAACGTAAACAAAACCTTGAATTTGCGCTATATGTCTGTTCTCTCTTTCATATTAAATGCACCCACACTTATTATATATCATTTTGTTCAGGAGAAACAGGACTTTTATGTCACATCAAATATTTATATATTAAACATAATAATGAATAATATGAATAAAATGTAAAAAAAAAAGTGAAAAACTAAGAATTGTAAAACAAACCTTTTAGTTCTGCATGACAGTTTAACTGTGAATGTCATAATACTGTTAACTGTTACTGCAATAATATGTTCATATTTGTGTTAAGCGAAGTCTCATGAGTAAAATAGCACCCCCCAAGTATAGGTTTTATAGTGTTTTAGAAAGTTACAGGGTCACATTTAGCACATTACATTTTTTAGTTAATACACATTGAAATTTGCCAGACTGGTTATGTTGCCTTTGTGACCGTATGGTAGCCCAAGAATGAAAATTACCCCCATGATAGAATACCATTTGCAAAAGTAGACTGGCCATTCTAAGGCCCGGTAAGACGTTACCTTTTAGTCCTAGGTGCAGGGCCGTCTTTAACGCGGTTTTTCTTGGGGGGCCCGAGGCACCTGCCCCGTGGGCCCCGCTGCCCTCATCAATTTATTTTTTTCCCACCATCCCACCGGGTGGCCCATGCACTTAGGGCAGTGGCGTACATACCAGGGTCGCGGCTGCGACCCTGGTATGCACCCACAGGGCCAGCGTCTTCCCCTGGGGGGCCCAGGAGGTGGCCACCCCAGGGCCCCCCGAGGCTGGCCCTGCTGACCCCGGCGGGCGGGTGGCCGGTCGGGCAGGAAGGGGCGTGGGCGCTTTTAGCGATTAAGCGCCCTCGCCGCTATCGCATTCGGATATCGGAGCCGCGAAGCATGACGCCATCTTCTCCGGCGCCGGGTATCCCTTTACGCCGGGCGCCGCCGAGGGAGCGTTGAAGAGGAAAGCGCCACTCCGGCCCGCCACCGTCAGCAGCACCACTGGACTTTAACTCCAGCACCCGCGTGCTGTAAGCGAGGCCGGGGATTACATTTAAAAAAAAAAATGTGTGTTTCTATGTGTTTGTGTGTTAGTGTGTGTTTGTGTGTTAGTGTATGTGTGTTAGTGTGTTTGTGTGTTAGTAGTGTGTGTTAGTGTATGTGTGTTAGTGTGTGTTTGTGTGTTAGTGTATGTGTGTGTTAGTGTATGTGTGTTAGTGCGTGTTTGTGTGTTAGTGTATGTGTGTTAGTGTATGTGTGTTAGTGTGTGTTTGTGTGTTTGTGTGTGTTAGTGTATGTGTGTTAGTGTGTGTTTGTGTGTTAGTGTGTGTTAGTGTATGTGTGTTAGTGTGTGTGTTTGTGTGTTAGTGTCTGTGTGTCAGTATGTCTGTGTGTGTTTTTGTCAGTATGTATGTCTGTCTGTGTGTCAGTATATCTGTGTGTGTGTTTCAGTATGTCTGTGTGTGTGTCAGTCTGTCTGTGCATGTCAGTATGCCTGTCTGTGTGTGTGTCAGTATGTCTGTGTGTGTGTGTCAGTATGTCTGTGTGTGTGTGTCAGTATGTCTGTCTGTCTGTGTCAGTATATATATGTGTGTGTGTATATCTGTGTGTGTCAGTATGTGTAAGTCGCATGTCAGTATGTCTGTTAGTGCATGTGTGTGTCCATATCCGTCTGTGTGCCAGTATGTCTGTGTGCGTGTGTCAGTATATCAGTCTGTGTGTGTCAGTGTATGTGCCTGTGTGTGTGTGTCAGTATTTCTTCAGTGTGTGTGGGTGTCAGTATATCTGTCAGTGTGTGGGTGTCAGTATTTCTGTCAGTGTATGTGTGTCAGTATGTTGATCAGTGTATGTGTCTGTGTGTGTGTGTCAGTATGTCGGTATATGTGTCTGTGTGTCAGTATGTCTGTATATGTGCCTGTGTCAGTATGTCTGTCAGTACGTCTACCAGTGTATGTGTCTGTGTGTGTGTCAATATATGTACCTGTGTCAGTGTGTCTGTCAGTGTATGTGCCTGTTTATCTGTATGTAGTCAGTGTATGTATCTGTGTATCTGCTTGTGCGTCAGAGTGTGTACCTGTGCATCTGAGCCGCAACTTTAAATACAAATACACCCCTCCATTCAAACTTCAACACTACATATAAAACACACTCCTGCATTGAAACGTCAACACTACATACAAGCACACTCCTACATTCAAAAACAAACACTACACATAAATGCACACTTGCATTCAAACTCCAGTACCACATACAAACACATTCACACAAACATACTCCATACAAACACATGCTTACATTCAAACATACTAACATGGCTCAGTGCTAAATACAACCCTGCAAGCATGGGAAATTGGTAGAGTCCCAGCTGTCAAAGCATTGTTGGAGTTGCACGACAGATGGGGTTCTACCTTTAGTCCAACCTTGCAATTGGGGGTCCCAATAAAATTCATTCTACTTTAGTACCGCCACTGCGTTGGGATGGATGCCGTGATTGCATACCAGGGAGTGAGGGGCGAGAGCGGCAGGGCCCAGGGGGCCCAAGCAAACACTTGCCCAGGGTCCATTCGTTATTAAAGACGGCCCTGCCTAGGTGTGATACTATCCTATGTGCTGGATCAACTAATCCTGACAATAATCCAAGGTATTACAAATGGGGTATGTTCAGTCTTTTTTAGTAGCCACTTAGTCACAAACCCTGGCCAAAGTTAGCATTCTAATTTGTATGTGTGTGAAAAATGCAAAAAACAGATTTGACCGCTAATTTTAGCCAGTGTTTGTGACTAAGTGTCTTCTAAAAAGGACTGAACATACCCCATTTGCAATACCTTGGGTTATTGTCAGGATTACTAGTTGATCCAGCACATAGGATAGTATCACACCTAGGACTAAAAGGTAACGTCTTACCTGGCCTTAGAATGGCCAGATTCAACATACCAAAGAAAAGTCAGAATACTTGCCAAGGTCGGGGACATGGAATGGGACACAACGATAAGGGAAAGCCAAAGTCAGGGATACCTGAATACAGGGAAGTCAAAATGAAGCCAAAGTCAAAAAACAGAAATAAACACTCAGGAACACACTCTCGGACAACAACTAAGGGAAACCACGACAGGGCAATGCGGAAAAGTAAAATTGCATTTAAATAAGCCCTTTATAATTTTGATTGGCCAAAATTGGCCTTTGACCCCAGAGTATGAACGCGTCTCTCGCGTGATGTCATGCGCATGCCGACGTCATCATTAACGTGGGCGGACGTGAGGCTATAATTTGGCGTGGATCTGCAGCGGCCAGCGGCCATTAACATGCTGCAGGAGTCAGGTACACAGACGCATGGCCGCTGAACGCAAATACCGCAAGGTGAGGATGAATATGTTACAGTTATATACTTTTGCAAATGGTATGCAATCATGTGGGTAATTCTCATTCTTAGGTTACCATACGGTCTCAAAGGCAACATAACCAATCTGGCAAATTTCTATGTGAAAAAAATGGAAATGCAAGTCTTATATTACACTCTGTAACTTTTGAAAACACCATAAAACATGTACCTGGTGGGTACAGTTATACTCAAGAGACTTCACAGAACACAAATATTAGTGTTTCCTAACATTACAACTTATCACAACAATTATATGATCAGTGAAAGTGCCGTTTGTGTGTGAAAAAATGCAAATTAATGGTGAGCAGCCTGCTGATCAGCTAATAATCCATACTCTGAGCAGTGGGATAAGGTATTAATATAATGGGAATGTCTGTTGTTCCCCCTTATCTCCACCCTCACTTCCCACCGCAACAGGGCCAGAGGTGTAACTAGAAAACCCGGGGCCCTGGTGCGAAAATTGCCCTGGGGCCCCCTCGATGTGTCTCATTTCTCCATGTGTCTCATTCCCTCACCCAGTCCCTCCATGTGTCTCATCCTCCCCCAAGTGTCTCATTTCCTCCCCCCAGCCACTCCATATGTAACATTCCCACACCCCAAGCCTCTCCACATGTCCACATTCCCCCCAGGAACCTCCATGTGTCTTTCTCCCCCTTCATTCTTACCTATCCTTGTGTCTCATTCCCCACCATTTGTCTCATCCCCCAAGTGTCTCATTTCCCCCCCCAGATTCTCCATGTGTCTCGTTTCACCCACATGCTGCTCCATGTGTCTTTCTCCTCCCTGCAGCCCCTCAATTTTTCTCTCCCCCCTCCCTTCCCCTGCAGCCACTCCATTTCTCTCCTTCCTCCCCTCCCCTGCAGCTTCTCAATTTCTCTCTCCCCCACCCTTTCCCTACATCCCCTCCATTTCTCCTTCCTTACAGCCACTCTATTTCTCTATCTCCCTTCCCCTGCAGACCGTCTATTTGTTTCTAGTACTGGATACATATCAGCATATCATCTAGCTCCTGGCTTCCGCTAAGCTGCATCAGGGCTCTGGTATGTGGCCACACAAACCCTGGTGCTCAACACCAGGAGGCATGTGGTTACCCTACACCAAACCCTGATTGTCCATTTCCACACTGATACTCCTATCATCATCATCAGGCATACAGGGGTCTCGGTCTTCGGACCGCCACCCATGACACCTTGGAGGTGATGGCAGCACCTTCAACTCTTTGCCATGTTCCTCAAACCATTCCTGAACAATTTCTGCAGTGTGGCAGGGTCCTGGTGAACACCAATAACATGAAGGTGTGTATGTGGTTTGAACGATTTTTAGGCAGGTGGTACATTTCAAAGTAGCAACCACATGAATGCCAGGACCCAAGGTTTCTGAGCAGAACATTTTCGGCTGTGGTCAGGGGTTGTCATGGGCCCTCTGGCTGGTCTGTTAGGAACACCCCACAAGATTTGCCATTTTGGAGAGTCATCTAGCTATCACTATTTGGCTCTTTCTACATGGCTCTTTTTCATGCTTCCAACACATGAAATTAAGGAACTGACTAATATATCCCATCTATTGACAGGTACCATTGTAACAATATAATCAATGTTATTCACTTCACCTGTTGTAGCTGATCAGTGTAGACTGTCAGTGAGTGTGTGTGTGTGTGTGTGTTTGTGTGTGTGTGTGTGTGTGTGTGTGTGTGTGTGTGTGTGTGTGTTAGTAAGGGTCTGTGTCAGTGAGTGTCAGAGTGTGTGTCAATAACTTTGTGCCAGTAAGCAATTCCAGGATGTCTTAGCATTACACCTCAAAGATCTCTTTAATAATATAGTTAGAGAAAAAGATATACCTAATGAACTATTATACGCCAACATAATTCCTATTCATAAGCCAGATAAACTTAAGGAATTTGTAGCGAATTATCGTCCTATATCTCTATTAAATTCTGATATAAAAATTTATGCAAGTATCTTGGCGAATAGATTACAAGGAGTCCTCCCGTTTATTATTCATGGGGATCAGGTAGGTTTTTTGAAGGATAGACAATCAAATAATAGTATAAGAACAATGATTGATATTTTGGACTACGCTCATGAATCGGGTATTCCAATGCTGGCCCTGTCATTGGATGCTGAAAAGGCCTTTGACAGGGTCAGATGGGACTTCCTTAGGGAGGCCTTGAAGGCTTTTGGCTTTGAAGGCTGGATTCTGAGTGCAATTATGGCCTTATACAGTTCTCCAAAGGCTAGAACAATTGGGAGGGGGATAATTTCCGAGTGGTTCAATATAAGGAATGGGACAAGACAGGGGTGCCCCCTGTCCCCATTGTTATATCTACTATACATAGAACCCCTGATTTGCGACATTAGAAATAATGACAAAATTAAAGGAATTAAAATAGGCCAAGAGGAATATAAAACGCTACTTTATGCTGACGATATTTTAATTACTATAACAGACCCTATAACATCAATAGATGAACTGATAAGGCTGATTCATGAATTTGGTCAATATTCTAATTTCAAGTTAAATGTAGATAAGACAAGTATTCTCGCAAAAAATATAAAAAAGGAAGATAAATTATATATTAAAGCGAAATATACTTTCGAATGGGTAAAAACTTTTTTTGTTTACTTGGGTATAAGGATTTCCACTAACCCAGCTAAGATTTTAGAATATAATGTTATGCCTTTATTGATGCAAATTAATAAACAATTGAAAGATATGAGAACAGCAGAGATATCATGGACAGGTAGAATCAATGTCGTAAAGGCTTATATGATCCCTAAATGGAGTTATATATTCCGCATGATACCAATGAAAATGCCGAATCCATGGCTCCTGATGATCCAATCAGCATTAGACAAATATATATGGATGGGGAAAAAACCTAGGGTTAGCAAAAAAATCTTGAACCTAAAACCTAAACTCGGAGGGATGGGAGTTCCTAACATTATAGATATTTATGAATCTTGCTCATTGGCACATATTATTTCATCTATGAAAGAGAGCTCTAGGGGAGAATCATGGGCAAAGATTGAAGCTAAAAGAGCAGAAATTCCAGACTTAATGGCTTTATTTTGGAATATACACAAAGAGGAGAGAGATGATATGGGCCTAATTCTAGATAACTTACTGGTTCAATGGAGAATCTGGAAAAAAAGACTCAAAATTACAGACAAAATTATTATTGACCTCCCCATGCAGGTTCTGTCCATTAATATTAAGGACCTTAATCTGGAGCCATGGTTAAATAAAGGCATTAATAGAATAAGTCAATTATTTCAACAACAACAGATTATATCTTTTGAAGAGATTAAACAGGCTTTTTCTCTTTCCTATAGAGAAAGCTTCACGTACTTAAGGATAAAATATTTCTTAATGAGACACAGAATAGTGGAGATCTCTGAGGAATTACAGTTGTTCATAAATTTATTAAATATTACACATAGTAAAAATTTAGTATCTAAATGCTCTAATATCTGCAGTAAGTATAAGCCACTCCCGGAATTCCCAGCTAAAAAAGCTTGGGAAAAAGATATACAAATTAGCATCACGAGAAGTGAATGGCTTGAGGCTAACAATGCAGTAATGAAAGCTTCACATTGTTTAAATCTATCGGAAAGTCACTATAAGATTATAAACAGATGGCACTATGTACCAGCTAAATTAGCAAAAATATATTCAAGTAACCAATTTCACTGCTGGCGTTGTGCTTCACTTACAGCAGACTATGTGCATATATGGTGGTCATGTCCGATTATAGTTCAGTTATGGCAAAAGGTAGCGAAATTCTGCAGGGAAGAAATAGAAGTGGATCTTGATTTTACTTGTAGTTCTATGATATTACATATGGGATGGCCTACAATTCCAAAGGATAAAAAAGAAATAATTATCCATATTCTTGTAGAAACTAAAGCTACTCTCGCAAGATTTTGGAAAATCTCAGATTCCCCGTCATGGGAGATGATAAAACATCAGGTCTCGAATAATTGTAAAATGGAAATAGGGATATTGAGACAAAATAATTATTACAATCCACGAATTGATCAATGGCAGAAATGGATTGTGAAATTAGGAAGAAGTAATGTGACTTAATATACACTAAGGTTTTTACGTCTTGGAAATGTAGATAGGGTAGTGGTTCCTGTGCATAAATTACTAAATTAGTCACGGGTCTGAGGAGCCTGTTTGCTAAGGAAAAAAATTTTATGTTAAAAATTATGATTCCAGGTTCCTAGAAGCAATATGCGACTATCTCTCGGCAAAGAGCAGCGTTTTTTTTTTGTTTTTTTTTTATTGTCTAATGTCTGATGGTTTAATTTTGTAACAATGTATGTGAATCCCTTTTTGTTTGTAAAAAAAAAAGGAAGGGGAAAGGGAAAGAAAAGGAAAAAGGAAAAAGAGAAAGGGAAACAATGTAAAAGAGGGGAAGGGAAGAGAGAGAGAAAAGAAGGGAAGGGGAAAGGAAAAGCGGAAAGGGAAGAAAGAAGAGAGAAAGAAAGGGGAAAAGGAAAGGAAAAGGAAAAGAGAAGAAAAGAGTAAGAGAATGAAAGAAAGAAAAACCTCTTTTTCAATAAAGATTAAATAGACAAAAAAGAAGGGAAGAGAAAAGGGAAAGGGAAAGAAAGGAAGGAGGGGAGGGGAAAAGAAAAAAAGGAAGGGAGAAAGGAAGGGGAAAAAAAAAAAAAAAAAAAAGGGAAATAGAGAAAGGAGTTGCATATTTATAAATAACCTTAATTCTACTCATTACTATGTGCAATGGATTCAAAAGATAAAAGATAGTTTAAAGCTATAACTCCTCTATCTACTGTAAGGTTAAACTGATATCTTTCCTAGACGAGTTATATATTAAATCACATATTGTATGTATGTTGTCCTTGTATTGTATTGTCTTGTTTGTATATTTATTCATATAATTGTCGTTGTCAAATATGTTTGTTAAATTGTTTGAAAAATTTAAAAAAAAAATTTCTCAATAAAAAAGTATATACATAAAAAAAAAAAAACTTTGTGCCAGTAAGTGTGTTATGAGTGTATTGTAAGTCAGAATGTGTATAGTTCAGTGTTTGCATATGTGTGTGCATATTAATGATTGTGTCTGTGTGGGCGTGCTTGTGTCAATGAATGTGTGTCCGTATGAGTCAGTGTATTTGTGTATATTAGTGTGTTTGTCTGCAAGTGTGTGTGAAATATGGATTAGTAAGTATGTCTGTATGATCACTGTGTGTACATGAGAGTGCAAATATGTGTTTTTGTGAGTTTTGTGTTTGTGCACGTGTCATTTTGTATGTATGGATCATTGAGTGTGAGTGTCACTGAATGTATATATAGATTTATACATAGTAAAACCATATAAGTGAAAATCAGATTCATAGAGTGATTGTTTCTATTTGTGATTTATTTTTATAAAGCTTCAGCCAAACCAACAACATTATGCGATATGACAAGTTAACAGACAAGCTGACAAACAAGACACATTACATGAAATATAACATGACACACAGACACATACTGGCACAGAAGAATTGAAGGTCTTGCCCTTGCAAGAGTTCAGTCTAGTAGGAGATGGGGATGACTGAGACAAAAGGTAAGGGGGCTTCAGGGAAGAAGAAGGTAAGATTGTAAGGGTAGATTCATGGTGTGAAGTGATATCTGCAGGGTGGAGGGCAAACAAGATACTAACAGCTAAGTTTTAGGAAGCATTCTAAAAGACTGTAATGGAGAAAGTGGTAAGTTTCTCCAAATAGTTTTGCTTCCCTCTAACATGTTTATACACAAATAACTAAATAGTGTTGAACTGACAAGGCCCTTGTCAATTTAAGAAAATTCAGTGCTTTGTAAATAAACATTTTCCGGGAAAAGAATAGCTGCTTTGTGTTTAAAAGATCTTCTTATTAGTAAAACCATATTAGTCACAACCAGATTTACAGAGCTACTTTTTTTTAAAATATATTTTGTAAACTATCGGTGAGGTCAGCAGCACTACTCAATATGACAGCTTTACAACCCTGACATACCAGAAACAACATATTAAGTATAGCAAGAATTTTTTTGGACATTTTGCATTCCTCTTGTCAAAAGGTTGTTACAAAATTTAAAGTTAACCTGTCGTTTTCCTGTTGTCTTAAACTACACTGAACAAAATTATAAATGCAACACTTTTGTTTTTGCCCCCATTTTTCATGAGCTGAACTCAAAGATCTAAGACTTTTTTTTATGTACACAAAAGTCCTATTTCTCTCAAATATTGTTCACAAATCTGTCTAAATTTGTGTTAGTGAGGACTTCTCCCGTGCCTTGGGCTGGCCACAATAAAAGGTCACTCTAAAATGTGCAGTTTTATCACACAGCACAATGCCACAGATGTCGTAAGTTTTGAGAGAGCGTGCAATTGGAATGCTGACTGCAGCAATGTCCACCAGAGTTGTTGTCCGTGAATTGAATGTTCATTTCTCCACCATAAGCTGTCTCCGAGGCGTTTCAGGGAATATGGTAGTACAGTACAGTACATTGTTCAGCCCAGGCATTCAAGTTGGAGCTACAATTTTAGCTCCAGGAAATGGTGTGTATTTCTTTTGTTTTATTTGGACAGTGACATACTACACTACATATTTTCCTTTTTTTTTCTTTTTCTCCTTGCTTTTACATATATTTTTTAAGGACACTTTAGGCACTGCACCATAAGTACATCTAACCGGCTTCACAACCGCAGACCACGTGTAACCACACCAGCCCAGGACCTCCACATCCAGCATCTTCACCTCCAAGATCATCGACCCGGACAGCTGCTGCAACAATCGGTTTGCATAACCAAAGAATTTCTGCACAAACTGTCAGAAACCGTCTCAGGGAAGCTCATCTGCATGCTCGTCGTCCTCATCGGGGTCTCGACCAGACTACAGTTCATCGTCGTAACCGACTTGAGTGGGCAAATGCTCACATTCACTGGCATCAGGCACTTTGGAGAGGTGTTCTCTTCATGAATGAATCCCGGTTTTCACTGTACAGGGCAGACAGCGTGTATGGCGTCGTGTGGGTGAGCGGTTTGCTGATGTCAATGTTGTGGATTGAGTGGTCCATGGTGGCAGTGGGGTTATGGTATCAGAAGACGTATGTTATGGACAATGAACACAGATGCATTTTATTGATGGCATTTTGAATGCACAGAGATACCGTGATCCTGAGGTCCATTGTTGTGCCATTCATCCACGACCATCACCTCATGTTGCAGCATGATAATGTATGGCCCCATGTTGCAAGGATCTGTACACAATTCCTGGAAGCTGAAAACATCCCAGTTCTTGCATGACCAGCATACTCACTGGACATGTCACCCATTGAGCATGTTTGGGATGCTCTAGATCAATGTATACGACATCGTGTTTCAGGTCCTGCCAATATCCAGCAACTTCGCACAGACATTGAAGAGGAGTGGATCAACATTCCACAGGCCACAATCAACAACCCAATCAACTCTATGTGAAGAAGATGCGTTGCACTGCGTGTGGCAAATTGTGGTCACACCAGATACATTTGCTTGCAGTTTTGCTAGCAAATGTATAGATCTGAAGAAAAACCTATTTTAAAATGGGTGTTTCTCCCATCTGTCTCTCAGTTCCTCGGTAGACACTTAATGCCGAGGAATTGAGAGCCAGGGAGAGCAGAGGAGACCTAACCCATGAAGTCCCTATGCTCTCCACTCATAGCAACCAAAGCACAAGCACTGTGGTTGCTATGGTAAGTCACTAGCCGGCACTGACAGTGCCAGCTTGGGAGTGTAGGAACGGAGCAATATCACGTCACTCCGTTCAGATGCCAGCATCCTGACAACAAAGTCAGTGTGTTGGCATCATGAGGAAGTTTACCCTGCTTGGGGGAGTTTTTCCAAGCAGGACAAATCAACAAAGATTGAAGTGTAACACCCACCTCAGTAATTATATCGCAATGAGGGTTAGGTAAGGTATGACATTTTACCTTTATGGTAAAATTTACAAATCGAAAATATAACGTGGGCATATTGACAAATTATTAGCAATTCATAGTTCCCAATGTAGTGAAAAAACCCTATTTATATACAGGCTACATAAACTCAATTCTAAAATTGTTGTTTCTATTTCAAAACATCAGCAGTCCTACAGTATTTATTAAGTTGAATTTTTAAAATTTTTCTCAACCAGAAGAAAATGGTCATTAAAACCATGTTTTTATAGGAGTAGTCAATCAGAGCTCATTCTAAAATGAATTATATACAGTAGAGTATTTTGTCAAAATCCACTTTGATCTATTGGATTTTAAATGCACATTGTTTAACATTCCTCAGGTCTCCTTGTTAAATACATTATTATGACTACCTTAATAGGTACACTAAAAACATTTGCAGGGATGTGGTTGTAACATCATACTGCTCAACCCTCTACTGTGACATTACTTCTTTCTCAAAACAACAAACAACTAAAATTGCAAATTAAGTCATAGTAAAAAAATTCGCAATGACAAGGCTGTTTACAGGAACTCAACCTGAACTTTACAAACTATTTCACTCTTGACATTACTTCCCATTTCAGATATCATATTATCTTTTTGCCACCAAAAAAACTTTGTTCTCTTATCAGTGCTTTCTTCCTGAATGTTAAACATATCTTAGAGAGACAATGAAGAATATCCAATGGTTCAAGCAAGCATCTAACTTAGCAATGATGGGTAAAATAGAGCTTACCTCTTCTATCCAGAGCTATCACCATCATGTGCAGGAATGGAATAGGTAAAGAATCTTACGCAAGATGGTAATTTGTGATGTGTGGATCCTCCCCACCAGAGCAGAACTAATGTAGAGAGGGCTCTAGTGCAATAATTTTTTTGGACCCCCTTACCACAAGGGTAACCAAGAGGTTGATCCACATTTGTCGTACAAATCCCACAATGCTTTGCCAGCTAGGTATCTACAATTTTCCATATTTTGCACTAAGCAGTGTTTGTGTGTTTGAACATAAGCATATTTTTGCATGGAGTGTGTGTGTGTGTGAATGTTGGCATTTGAATGCATTTGTGTGTAGTGTTGTTTTTTTAATTCAGGAGTGTGTTTATATATCATGTTTGTGTTTTAATACCGAGGTGTGTTTGTAACATTGTCATTTAAATGCAGGCTTGTATCTGTGTGTAGTGTTTTCATTATAAAGGCTGTGGTATATACAGGGTTATCTTTCCCCATTGGCAAGCCAGGCACTTGTCAGGGGGCCACACCACGGTGCCCATGTGCCCAGGTCGTCAGGGGAGACACTTTCACCTCCCCAACCGACCCATAAAGAGCCGGCCCTGTTTCTTGCCGGGGTCCCTCTCGGGCCCATAGGAGGGAGGTAGGGATGGTAGGGAGGTAGGACCCATGGTGGCAGGAGAGGGAGTACCTGGGAGGCAGTTCCTCCCACGAGCAGGCTGTGTGGAGCGTTGCCACACAAGCATTTTGCTTGTGGGAGGAACAAAGACAGCATGCAGCCAGAGGAGCTGCAGGCTATACAGAATTGACCACCATCGGACCACCAGGGCTGGGTGTGTCCCAATGAACATGAAGATTTTATTATGTATGTATAATATTATTATTTTTATTTTTTTTAAACACACAGCACCTTTCACACACACACAGCACCCCTCACACACACACTGCACCCCTCTCAGCAGTCTGTGTGTCAGCATTGTATGTGTGCATTGCATTTGTTGGAGGTACCAATAAATATAAGCTTAATTTTATCGATAATTTACATTTTTGTTCCTGTAAATTGTTGTGTGGGCAACACCTGGGGCCCCTTTGCTCAGGGGTCCATAATGCTGGTAAGATGACACTGGGTATGTTCACTTTAACACACACACATGCACACACTTACATACTGATACACATACACACACTGGCTCACATACAGATACACAGACACATACAGATACACACACTGACAAACATGCAGACACCCAGATAAAAACACTGACATACATACAGATTCACAGATGCACGCACTAACACACATGCAGATACGGCGATACGCATAAAATGCTCACACACATGCGTGTAGATACACAGATACACAGATACACAGATAAAGATACTGACACACATACATACACACAGATACAAATACTGACATACATGCAGACACACATATAAAAATACTGGCACACATGCATATACACATATATACATACACATAAACAGAAATATAGATAAAAACACTGACACACATGCAGATATAGTCCACACCTTGATAAATAAACCTATCTTTGCTTTATCTATTGCTTGGCATTAAACTCTCTTCAATGAGTGACATGCTTTGGCAGTCGCAAACAGTGGAGGAACTAACATAGAGAGGGCCCTGGTGCAATAATTATTTAGCCCCCTCTCCCTCTCCCCGCCCCCCGCTCCTGCTCCATCGCATAGGTACAACAAGACAGCCAAATCCCTATACATCCTATAGAAACCAAATGTTGTGGTCCCTACTTTGTACTGGGCAGCCAGGACCTGCCTCTCGCTAATTGCCACACAGGTCGAAGTGCACATTCTCAGGTTTGTGTTTCTATGCTTCGGCAAGCTGACAATGTTAAAATGGAGGTATCTGGAGAAGCAGCTATTATTATTTATAAATTAAAAAAAATTAACAAGGTGGCAAAAATCTGGTGTTAATTTGTAGCCGTTACCAGCTGTTGTTAACACGGACAGTTTGAGAAAACAATTGCATATTTAAAATTGAAAATGAGACCAAAGTTGGCTAGCTTTTACTGTTTCTTAAATAAGTCAATAATATTTTTTTTTTGTCTAATGCACAAGTAAGACAAAGATTGTGCATAATTTTCTTATATCTTATTTTCAAATGCAATCATTCAATATAGCTTCATGTCTCCCTTCTAAACATGTCAATGCATTTTGAAGTAAGAGCCTAATTTTCTCTTTTAGACTACAAACAACAGACCACAAAAATCTTTTAGTTCTCTTTTTAAATATAATTACAACTTTGCTAATTGCAGTTTTCTATGTTTTGTGTTTTCAGATGTTTAGCAGGATCAGATTGGGAGCAAACAAATTAATATATGCACATTTTCCCCCACTATCCCCAAATGACATTTGCTTCTAAGAGAAAAAAATGTTTTGTAATTCTACTAAAACATGCATCGAGTTAAAATGTACCTCCATTGGATGTGTAAAGAGTTTTTGTTTCTTGCTTAAAATGCTACCGGATTCAATGTAGCAAAATGAGCATTGTCTTTGCATTTTTATCCATTTAATTTAACCTTTGTAAAACGTATCATATACAGTTAAAATGAAGCATATGTTAAATTATAGAAATTGTATATATTAAGAATTCTGTATTTTCCAATCCATTGAAATATGTATTATGGGACACTTGATATTATTTTAGATATGTCTGAATAATTTAATATAAATATTAAATGCATGTTGTGCAGATGTTTCGATACAAATTTAGTACAATATAAATGTTTTAAATATGATTATGTGCCCTTTTTTGAAAGGATGTCCAAATATATAAACTACTACTGTTTGAGTAAGAATTCTAAGAGGATAACAAATTATGAGTGTAATCCGTACTTGGCTCCAGTTGGGACAATGTCCATATTTCCGTCCCTACTGATGTCAATGAGGAATCTGCTGCTAAAGACAGAATGAGCTCACAGTTTCATCTAGAAGTTTATCCCAGGCCAACATTACCCATTGTAACTAATTCCTAAATCCTGTTTTCTTTTTCTTTAGTAAACACAACTTGCTACATGCATTCTACACTATAGTCTAAGATCATTAATTTTGCCCAACAAATACTTGGTAAAGGAGGGCAACAGCTGTCATAATATTAGGTTTTGCTTACTGTGGTGTGTGGATTTGCACTAAAACTGCTAACATGTGTGTGCTGGTTTCTACAAAGTAGTCTGTGGCAATTTCATTTAAGATAATGGTAAAATACATTTAAAGCCCAATTTAGAGATTATTTCTGATGCTTTCGCTGACCTTAGCGAGTAGCAGCTGTTTTCCAACTGCAAAATTTCACCATTAGCAACAGGAAATTAGCAGAAGACGTTACTGTTAACTGCTCCCATAGAGTATTAACAGGTAGTTATCGCCTGATTTCCAAGCTTGCCACTAAATTTCACTGGCTGCTGCTAACCATCAAACATTAAATCCTGCCTCTGCCTAGTGGAAACACACAACTACAACTTAACAACTACTAAACCTCCTATATAGTCAATAAAAAGTGCCAACTGGCTTACACACAGAGCAGATTATCACTCTCTATTAACATTATACAAACAAAATACAATGAAAGTATAAAACAAATTGTGTTTTTGGACACCAATAATATTGGCGATGGGCCTGACAAGTGACCCTCTGACCATACTTCACCCCTTTGGCAGCTGGGTGACAGGTAAGCAAATGGGGTCCCACGAGTTGCCTGGTTTTCTTTAACTTTAAATATTCAGTCTCCTGGAACCTTTATATTTTGTGACACATTACAGGGCCTTATTATACTTAACTGTTTACCAGGTCTTTTTTGTTCAGTATTCTTTAATTTGCACTAAAAAAGGCAAAACCTAAAATCAACCACAAACCAAGCTGTTTACAATTAAAAAAGACTTGACTAACAAAAAAGCTCAGAAAAAATAGAAGCAATAACTCAACAAAAATATCCCATCTTAAAAGAGAGAGGGCTGATGGCAGGAAAGACATTTGAAAAGGACCTCACATGCTTTAGATGTCAGTCAAAATTTTGTGATTGGTTTGTTTGCCATCCAATCACAGTGCTCTAATGATTTGAATGATAATCTGTCTAGATCTTATAAAGGTTTTCCCTGACAAAGAAAGAAGCAAATTTACAGATTTTTAATGTATTTTAGTTTCATTGTTCTCCCTTATTGTAATTAGTATGAGAGTGGTAACTAGGGACATATTTGGAGGTGAGGTTGGCTAGAGAATTGTGGAACTCTAGTCACTCAAGGGGATGGAAGATGCCAATTTAGTTATGGAGTTGTGGGAGTTTGCTTAAATTTGAATGTTTTTATTTGCTTTTGTATTACACAGCCGCTGCTGCCCACTCCATGTGTATTTATTAAGGTTTAATAAATGTGTAGGGGTTCATAAAAATACCCCTTTCTGTTTCATTGGAGATTTTGCCTTTTAGCTGAAAGCAACAAGTGACTTGTTAGTGGAGGACTGACCTAAGAGTCCTTGACATGACTGATGTGCTTACACTTTAATGGCCACTGGAGTGATATTAAAATCCTCCAGTTTTATAAACGTGCACAGGGATTTTGGATAGTGCGCAGGTAACTTTTCTTTAGTTAAACTAAGCACAATCAGGCTGAGATTATTTTTAATAAAGGGCTTAGGAGACTGGGCATCTCCTGGGCCCTATCATGCTGATAGTATCAACATATATTATTATAGATGCCAGGTCACTGTAGCCGATAAGTGTCACTTTGAATAATATTGTTGAAAATATCAGATTTGGCGGTTCAATGCCATTTATCAAGGACATAATACTTGATAAAAATGTTGACAGCATAAAGTGTCAATAATTATTTTTATTTTTATTTTTTTGACAATTTGCAGCACTAAAGCCTGTTGGGTTCAATATGACCCCCACATTAGTACAAGGGATATTTAAAGACCATGCTGCAAGTGAGGCCATGCCACATAAACAGTGAGCAGCCAGTTAGTGCTCACTGTAATAAAAGACTAGTGATGGGGCACATATTGCTGCCCAGTTGCTACTAATGTATGGTCAGCGCTGCCTTTACCACGAGGCTAACAAGGCATTTGCCTTGGGCTGCACTTTCAGAGGGGCGACAAAAAAAGACCCAAATGCCCTGGCAGATGCCTGGTTGGCTTCTTGTCCTGGGGGCTCAAGAAGTGGCTGGCTGGCCACTAGGGGGCCCCCCGAGGTTGACATCCGTTCTCTTTACTCGTGATGCCAGAATCCAGCTCCGGCATCACTGAGAGGCGTCCAAGGGAGCTGAGCAGGAGAATAAGAGCTCCCTTGCCACCCGTCTGACTGTGCACCTGTCTCCCCGACCGCCCATCCATGCCAGTGTCTGCCAGCCCAGCCATCAGCAGCCCCACTGGACCCCAGCGAACTATCAACTTCAGCTCCGAAAGGTAGGGAGGCTGGATTGATTTGACATTAAAAAAACTTGTGAGTGTGTGTCTGTTAGTGAGAGTGTTAGTGTGTGTCTGTTAGTGAGAGTGTTAATGTGTGTTTGTCAGTGAGTGTGTTAGTGTGTGTCTGTTAGTGAGTGTGTTAGTGTGTGTCAGTGAGAGTGTTAGTGTGTGTCAGTCAATCAGAGTATTAGTGTGTGTCTAGTGCAAAGACACGAAAGCTGGGTCATTCGGTGCTTGCCCTGTTTGAGCGGTGATACCTCAGATAGCTATGCCGTGGAGCCCATTCGTATAATGAAAGACTATGGGAAAGACTTTGTCTCCATGACAATTGAACTGTATGTGTGTGATCTGAGCGCCATTCAGTAATAATGTGCGCTCAGATCTGAGCTATCTGGGGATATGCTGAATGTATCTGTTTTATGCAATGGCTGCACAGTTATATATTTTTATGTATTTTATTGTCTTTTGCTGCCATGTGTTCAATTGAGTTTTGCCTCTCTCCTTGGAGATAATTGGATTACTTCCCAATTATCCCCAGGATAGAAGACTCTGTGGAACTGGTTTTGGGCAGAAAAGCCATGCTTCATTTGGTCACAAAGGACTACGATCTATCTTTTGAACCACTGGACCAATTTGTATGATTTTGACGTGTTTGTATTTGGAGTATGCTGATTCTGAAAATGTTTTATGTGAATGTGATGCATACTTTTAAAATTATGAATAATGTGGAAAATCTGTATTTCTCTGCCTGTGATAATTACCATTGTGTAAGGTAATTGTATCACAGGCAGAAGGGAGAATTTTGTGTGGTAGTGTCTGAGTGTATTGTACGTGTTTATTGGTTGTTTTCCAAAACCCTGTGGGTGGTACTAATGTGTAAGAATGTGAATATAAAAACAATAAACCCACAGCTCTGTCTGTTCACTGCTTGACCCTCAACATGGAGCTTTGTCTCATTCTTGGGGGGATTTATTGTATGCTGTTCCAGTTTGACTGCTAGGAGTCTATTCCTATTCGTATAGTTTTTCCTATTCGGCTGTTTATAGCATTCATATGCTTCTCCGGTTCGGTGGATTGGTGTCTACAGTAGCTGTGCCTGTGTCTCTGGAAGGGGAAGATCTACTAAACGGTGGTTTAACCCTTTTATGCTTGGGGGTGTCATTACAGAGAGTGTTAGTTTGTGTCTGTTAGTGAGTATGTTAGTGTGTGTCTGTTAGTGTTTCATTGTGTGTGTGTCTGTTAGTGAGAGTGTTAGTGAGTGCCTGTTAGTGAGAGTGCTAGTGTGTGTCTGTTAGTGAGTGTTAGCGTGTGTCTGTTAGTGAGAGTGTTAGTGTGTGTGTCTGTTAGTGAGTGTTAGCGTGTGTTTGTTAGTGAGAGTGTTAGTGTGTGTCTGTTAATGAGTGTCAGTGTGTGTCTGTTAGTAAGTGTTAGCATGTGTTATTGAGTGTCAGTGTGTGTCTGTTAGTAAGTGTTAGCATGTATTAGTGAGTATGTTAGTGTGTGTCTGTTAGTAAGTGTGTATTTGTCTATCAAAGAGTGTATATGTCTGTCTGAGAAAAATAGATCTCACCATTCATTACTATTATAGCCATTACAAATGTCCTGACAAACCCACTGTTTATAATAATGTTATATCCCCTCCCACTGACCACTATTTGGGAACAAACCCCACTTATTTTAATTATTGACCCCACTATTATGTCCCCATACTTTATTATTTTAATTAATAGCCCTACTGTGAGGGCACGGGGAGTGGGTAGTGATCTGTTAACCCCTTTATAGTGAAGGCCACAATCAAAGTCTGTGAGTGAAGGCATGGGAGGAGGAAGCAAGAAAGGAAGTAGGAAGGACGATCTTACTAAGGTAAGATCTAGGGTTAAGACCAGGTTCTCCCAGAAGTCTCTCAGCAACCTAATATCAATTTTAGTCATTGCCGGGGCAGGAATGTCCTGGAAGTAGGGCTAAGGAGGACTTTTGGAGGCACAGATGAGTGGAGGATATTAGCAGGCCGTAAATCTCATTCCAACAGCTAAAGATGCTAGGAAGGTGGACTTAAGTTTTATATTGCTGTACATGCAGCATTTATGCACATACAGACTGCAGGCACCATGACTTCTTCAAATCACTGAAGTGGTTGAAGTGGTTTGGATGTCAACATATACAACATTTGTAAAGAGCAAAGCAGATTTACTGTCCATAGACCAAAGATGAAGATCTGATTGCACAGATTAGAATTTAGCAGTTTCTTAGACAGTGTGTTTACAAACATGGTAAATTTAAAAATGTAATTGTAATGACATCTATGCTTGGCCCCTTTTTTACAGTGTCATGAAGGGGAGGGGCATAGTCATTATCACATAAAGCCATGGTGACCAGATTTCGGGAAATTAAAAAAAAAAGGACACCCATTAAGCAAGGAGACGGAGAGATCGGCGTGATGCTGGAAATAAAGTATAAAGCGTTAAGGGTGGGGAGGCAAGATACGTAAATAGTGTTTTCACAACATGTTTGTATTCCTGACACTATAGTGTTCCTTTAAGCAAATTAAAGGAACATTTTGTTTACCATAACAACTTCATCTAAATAAAATGCTATGAGGCCAGAAGGCCCCTGGGCGCACTCTTTCCTTTAAGGGTTTAAACCACTCTCAAATAGTTTAATCCCAAAAACTGCCCCCAACTCCTGATCTCCAGTTCGCTCACTGGTATTCGGCTTCTGAAAAGGAGTGTCAGGAAGTGCAGATTGACGTCAGGCATGGGTGCCCCTAAATGGCTAGAGTGGTCAGCTGATGCGCTAAGCCAATTGCTAGTTCCCAGTTCATAAAAATGTTTTACTTTTTTATGAATGGAGAGCTACTGATTGGCTTAGAGTGCCAGGTGACCACTCTAACCAATTAGCGGCACCCCTACCCAGCGGCACTCTATGTTTCCTGGCACTCAGTAAATAAAAGTAAACACATTAACACTGATATTTCTTTACCTGGGTAGATGAGAAGGTCCACAGTTTCCCTGCCAGGCCCAGGTACCAAAACCTTATGATGTGGTGTCCAGAATGAAGTGGAGAGATCACTTCACTTGTCCTTCCTGCTCCAATCTCCTTTTCTTCTCCTTGATTTGACACAGTCTTCTTTTTCTTCTGACACTGTTTTCTCTCCTCCTTGGCTGCTTCTGCTCCTTTACCTTTCTGTTTTGTTTCTGCATCTTTTGCAACCTTCTGCTCCTTTGTCTTTCTGATCCCTTTCTGCTACTTTAACTCCCTTCTCCTCCTTCTGACCCTCTCTGCTCCTTGCTGACCCTTCCTGCTCATTGCTGACCCTTCCTGCTAATTTCAGCTCCTTTCTGCTCATTCTCCTACTTTACCTTTGAGCTCCTTCTGATTCTTTCTGCTCCTTTACGTTTGAGCTTCTTCTATCCCTTCCTGCTCCTTGCTGCCCCTTTCTGCTCCTAGCAGACTCTTTCTGCTCCTTGTTGACCCTTCCTGCACATTTCTGTTACTTTCTGCTCCTTCTTTACTTTTGTGCTCCTTCTACCCATTCCAGCTCATTGATGACCCTTTCTGCTACTTTATGTCCCTTCTTGCTCATTTCTGTTTCTTCTCCTTTCTGCTCCTTCTCCTACTGTGCTCCTTCTGATTCTTTCTACTCCTTTACCTTTGTGCTCCTTCTGTCCCTTCGTGCTCCTTGCTGCCCATTTCTGCTCCTTGCTACCACTTTCTGCTCCTTGCTGCCCTTTCTAGCTCATTGCAGACCCTTTCTGCTCCTTGCTGACCCTTCCTGCTCATTTCTGTTCCTTGTCCTTTCTGTTCATTCTCCTACTTTACCTTTGTGCTCCTTCTGACCCTTCCTGTTCCTTGCTGACCCTTTCTGCACATTGCTGCCCCTTTCCACCTCATTGCTAACCCTTTCTGCTCCTTGCTGACCCTTCCTGCTCATTTTCCTACTTAACCTTTGTGCTCCCTGCAGCCCCTTCCTGCATCTTTCTGCCCCTTTCTGCACCTTCTCCTCCTTTACCTTTGTGCTCCTTCTGCCCATTTTTTTAAATAAAGGGAACCTGTCATGTCCCTATTGACTCTTTAAAAAGACCTTAAATTTCAAAAATACTCTGTGCTAGCAGTTGCAGTTTTGATCATAAATGTATAGATATGGAGAAAACCTATTAAAAATAGTTTTTTCTCATATCTGTCTCTCAATTCCTCAGCAGACACTCAATGCAGAGGAGTTAAGAGACAGCAGAGGAGACCTCACACAGGACCTCCCTCTGCTCATCACTCATAGCAACAGCAGTGCATGCACTGTTGTTGCTATGGTAACTCCTTAACCAGCAATGATAGTGCTGGTTAGAAAATATAAGAACACAGTGACATGACATCACTCCGTTCAGACGCTGGGATGTTGGCAACGAAACCAGCATGTTGGCAACGAAACCAGCATGTTGGAGTATTGCCCGGCATGGGGATGTTTCCCTAAGCAGAGCAAACCAATGGAGAATGGAGGAGGAGCACTGGTGGACCTGAGTTTGGTGTTACAGAGGTGTAACAAGCACCTCTAATCAAGTTGCGGTTGGAGAGCGGAGGGCCAAGTAAGCTGTGACAGTTTCCCTTTAACTCGTGCACATAATTTAGTAGATCATATGCACAAGTTAACTATGTAGTGACCACAAAATAGATAAAGCATGCATACAGGTTAACCATCTCTTGGGCACAATCTATAAATCATGCACACTCTCTAGCTTTGTGTATATTGCACTATGGGCTGTTTAAATATACCATATGGAAAGTGTACAATTACAGTATATGTGTTAACACTTAAGCACGCTAGAATGAGATACATTTGCAGCTTATATTGTATATAATGTTCTTGATATGACTTATCTGATTTTAAACAGATACTATTTCACTAGTTCCAGTCTTTGTTGTACTGTTAAAACTAACACATCAACTCCAAAAACTGAACACATCTGCACTGCCTTTACACAGAAGTAATTCATTTCCATGTGGTATTTTTTACACTAGGGATAACATAGGTTGTTTTTAAACAAATAAAAGAGAAAAAAGTAAACTTTTAGCTTCTTTCACACTGATTTCTTTAGTCATATTTGCAGAAGGCACATATTTATCAACACTGTTAAATACGCACAGTAAGGAAAGTTAAGGTCTAAGCTGTCAAAGAGTTTGCTAGTCCAGAGGCCATCTTTGATGCTCCCTCTCTAATTAGGTCTATTCCACACTGTTACAGTATACAACTGTGCTCTGTCTAGTCCAAATGGAAAATGATGGAAAAGCAGGTGAGCATACTAACAGCTTGGTGATAAGTTACACAACATAACCTCCTCAACTAACATCTGCCAGTGACTTACTCAAGCATCTCCATCAAATACAATATCTCCCAGAATACACTTTTATTGTTATTGTTTTTCTAAACCATCACACAGGCGGAGGTAAAAAAAAAAAAGGTAATATTTCAACCTACTGTTGAAAAAACGAAAGGAAAGAAAAAAAGGTTAATACAGATGTTAGGCTGCTGATATGCTGTGAGAGTTATTTAATTATTCCCTACAGAACTGTCCCAGCAATCTGCTGACATTTAGCCCCGACCTTGCAAATCCTCAGTAAATATTAATATATCAACTCAAACAGGGAGCGTTGTTTTATTGGTTCACAGAGCTCAGAGAGATTCACCACAGCAGTGAAAAATAATGTGCAGAACTGAGGAAGAACAGATCCTTTGATATCACCTTCTGCTTCACACATGTGCTGGGAGCATCAACAAAATGGAAATTCTGTTACTTTGCCACAACTCCAGAGTGACACTTCAGATGACTCTGCCTTCCTTTGTACAGCCTGTTGGAATAATCCCAAAACCACGGTGGCAGGAGATTAGAAAAGAAAAAAAAAATAGAAGAGGGAAAAAAAAATCACATTTTTTTTATCTAACACAGTGGAAATTTTAAATATGCGTAAGCTTCCCATCTTAAAGAATAATACGCTTTACTCGGAAGACAGTGGGTGATTTAAAAGCCCAATCAGCGTCGTTTAGCAATAAGTGTTTATAAACCGTGATAGTTTTTGTCTGTTTTATTAATGTGTATAAAATTTAATTCATACATTTGTTGCCCATCACTCACATAAAAAGCATGAATGTTATCTTCAGACTACCACAAATTATAGTCACTATTGTGAGAAAATCAGGGAGTTGTTTGGACTTTGAAAGCATTAATATAAACACAGCAATAATCTTGTGGCTTGATTTCTATTCTGTCTGTGATTACATTATCCCCCTCAAATAGTGTGAAATTCCAAGTAGCAGTCGTGTTTGATGTGGGTCAATTCTGCCTCTAGAATTCTTGGGTGTAAGAAGACGGGTGGGCGGGGGGGGGGGAGCTATGGGACTGCTAAGTAACATTTGGTATTCAGCTGTATTGAGCTGCCTGAGTTAATGCGTGATTAATTTTATTCATAAAAATGTTAATCACTACATTGTTAGATCTTTTTAGCATTCCAAACGTCACCTTATAATTACTTTTGCACACAAACCGCCTGATGTATTTAACTTTTGCAAAGCCATTTTGGAACTTATTTGTAGCATTCTACATTAAAAATAAGAAACAGAGTGTCTGTTGTAGTACCAGAAGCACTGACAAGCAACCAAAACACATAAACATCCAATCAGTTTGTAAGACATTTCACTTTTGTCTGCATGTAATGTTAGCTTGTTAAATTTCCAAAATGCACGGATTCAGTTGTCGTTATTTTTGTTTTACTTCATTTGTTTCCTTTCAAATACCTTTTTCGTATCCATTTCTCAGACTTTCGACACATGCTGCATTATCATCAAAATGTAATAGAGCCTTGCTAACGTGAAGATGGCTATAAATGGAACTGAAAACTTGCGTTAAAATTGGTTTAAAGTATCTCTATGCTATTCACACTATTGTTTCTGAAACAAATACCACAAACACAGCTGAAAGTGATGTTGGGCATTGGTGGGTGTGCAAGTTGTAACCACTGACTTGTTCTATCCAGCTGGGCCAAGCTATTGTGAATGCACTCAGCCAATGCACTCATGAAGCTGGATAAATGGATTAGGGGATCAGACACACCATCGGCATCTTCAAAAGAAAAACAGCAGCCTGCAAAAAGACTGACATTTGTGTACTGGGGCAGAGGGTGTGTGAATGCTCTACCTCTGCCAAAGGGACAAGACAGTGATAAACTTTCAACGCTGTCCGCCTCTCTCTGTGCTGCAATTCACCAGTAAAATAAATGGATTGCTTCATTGTGCTTGAACTGTGGGCAGCAATGCTTGCATAGTGACAAAGGACAATATATTGTGTGGGGCCGACAAGGCAAAATAAAACCTTTAATTACCTATCGGTCAACAAGAAAGCTCCGATACAAATACATAGCACTATTTAGAAATTGAGTTTTTCTTTGTAGGGTAAATCTATCATTATTATTACCCCCAAATAATCACATCCATATTTGTGTCTGTGTTTTTAATTGGTTATTATTGTTTTATAATATATATATGTGTTTTAAATTTGTTGGACCATTAATTCCACTAATATTTACTTCTACTCATACAGCACAGAGGACCTGATAAGCACAGAACTAATTTAAGATGTGTTTTTATCTTTAGTAAAATATTTGGAAAAATATAATTTTGTATGATAACAACAAGATAATAGTGTGTGAGCTTCATGCTCTAACAACAATACATAATATGTTATTTGGACATTTAACATCAAATAAATAAATAATGATGAATAATTTTTAGAGTCAATAAATTAGCTGTGCTTGGTTAGTGCAATTTTATAATAAAAATAAAAGATCTCCTTATTTAACCCCATCTTCTCCTTAGTTTTATTTTATAGTGTGTTGGGGTTTTTTTCTGAAGAGGGAGGTTTGGGAGCAGATTTGTGGATGACTGGACCTGCTGAGAATTAAGTCTGATTTATAAATATTGATAAATACAAAATAAAATCATCAACTTCTGCAATTTCACATCATCTTTACACCGAGTAATGTGTTTTTTTTACCAAGAATTCTGAATAGATTGCATTTTTTACCAAACTGGAAATTGTGGCAAATTAAAAAAAGAGAGAGCAGTAAAATTTAGGTCAAAATAACTGAGCAGGAAAAATAGCAAATTAGAATAATTATTATTTATACTCCGGTACTTTATGTCTAAGTATATCAATAAAATAGCTAAGCTCTGAATACGTATACACTTGTTAGGAGGCATCTTATTTCATGTTGTATAGACAAGAAATGTTATAGTGAGTCTAGAGGGGGTGTGATTTCTCAATAATGAATCTTAAAGGACAACCACTGGCATGGAATGCAGAGAGAACATTTTGTGAAGTACAAATAATTGAGAGATAATGACTGACACACCAATCTATCATCAGCTCAATGGGAAACAGTTAGTGACCTATTGTACTTAACCACACCTCCTTAGTGTTGTATTCTTTGTCATGCATCACTACCCAGTAATTATTAAGGCTAGAGTCAAAACATTTAATTCAGACCAAAAATTTGCCTTTCTTAAGAAAATGAACAGGAGTCGTTTGTTTCTGAATTCTACAATATGCATTCCTCCTCAATTTTCTAACCAGGAAGTCTGAAACCTTACAGTGGACCTATTCCCTTGGGAGGAAACATATTTCACATAAAAAATACAGCATACAACAAAGTTTTTTTTTAAGTATTCATCCATGTATAATAGTTCTAAGAACCATTTCGGTGTAAATAACAGAGAACTCAATAAGGTGCATTTTGGTTACATTTTTTTTTTAGCTAATCTTCTCTAGCCTGATATCCATACCAAAAATGTTACAAAGGTATAAAGAGGTACAAAATATACCACTAATCTCAAAAAGAGGACTGATGTAAAAATAGCATATAAAGTGCTGAAGTATTACAGCCAGTGTTTGTAAAGGGGTTACTCTAACTAAGAAACAGTGTGTGTAGGGGTCCTAAATAAAAATCAGTTGGACCTATTGCCCCCTTCAGCCTCAAACCATTGGCAGCAAGTGAGTCAATTTTCCAAAAAAAAAGCTATCTACTTAAGAGCTCCCTAAGAGCTCCCTAATTTTACCCTTAATATGGCAATCCCACAAGGGTATTAATTTAGGGAGTTATCTACTAAACAGTTGCAAGATGCAGCCGCTGCCTGGATCGGAATTTCATTAGTCTGAATGAAATCCAATACCAACATAATGGCCGAATTTCATCCAAAACAAACAGATGAAAATTGGTTTGAAGGAAACAATTTTGTTTTTGAAAATTTAGAAAATTTTGGTGGCGCTAAAGTCTACCCGATTAGCCTTGGATTAAGGATTAAGGCCCGTTGCATATGCGGGTTGGAGAAAACAGTGATGTTACATCACTGTACTCAGAAGATGGTGGCACCGCGAATATAGATCCAGCACCATGAAGTTTAACAGAATTATATATAAAGTGAGGTGATTTTTGAGCAAAGAGATATGGAAAGGGAAATTAGGGGTTTAAAAGTAAGGGGGGAATAAAAGAAAAGGCTGCCGGGAGAGGTATGTAGGGGTAGTACAGGCTTAGAGAAGGAGATGGGCCCCATAGAGGGGGAGCATGTACTTCCATTGGACACCTGTCTCTAGCATGCTGTGCATGCTGACATCAGATGTCCAATATGCACAGAATTAACGTTAGCCAGCCTCGAACTATTGTACTGGGTTGGCTAATGATGCCCCAATTATGCTGCTGGAGATGGAGTTACAGTCTGTATGTTATCTTTTTATAGTTAAACACTGCAGTTACATGCTCAAATCACCACGACCACTTCAAAACGCTGAAGTTGTCATTGTGCTTAGAATAACCTTTAACACAAAAATTACCTTTTTTCTAATGTAAATATTTATGTAAATTTTAGCCATTTCAGTCTTTTTTTTAAAGTGTAAAAATAAGTAAACATTATATAGCAGGTAAAATGCACAGGATACCAGAGGAATCGGAATTCTAATAAATTTCATAATAAAACAATTTTAAACACTATATTAGGGAATCAAAATATATTTTTCCATTAACAGGGTTTCCTTTCCTAGATATTCATACAAGCTACAATCCATGTTTGCTGGGTGTTTCATCTCTATTGTGCATAACCAAAACAACTATTGCCTATTTAAAGACAACTGCTAGTTTTGAAAACCAAGATAAACGCCAAGTTTAGATGCTCCTGCAAGTGAACCAATACAAAAGCCTATTTCTCGCACTGAATGCATTTGATTACATCTTTAAAAGAACACAGTAAAATGATGCCACCATACTCATGATGCAATGCAAGCTCATGTAAACTAAGAGTTGTATTTATTTACCATGGTTTTTGCGATGCTTGAATCATTTATGGGCATTTAGTCATGTTTTGTACTATGTTCTGATCCTATCTAGAGTTATTGAATACTCAGTTCCTATTCCCTTCCTATTCCCATTAAACTAGTATTATTTTAGCAAAAGATTGCTCGATGGAGGGAAAGGAGAGGGAAAGAAGAATTACACCCACCACCTGAAAATAATGAAACTTTTAACAACTTAAGCTAGGAGGGGTACCTAATTTCACGAAGCCTTCTGGTTTATTCAGAGTGCATTTTGTATTACACTTATATGGACACTCAGTCTGCATTTTGTACTTTGTAGTAAGTAAACAAAACTTTGGACATATCAATAGACTTCAATGCTTGGTGAAACAAAATCCACTTCAGCAGACAAAAATAGAGCAACACTGCACTAGACATGAACAACAGTGTCACACTTGGATGAATGAAGCTGGCTATTACCTACTCAAAGTTTGTATGAGATTAGTTCATCAAGAGGAATGTGTTTTCTTTTTTCCTTTTTTGTTTTGCTATTTACTGAAACACTCACCACTCAAGAAAAAAAAATTATTTCTACAACCAGTTAACAAAAAATAAATAAAATAAGAACTATATATTGTTAACCTAGTCTCACACTAGGATCAATGATAAAATTGCAACCTCATGTCTCCCACTCAAGATTGTTTTAGGTACCCCTATTAGTCATTAGCTATCTAGATACAGCAGCAAACTAAACCTAGTCGAACACAAGATTTAATCTCCCACATGGGTAAAGCAAGGGTTGCACATACTGTGTCTGAAAACATAGTTTTACTGCTCCTCCTTTTGTCCCTCTATTGATCAGTTGTTACTTGATCTGTAGATAAAAATATTTAGTGGTTGTTCCCTAGACTTCTTGATTGGACAGCAGACACAGCATAACATGATTGGGCAGACCCTTTCATGGCAAACTAAGCTGCATATTTGCCCCACCAAGTCCTAGGCTGATTCATTCATTCATTTGTTGAGTGCGCAGCTGATTTGGTTCAGCCACCATCATTTGAGACTCAACGCCCCGTGGCACCCAGGTTAGAGGGTCGCAAAATGTTTTGCCCTATTACCGGAGCATGGCACCAGCATATTTCTAGCATCAGAAAAACCACATGCTTGGAGTAACCATTAAAGGCAAATTGGTCATAATTTGCATAACTCTTACTACCTATTTCACTCTACCTCTCTTCATGTGCCATTCAACAATCCTATAGGAAGCACTTCATATCCAAGTTTAGTTTTTGTTTTTTTCTGTTCTTGTCTAAAAGATATTTAACATTTCAGTTTCACTTTTGTCTTTCCCCACATCTTCCCATGCTGATTCTAGGACCTCACTTGTGCTGCACCTGGAATTATTTACATTGCTCTGTGAAATGCTCCTCGATATTCCAAAGCTCTTAACACATCTGAAACCCACATTTTCAGATTAGCTTGCAGTACAATTTCCCTATTTCATATCTCTCTAGTAGACCATTCCTCACCAAGGCAGAATCCTTACTGTCTGCCTCTCTCATCCCACACTCCAACTAGAGGGAAATCTCACAAAAAGTAGTACCCTTCATCTATTTTTACCAATATTACCTATGCCTTATTTTATCTATTTTATATTAAAAAATGTTCCATTATAATTGTATTATGTTTGTAATTATGTTGTACAGTGAAGAAAAATGTGCCCTTACCTTCAGTGGAGATGTATGCGCCTGCATTTTAATAAATTACCATTCTTTAATTTGCCTTATGAACAAAAAAGGTATCTAGAATGTATTTTAACACTTTCTCATTCTAGAATATTAATTATGAAAACCTTGCTACTGGTAGTCCTGGTGTTAAATCTTATTGGTCTATGCCAAAAAAAACTTGGTTTGAAGCATTAAACATTAGCTTGACCCTCTGACACTGGCTAAATACTATTCAACACATTGAATGTTTATCCTTTGATGTGTGATGTGTGGTCATGGGTCACATTTTTAGGTTTTGCTATACTCATTTCTCACCTCTGAGACATCATTTGTCCTATTTAATTACAACTCAGGCCACAGGCTATCCAATGGATATTTATTCTATATATTGCTGTAATTATTAATACTTTTATATTTTCTGTTTTGATATGTGTTCCATTTCCTGCTATCTATCTATTTATCTTTTTTTTATTATTATTTTTTTTTGGTATGCAGGTAGGTACAACAGTACAACAGTGCCCGCATCGCCACAACAGCGTTAGCAGGCTCGACGTTCATAGACATATTAAAACAGTATTGTGGTATGTTGGGTATGCATACTTTTTTAAATGAAAAGGGTAATGATAGAGTAAACAAGCTATGGACACTATGGCTTAAGCTAGAGTAGTATAGTTAGCTTGAGGTGTCATATCTATCACTTCTAACGTGAGGTATATAAAGATCTATGTGAATTAACAGTAGTACATGCTAAATTCTCAGTCGCTTCAATGCTATTATCAGTCACTTCTAACGTTAGGTACTCTGCTATCTATCTTTTAAGTGTCACATCTAGTCACGCACCTGAATTAGGTACACCTAGAAATTGTAGTACATCAGTAAATGTTTATTGTTTATAATATGGCATGGCAACTTTTTACAATTGTTGGTTTGAATAAATAATGAGTTTGTAAAAGCAGAGAAACACTTGTTTCTTGTTTAATTATTCTTACAATAGGAATTTGAGGATTATAAGTGTGTGTCCCACTAGAATTAGAGGTTGCATAAAATCCACTCCATGTAAGAGCAATCATATACTTCTGAGCTGTGAATCAGATCTAAACATCCTAGATTACATTGTGTGTCATGATCTTATTAATGACACGGAGGCTCCTATTATGCTTCCTCTTTCCTTTAATTTCCCTCAGTAGCGAAGAGAGAGATGTATACAGTAAAGAAAAAATAAACATAACATTACATAGTAACAGTGCAACCAATCAGCACTCAGCAATTACTATATACGGTGCAGCACTCCATCACTCTTCCTCTTTCTGTAGTGATCCGAAGACCAGCAGAAAACCGAAAGCCGTAGAACTGAATCGAACTGTAAACTGAATTGCAGCCGTACGTCCTTCATCCGTGGGGTAATGATTTAACCTCCTCTCAAGGCTTCTGAACTTTGGTTGATGTATTCAAACTAAGAAGAAAAAGAAAAAATATGGTACAAAATTCGTAATTCGATTTCCACATATTTATGTGAGGTATTATCAAGAAAACTATTCAAAACTAACCATATAACATCGCAAACCAAGTATCCTTAACCTGATATTCATGTCAAGAACCTAATGTGTGTACTTACCAACACAGATCTAATATAAGTTTAGTTCAGTAAAATATCATCCCGATGTCCCAACCCGAGGGATGGTGGGTGGGAATAATACTAGCCTCCGTATCATTAATAAAATCATGACTTTACGTCATGTTAATTGTAAAATCTGGGAATTTTATTTATGCTAGTTTAAAGCTGAGCCACAACTAGCCCTTAGAAGTGTTGAATATGGTCTAAAGTAGTAATTTCTGAAAGTGGATTCCGTAGATCAATCTGCAGCCTTCAGTATATCTTCCAATCTACAACCTATCGTCAACGCTTTTGAGGTTACAGCGCCCCTTACCGAATGAGAGGAGAAGATTGTGGTATCAATCCCGGATGAGGTTAGCAGCCATTTGGCCCAGCTATGTTCAGCAATACAGGGCTTAGCTTATTGGCGGAGAGTGATTCGCTGGCACCTTCAGCCAATGAGTGGGTCCTGCACTCTGGAAAGCTGACAAACGCTCCGAGCAGGAGCTCCATGCTCTCCTGAAGGCCAAGAGTAGTCAGGAAGCCACATCTGGCATAGTCCAGGTAAGATGTCAGACTGTTAGTAAACAGTTTGACTGCTTTCTTGAGGGGATGCAGGGCACTCCTGGCACCATAACTACCATAACACACTGTGTTAAATGTGCCTACTTATCCAAATTGTAAAGCCTATCCATTGCATACTAACTGTATGCAAAATACTTTTACACAATAATCATATGGTTTACCAGTCTAGTTACCAGCCACTGCCATGCAATGTTACAATAGGCAAGCAGGCACAGTGATATTAATGGACTTCTTAAATGTCCACTCTTTTTCTATGGCATTTTGAAGGTAATTATTAAAATTTATTCATAAATCAATTACAACCTTTTAAAAATAAAATATACCTCTAAACTTCTCTTGTTTAGAGAAAATGTGCCAATTCTACATAACCAGCAACAGGATGAGAATGCAAAGTTCACTAGATTAAATGTTTTTATTCTCAATGCAAGCACTAAGCAAACCAATAGTATCTTTACAAACAATATGAGCACTGTATACATGTATATGTACAGTTTCAACCATGATATCTCCAACAGAGTTTTTTGTGAATTACTACACATATAACATCCATAGACAATCTCTCTGTTTCTGCACCATTAACTTGACTCTTAGGATTCTTTTGGGTTTTCTTAGGATTCTTTTGGGTTCACTCTAGGCACCCAGACCACTTCAGCTTAATGAAGTGGTCTGGGTGCCAGGTCCTTCTAGGGTTAACCCATTTTTTCATAATTATAGCAGTTTCAGAGAAACTGCTATAATTATGAATGGGTTAAGCCTTCCCCCTAATCCTCTAGTGGCTGTCTCATTGACAGCCATTAGAGGCGCTTGCGTGCTTCTCACTGTGAAAATCACAGTGAGAGCACGCCAGCGTCCATAGGAAAGCATTGTAAATGCTTTCCTATGAGACCGGCTGAATGCGCGAGCAGCTCTTGCCGCGCGTGCGCATTCAGCCGGCGGGGCGTAACGGAGGCGGAGAGGAGGAGGAGAGCTCTCCGCCCAGCGCTGGAAAAAGGTAAGTTTTTACCCCTTTCCCCTTCCAGAGCCGGGCGGGAGGGGGTCCCTGAGGGTGGGGGCACCCTCAGGGCACTATAGTGCCAGGAAAACGAGTATGTTTTCCTGGCACTATAGTGGTCCTTTAAGTTCAGAGTTGCACTACATCCTAATGTGTAAGTAAAATAATCAAATTTTATAACATGACAGGAGGCTTCGTATTTGCTTAAGTCTCTCTTTACTAGAACTCCACAGCAGCACAGAAAAACAACCAATCAGAAAAAAATTAGTTACTATAAAACTCCCCTCCCCATGCATCATTTCCTCTTTCTTTGCTGCTCTGCAGTCAGTACAGGTCAGAGTACCACTGCCTCCTGCTTCTAGTGGGTGGCTTTGGGATTTTATTGCTTATATTCAGTATGTTAACCTTATAAATGCAGTATTGTTATAATCCTTGTATGATTTTATTCCTGTATGCAGTATTGTGATAATCCATATGGGATTTTATTTTTATAATGCAGTATTGTTATAGTCCATGTGGGATTTTATTTTTATAATGCAATACTGTTAGAATCCTTGTGGGATTTTATTCTTGTAATGCAGTTTTGTTATAATCCTTGTAGGATTTTATTTTTATAATACAATATTGTTATGTTCCTTGTGGGATTTATTTCTTCATATTCAGTATTTTATTTTCCCTTGTGGGATTTTTTTATGCTTATATATTGAATATCTTTTCAGAATTTTTTATTTAGGCCTTGTGGGATTCATTTTATATGCAGTATTACCTTGGTCATGTGTAAATTTTCCTTACACATGCAGTTTTGTTAAAACCCCTGTGGGACTTTATTTTTACTTGAAACTTCAGACTATCACTGTTATATACATATTTAATTTGGATTTCTAGGGGGTCTTTGGGGTCCTCCTGTCCCCTCTATCCCCTTGGCCTTGTCCCCCCCGTCGGTCTCCCAACTTTGTGTATGCTCGTTGTTATATTTTTTTGTTCAGCCTTTGTCCTTATGTCTGGCGGTGTCTGTGTGCGCCGCTCGGGGGCTTCAGGAGGCTGACTGCATCTGCCTCCTTCGATCCCCAAGCTCCGGGACTGCAGAGTTCATCTTCGGCGGTCCTGTGTGTGATTTTTCCGGTCGCAGGGGAGCTCAAGACGAGTACCCGGCGGACGGATCTCCTTTCCCGCGTGGCCGCTTCGCCGTGGCCGCCTCCACCTGCGGACCGCGTGTGTCCGACCGGACGGGGGAGGGTGCGACCGCTTGCAGCCCCTCCCCCGTCTGTTCCTAACTGGTTGGAGGTCTGTTTGAGGGGCTTTCCTCCCCTCTGTCAATCAAGGCCGGATTCAGATTACGGACGGAGTTTTTTTATATCAGATGAGGGCCCTTCACCCTGTTCAGGGTTAATCTATAACCCAAGATGACTCCACATTTATATAATAAATGAGATGCCTGAGATGCCTGCAGTTTGGTTTTCTGCCTTTGGCCAAACATTAAAGTCTGCCAGTTCCCTGTATAGTGGTATAGCACTTCATCACTAGTAGCTGTAACATCTGTGATATTAGACTGGAGACATTATAGCAACTTAATCCAGAGGTATTATGTAAAAATACTGTTATAATCACATTACTACCCTGCTAGTGGGTTTTACATATTGAAATTATTTAACCCAAGGTTTCCCTGTTTCATTATGCACATATATATATATATATATATATACTGGACTCTACACACGCAGATGGGCCCTACGGCTGTCGGAACACTTTCACGGGCCTGCTCTGTCTGTGCCCCTTTGATTGGCCTGCTATGTCTGTGCCCCATTGATTGGCCTGCTATGTCTGTGCCCCTTTGATTGGCCTGCTATGTCTGTGCCCCATTGACTGACCTGCTATGTCTGTGCCCCATTGATTGGCCTGCTATGTCTGTGCCTATTTGATTGGCCAACTATTCTGTGCCCATTCGTTTGGCCTGCTGGGCCTGTGCCCTTCTGACGGGCCTGCTCTATCGGTGCCGACCACCTTTTGGCCGCAGGCCTGGGGGAATATCACTGAGGAAAACCCAGTACCCACTAGTGACATGGAGATAGGCAGGTGTCCAGGCAAGGTTTCTAATGAAGACCCCGGGCAAGCATTTCGGGGTAACACCAGGCGAGCAACGGCACATCTCCAAGGAGAACTTCGCACAGGCAGGGACCGGTACTCAGATGCCTACAGGGGGACACAGTGTTTCCTTGTCTTTAACAACTAACCCTCTAACTGCCTCCCGATATCCATCTAGATATCGGTAGTTATTCCTGCGTAAGGTTAGCTTCTGGCCCTGTTCAGTGGGGCTTACTTGACTTGCCTTCCGGCCTGCTATTTGCCTTCTATCCGAGTTAGAATTTACGTATTTACCCTTATCTACATTTCTTATTGTTTTTGTTTTCGTGCCTTCCTTTTCCTATTGCTCGGGTGGTCGAGAGGCCTGACTTGACCTCCTCTGACCTCCCGGGCACTTGTGGATTGCGGAGAGCGTCTCCAGCTTTCCTCAGGCTACCGACGGTCATCCTGGACCCCGCACGCACGGGATCCGGGCGGTCAGTTGGTAGTTTCCATCATTGATTCCGAAGGTTGCATTTTCACACCATCCTTTTCTGTTATTAAGAATGGACACGGCCCGAGGTTGTATACTATCCCATCTGCCATCTGTCTGGTTTACTACCAGTTGATTCCTTTTCAGGTGAGCGATTCAGAGAGAGGTCTCGTGGTCGGGGAGAGACCCACCTAAGGACCTCAGTCTTATGCTGATATTAGTAATTGGTGTACCCCTGTAGTTGGTCACCCTGAGTCTAGTTTTGATCACAAGAGGGTGCGGCCCTCCATCACCTCGATCCGAGAATTATATTTTATTTTCAGGAACAGAGAGCGAACCCCTCTAATATACAGAACCGGACACTGATTTGTTATTAGAGGGCGCAGCCCTCCCTCAACCTCAGCCCGATACTGAGCGGGATACAGAGGACATGTTTGGAGTGACACATTCTCATAGAGAGAACCGGTCACGAATGTAGACTCTACTGTTTGATTATTAACGGGTGCGGCCCGCTCAGGCTATCAGCCGGACGCTGACACGGAATTCGGTCACATTATTAGAGAGCGCGGCTCTCTCATACACTCAGTGCTCTACGGTGCCGTCCATTTGTTCATCACACAGGCACACAGTCAGGGGTACAGGGACCTAAGGGTCTCACTATATTATACCCTATCTTGTAGGTGGCGTGTATACCAGGAACCCCTACACAAATTTTGACAGGTCGGGCATGGAACAGGATTGTACAACGGGTAGTCGGACTATTTCACTCTCTCACTACAGCACGTGAGGACTCTTCGTTATTATACAGGTCCCAATTGCCATTGGATCCGTACATCTTATCACTCTTAGACGTTGACATCTGGATGGGAATCTAAACTCCAGTTTACGTTTCCCATCCCTTTGAATATTTCCGGGACCCGCTATTTCCAGAATAGTCGACCACCGTTCTACCACATAAGTTCAGTTTGGGACCCTGATTAGATGTCCTTTTTGGAGTCCTTTCTCTACCGCAGCCGTGGATAACACAGTCCAGTTGGAATATTGGAATCACTTGAGATAGAGCTAGTTTGCCACACTCTTGCTTGCATAATAAATGTATTCTCGGATGAGACATCTCACCAGGTAGGCCATCAGGGAACGAAAGATCCTACTCGGTTCTATTGCAGAATTGGTGAACTTAGGCGCATTCCTTGAGATTGAAGATCTGCCTGCAAGGCCACATCGCCAGGTGACCCAGGCACGATCGGTGGAGCCACCTTACACATCAAGAGATGAGACATGGTGGCAGTGTCTTATCGCGGCCCTAAGTCCTCAAATGACCTTCGACATTTTATAACTACAGGGAAATGGCTAATAGGTCAGCTTGGCAGCTCATGGACTGGCTGGTAGGAAACAGGTCGCAACCCCACGTACAATGGATCTATCAGTGGATGGTGTTTTTTTCCGTATTTGGGATGCTTCGTCAACTGGCATCTTCACCGATCGGTCTATTGTCATTTATCGCAGTTGGAAAGTCCATTTAGGATTGCTCGGATAGCTCCCAGAATAGGTACCAACGAAACAAACAGCGTTGGATTTGTTGACTGAGCATTAAAACAGCAAATACGAAGCCTCCTGTCATGTTATAAAATTGTAGATTATGCTAACTTTAGTGTACCTATAATCTTAATTTTATTAATGACAGGAGGCGAGTATTTCCCAACCATTCTTATCCCTTCCTTGTTTAATTTTAATAGTTTGGATGAATCAGGTACGTATGCAACTCTGCTTGTTGTCTCTGCTACCTGTCGCCTGTTCTTATGTCTGTTTTTCATAAGTAGGGTTGGGATATCTACATATTAAGGTACTTTTGGTTGCTACATTGGGTACCTACATGTTTATTCAGAGTACATTTGGCCAGTGTTTGTGACTAAATGGCTACTAAAAAAGACTGGACATACCCCGTTTGCAATACCTTGGGTTGTCTACTATTGCAAATGGCATGCCATCATAGGGGTAATTTTCATTCTTGGGCTACCATAGGGTCTCAAATGCAACGTACCCAATCTGGCGAATTTTAATGTGAAAAAAATGAAACACAAGCCTTATATTTGACGCTGTAACTTTTGAAAACACCATAAAACCTGTACATGAGGGTACTGTTGTACTCGGGAGACTTCGCTGAACACAAATATTTGTGTTTCAAAACAGTAAAAAGTATTGCAGCAATAATATCGTCCGTGTAAGTGCTGTTTGTGCATGAAAAATGCAAAAAACGTCACTTTTACTGGCGATATCATAGTTGTAATACATTTTACTGTTTTGAAACACTAATATTTGTGTTCAGCAAGTCCCCCGAGTAGAACAGTACCCCCCATGTACAGGTTTTATGGTGTCTTGGAAAGTTATAGGGTTAAATATAGTGCTAGCAAATTAAATTCCCTTTACTTTCGGCATGGGTTGTCAGGCAGGTCCCGCTAATTGTAATTAATTAAGATACCCAATTATGTAAAATTATTACATAAATATATATGTAGAATTAATATATGTATATATATACGTATGTGAATATATTTGTATATATATATATAATTTTTTTTAAATATTTTTATTTATATAGGGATATATATAGTGATATACGTATATATTTATGTATATAGATATATATATATTATTTCGTTCTACGTGGATTTTGATATAAATATATATATATATATATATATATATATTAATATCACAAAACAGTTTGAACGAAATAACACATCTATATATTTTTTAATTATTTTTTTTTATTTTTTTATAACGTATTTACATATTAAATTTTTTATATTATATATATATATATATAACAATAATTATATATAAATGTAATCAGTATCAGTCTATGTGTAATTTGATATTAATATATATATATATATATATATATAATTATATATATATTAATAGTAAAATACACCTAGACAGTGTATGTGTGTGTATGTATATGTGTATATATATACTTAGATCATATATATGATCTAAGTATATATCATTTTTTTTTTTTACACTTTTAACTTTTTTTAATTTAATTTAATTTTTATTTTTATTTTCAGCCAGCAGGGGGACCACCTGTCATTACAGGCAGCACCCCTGCTGGCAATGCAGGAGGCAGCCTACCCGGCCATGTGATTGTGAGGTCCTCGCAAGGACCTCACTCTCACATGGCCGGGGGGGCTCTCAGGGGGTCGGACGTGCAGCGGGGGGCTCCCTGGGAGTCGCCCCAACCGCGATCACCGGTGTGGGATCGCCGGCGACCAGGTAAGTACAGAAAGACCAGAGGGCGTACTATTACGCCAGGCGGCGTTTAGAGCCGCTTAAAAGTCAGAGTCCAAAATACATACTGGTCAAATGTATAGGAAAACATGATGGGGCACTGAGATTCAAAGTAAATATAAATACTTAAAGTGTTATAGCTGTGTTAATTACATGGTAATTTGCTAGAATTTTCAAGGAGTTTAGTAACATCAGCATGTATCAAAGGTAGGCCTCCCATGTGTCAAGGTTTAAATAGGACAATTGAAGTTTTTAACATATCAAATGGGACAGTTTAATCTTCACTGATGACCTGGGGGCTGAGTGACCACACTTAATCCCAGGAGCTATCCCCTGGGAACTGAAGGGTAATATAAGGTTGGATGGTTTTCCTTGCAAGGTTTTGTGATGTGGAAGGGGAATCCTATTTTGCCATTAAAAAGTCAAGATGGCTTTGATATTAAAGCACTGTAAATAAACTTCCTAAATGTATCACAGGAATTATTAGCTACTTTAATGCAACAAAAATATTTATGTTTTATTGAAAATATTACGTTTTAAAATAAACCTGTTTGGTCTGTAACATATGAGAGAGCAATTAATACCTGTAAGTTTAAGACTATCTAATGATACCTCAAATAATTATTAAAACATTAATTTTAGATTTTAAAGGCCATGGTTAGCAGGGAACAAAGTACAACTGAAAGTGCTAAAGAATGAGCAATCACTATGAACCAGTAGAATACTTTTCTATTGCTCACCCAGATTTTGCTAAATATCACTGTTTCTAATATTGTAATCCAGTGGTGCTGAATATCAACAACTAAGCTGTTATTAGAAATGTTTTATAATGTCCCACAGCACTATGGCTATTTATAGAATTATGGGTGTTGTAGTTCAAAAATATATTGAATGACTTTAGTTCAACATTCCTGTTCTAACCACTTAAAGATTTATCTATTCTTTATCTACTCTAATTTTTAATACAAAATATTAAATGTGAGAATATGTATATGAACATGTATGGCTATATAATTTATTGTTGTTTTTTTATCTAAAAAATAGTATATACTAATTTATTACAAATATGAGTCATTACTTTAAAAAATACCAAAGATACTCAACTAAATGACTGCCCAATATTAAATAATTAATTCTATATAATTTTACATCATGCTCCCATTAGAAAGTATACCATCCTTAGTTACCGTGTACAAAACATTCCCCATACAGATTTCCTAGTCATGTATTTTTGCTTCCAGGAAACTTTCCCATATATCTTTATCATTTCAATCAGGCTTACCTCTACGCCACATTGCATTATCACTGTCATGACCCCAGGTGGTCTGAATAGGTGCACTAGCCCAGTTACAGGAGATGATTTAATGGGGGACTCTACAAAGAGTTATCACCCACCCCTAGGGATTGAACATCGGAGTTGGGACAGCCGCATGCCAAGCCCTTTAGATAGGATTGATGCTAGAGGGTTAGAACAGAAATGCATGCCTAAATCTGGGTTAGCAACAGGTGAAAATGCTCAGTTGCAGGAAAAGAAAGGAGTCTGTGTGCATTTAATGCATCCCTAGCTGACAGACCGAGAAAAAAATTCAGAACTCAACACTGAAAAATAAGCACATCACAGGAAAACAGACTTCAATGTGAAATAAGGTTCATGTAAGAGAAAGGCTTGAGAGATCTGCAACTGGGTAGCTGCAGCTCGTCATTGTGTGTGAGTGTTGTTTCTGGCACTTAATCCATATTTTCAGATTTTTCATGCAGGAATTATGCAGAGGTTCTAGATCAAGTACTGGTAAAAGGAAACATCACATGCGTATTCAAAGATTGTCATTGTAACGGAGATCCTTATACCCGGCTGGGTACCTTCGCCAAAGACTGCTTCCTAGCTGGAACAAGGGAAAATCTCAGCGCTTCTACCCTAGTTCCCGTGGCTTGACTGGGGTCCTTCTGGAGCCTCTCCATCCTGGAGCAGGATAGGGCACTAGCTCTAATCACTCCCAGGGACTGGATGACACACAGTCTTGGGAGCTCTAGTCCTTACAAGGACTTTCCCCGCTGAATCCTCCATGAGCTGGAACTGTCACGGCTGCTACTGTGGTCCAACATGCAGAAACTATATAAACATATACATAAAAAAGGAAAGGAAATAAAAGGACAGAGCGTAAACCGGACCTTAGAATGGCCGGAATAATACGCTAGAGATAGAGAATGGTCAAAGGGAAAGCCAAGGTCAAGGAAGCCAGAAATACTCAGATACCGTTTAAACAAGCCAAGTCAGGGGAACCAGAATTCTGAATAACCAGAGAAAAGCCAAGATCAGGATACCAGGAAGTAATATTCACAAAGATAAACACACTCTCGGGAACCAGGAACAGGAAACCACGACAGGGCAAGGTACTGGGGTGAATTAGGGATTTAAATATCCCTCTCTAGGCTCTGATTGGTCAGAGGGTGACCTCTGACCCCAGAACCTGCGCGTGCGTTGATGTTGTGACGTCACGCGCACGTTCGTATAATTTTGGGGGGTGGAGCCATGGATGGACGCGACCTCGTGGTCGGCGCCATCTTGGACTTCCCCGAGCGGTGTGGAGGAACGGTTCCCGGCTCGCCGCTGAGCAGGTAAGCTCAGTGAGTTGGTGCGGTCATGCCATGGCGGCGAGCCGGGGACCGTGACAGGAACAAGCCGGAACAGTGATTAGCCTTTTCACCTCCCGTTAACTAAACGACACATATTTCTAGGAGTACAACTGGTTTAATGCATCTAAACACAGCTTTTTTATACACAGGGGGTCTCCATTGTCTTTCCCACAAGCCCTTCCCAGGAATTTCTGGGCCTGGGAGATAATTGCATTAAAGACCGGTAAGCTAATTATCTTCCAGGAACAGTGAGCCCAACACAACATATAAAAACATAAAAGTACCCCAAAACATGATAAAAACATAAAAAAACACAAATAATACATTGTTAAATAGCCCTGATCTGATCACCCAAGTTCTCCAAATAGCGCTCAGATCCCAGCAGTTTAGTAGCAACGCCCAGGGATGTATTAGCCGCGAGGCAAACAAGGCATTTGCCTTGGGCAGCACAAAACCAGGATACACCACTGGCAACACCACCGTGTTAAAGTTTGGACCAGCTGCACACGTGGTCCTATGCCCAAAATAGTTCCAGGGCGTTCCAAAGCATTGAAAGTCATGTTTCAGTGTTTGCAAATGACACAAAACTCTGCAAAGTAATACAATGTGAGCAAGATATTACTTTGCTGCAGAGGGATTTAGATAGCCTGGGTTACTGGGCACTCAAATGTCAGATGAAATTTAATGTAAAAAATTTTTTTTAAAAAGTTATGCACTTCGGCATAAAGAATGTAAAAGCAACTTATATCCTAAATAGAAGCGAATTAGGGATAACAACACACAAGAAGGATTTGTGAATTGTTATAGACAACAAACTATGCAACAATGTGCAATGTCAATCAGCAGTTGCTAAGGCCAGTAAGGTATTGTCATGCATTAAAAAGGGCATTAATTATCGGGATGAGAATATAATTGTGTCACACACAAAAATACAATTTAAAAATCACCTATCTCAAAACACAATATGGGGATTCAGTTCCACCATATGGCCATACCATTTTAAGCTCACAACTTCTCCACAGTACTCCAGTATCGGTGGGTCCTACACTAATTTTAATATGGGCGACAAATTAAATAGTGCGAGCGCTAAATTAATTAATTTAACCATGGCATCAAACATCCTACTTATTCATCATAACCAAGGCCCTGCAGAGCAGTTTGCAGTGGATGAGCAGGGCATTACAAGACCTTTGGTTGGTAAAGGAAAAATGTGATCAAATATGGATTTGAGTTGTGTATTGTTAGGAGCTTCTTCCATGTTGAAATAGAGGTCACATGCAAAATAATGGCTGCTAATTTTTGTGTTTTAATTAGGATCTTCAGTTCAGTAACATAGGGATAGGGAATATATAGGGATAGGGATATAACGCTCAGACCTCTTACTTAAATTCCCATTCATATTTATCCAAAACCTACTTCAAAAATGTAAAATTAAGGTGTTCCAACACCTTTTTGTTGTCAAATGGTAGAAGAATATTCTCCACCCGCCATGACCTTATACACTCCAAGACCCCAAGAACCTTCCTGGTTCCTGATATACCAAGTGTGTCAGTGTATTTTTTATAGTATGAGTTTGAGAAGTCATCTGGTTCTGGGACCATTTTGGGGAGTAAGGAACGAATAACTTTAAACACCTTAAAAAAAAAAATGTAATATTGAATGTCATTTTTTCATTACTGCTTTTATGACTTATTAACATGACTTATAAGCAATATTTCTAACCCCAGAAAATATATATCCAAAGTTTTCCTTTTTTTTTTTTTAATTGGTTAAGTTAATCTAAAATTCCATTTTCAATATTAGACTGCACATTGTTACCAACCAGACATTATTTAATTTTAAAATTACATATAATGGAAAGTAACAATAATAAACTCAATTTTGTTAAATACAGTAAAAATATCCATATTTGGCATTAAGTTATTATTGTCAGAAAAATTGGAAGCAATCCAAGACATATGTAAGTGAATATGATCTTTGTAAAATGCATCAATTTATTTTTAACTAAGTTGCATAATATGCAAGCTGAGTAAGGATGTGAAATAGTTTTTTATTTGCAGAAATTAACTTTATTACAGTAGTTTGTAGACTGATTCTCTGGTACATTAAGGGGAAAAAAGGAATACATTACAAACTATAAAACGAGGACAGGATGTACTGTATTTTTGGCATTGCCTTTTTGCTTGTCATTTTGGAAAGCTATTTTAGTTATACTTCTCCATGAAGTCTTACCAAAAAACCTGTTTTATTTCTGTTTGATCTATGATGTTTCACATTTGCAAGGCTTAAAGGGAAACCATTTGTCCAAAAATGCATGCATTTTAATGCATATCAATGACTGCTGACAAAAATACCCATTTACTAAAATTGACACAAATATTTCATATGCCATAATAAGTTATTTTCACTACCTGCAGAATTGGCCCATCCCTCTGCTCATCCCAGGATTACTTCCTTATTAGTGGCCAGTATTGTTTAATCAAATGTTTGTCATAGAGATGAACTGAGGACAAATCTCCACTTTAAAGCTTTTCGTTGAGATGGATGGCTTTATTGAGATTTATGGAGATATATAAAGATAAATTCTGTATATGCATGGAATAGCCTTCCAGCTGAAGTGGTAGAGGTTAACACAGTGAGGGAGTTTAAGCATGTGTGGGATAAGCATAAGGCTATCCTAGATATAAGATAAGGTGAGGGACTCATGAAACTATTAGGAAATTAGGCAGCCTAGATGGGCCAAATGGTTCTTATCTGCTGTCACATTCTATGTTTCTATTTCTATGTATAGTTGCCATTTCTATGTATTTCATGTGTCTATTATAATGACATGCAATATATAGATGTTGTAGATGGAATTTCTTATCAGACTGAGCTACCACTAGATGAAGTGGATTGGAGTTATAGTTCACATAAACTGTTTAATAAGTGTGTAACTCACTATCCAATTACATCAAATATACATTTTAACGCCTTAAGGACACAACTTCTGGAATAAAAAGGAATCATGATGGAATATTTCCATCATGTGTGCTTAAGGGGTTAACTCCCTCCAGCCTCAACTAGAATCACACTGAGTATATCCATCCTCCCTTTTACACAAGTATGTCCCGTCTAGGCCCTTATGATCTGCTGAAGACTTACGTCTATCTTCTGTCCGTACTCCCACCTCTAATGCTCGCCTTCAAGATTTCTCGAGGGCTGCACCATTCCTGTGGAACTCGCTTCCCTCCAACGTTAGATGCTCACCCAGTCTCCACTCCTTCAAAAAAATTGTTAAAAACCCACTTCTTCATAAAAGCGTATCAATTAAACTGTTAATAGCTCCTGGCTGATTCCTCTTCTGCAACTGTCACTAGTCTAATACTATCCTTACCTTTTTGTGTCATTTTACCCCACTCCCTCTAGCATGTAAGCTCATTGAGCAGGGCCCTCAACCCCTCTGTTCCTGTGTGTCCAACTTGTCTGGTTACAACTACATGTCTGTTTGTCCACCCATTGTAAAGTGCTGTGGAATTTGATGACGCTATATAAATATTATAATAATAATAATAATAATAATAATAGGCTTGGTATTTCAACAAGGCCAGTCAACTGCTTGTGCTCACTTTGATAGGACATAAACTCCTAACAGACTTTCTTGTGTTTTTTTTGTCCTGGCAGATGGAATGCCAGGAGCTAGAGCAGATCCCCAGGGTGGACATCAGGGATGTATTTACCACAAGGCAAACAAGGCATTTGCCTAGGGTGGCACTTTCAGGGGAGGGCGCCAAAAAATGCCACCCCAAGCTCCCAGACAAATGCCTTGTTTGCCTCGTGTTCTGGGGCTGTCCACCTTACTGTGAGTGAGTGAGTGAGTGTAGCAGTCTGTGTGTGTCTGTGAGTGAGAATGGGTGTGCCTGTCAGTGAGTGGGTGTGTCAGTGTGTGTCTGTCAGTGAAAGTGTATGTTGGTTTAAAAGTGTGTGCCAATGACTGTATCTGTGTGCCAATGACTGTGTATATTAGTGTATGTATCAATGAGGGCATGTGTCTGTCAGTCAAAAAATAGCCTTGACATGAATTGGGGGGGAAATTTAGATTTTAGGGGTGCCTGAACTTAGTTGTGCCTAGGGCAGCACAAATCCAAAATACACCACTGGTGGACATTGAAGGACAGCATCAGGTAAGTAAAACTTACCTTCTGCTGCACCCCCAAGGCCACCACACACCAGGTTGTGATGTCACAATTGGGTGTCTTTGCCCTCCTGAACCCAGTAGGTGATAGGGCTGCTTTAATGAGGGAGGTAGTGCGTTAAAGGACAACTGTCACCTCAACACTGTTTTCTAATATAACGATCCTGTCATCAAGTTTTGAAAGGAAATCGATTCTCTGTTACATGAAGCATATGTAAAAAATTTGAAAAACTAATCTCTACCTTTAGTGAATGCCAACAGTTAGTCTCTATGGTCTTCACCACTTCACCCCCTACACAGTGCAGTGACATCATCAGATCGAATAACATTAAAATTCAAACACTGTCTGACCTAAGGTGTATGTATATGGCTGAAGTCATATACTAAAAGTATATTGTATGTATACAATACAGTGATGAGGGCACTCACTATTCTCCAATTGCTTTTCCAAATGGAATGATGCCTTGGTGCATCACGCTGGAACCATATATCCAAATATTTCAGCAAAGAAAAGTGGGCACTCGCAGGTCTTGTTTAGTGAAATAAAATTGCAAATGTATTAGTTATAGCATCTAGATTGCTATTTTGTTTCACTAAACAAGACCTGCATGTGCCCACTTTTCTTTGCTAAAATATTTGGATATATTTATTTATATAGATATATACACTTTATTTGACTCAGAATCTGTTTCCTTTAAAAACGCAAAGGATCATTATAGTAGTGTTGCTAGTGTTGAGGTGTCAGTTCTCCTTTAAATTAGGAATTGTAAATTTAAGGCCGAATGGAAAAAATCTCCAATCCAGCGATGCTTCCAGTGTGATTATTTTGGCCTTAATTTGACATTTACTTTCAATTCACTTTGAGTTCTCACCAATTCTCCCTTAGTGTAACTGACACATGCAGACTGTCCACAGCATCGGGGTTGGCATGCTGTGTTTGCTGTGTGCTGAAAGGCATTCTGACATACAGAAAAAAAAAAATATTTTTGGAATGAAACATTAAAAATGTCTCAAGGGGCATAGTCATAGCACTATAACTACTTCAGTAATGGATGTAAACAAATAAGGTATGGATCTAAATAAGAAAAAAGAAGAATAATCATCCATTCTAAAATATTTAGGGCACACCTGCCACACACCTCGGTCAATCAATACTGAGAGGTATTTTAGAAGATTATCTGTTGGTAGTACCTATAGGCTGAATGAAAGAAGGCCGAGACTGGGCCAGAGAAGAAGCAAAATATAATTTTACACAGGTTTGCAATCTCAAGTGAGCCATAGCCAATAGATGTGTGGGTTTCAGAAGAAAGGGGGTAATATGATTGACATTTATTAGGTGAGGACAAAGGGGACATTCATCTGATTCACCAGGCTAATAGTGCAAAGTTGGAAAATGAGTTGCAAAATATCAAACTTTGTTCTAGTGATCACAAGACATATAAAGATTCAATTAATTCATGCTGTATGCCTACATTGTAATAAACAACCAAAATGAATGCAAAAATTCTAAATGATGGACAGGTTAGACAAATCAGCACTGCTTTAGAAAATGCCTGGGCACACCTGTGCTTTTATATCTGACTTGGTTTCAATCGATGTAAAAATATGTGGAGGGGAGAGGGTGGGGGTTAATCAACATGCTATATGTTTATGGCATGCTGTTTATTTTTCAAGCCATATGAAATTAATTCACCTGGGCAGTTGGAATTGGTTGCAAATGGCAACTTTGTAACTGACTTGCTTTTAGTAAATAAAAACGCTCTCTCTATTATCTAGATTCCTTGAATGGTAATAAAGTGAATATACAGTGATAGTAAAATAGATCAGATGTTTTAAATCAGATTGTCCACTAAAAAGTTTTGTAGAGAACTGACTAAAGAACGGCAAAATTTAGGATAAAAAATATCTAAAATGGAACAATCTTTCAAATCACCCGTTTATGCAGTTCAGCTTTTCTGGGCTAAATTTTCAATTCCCTATTAATTCCCCCCCACATCCCCTCAACTGTTTGGCCTATGAAAAATACTGACCGCTTTTTACAGTTTATTTTTATTATAATTCTGATGAATTCAGGAAAAGCATCAACTTCTCCAGTTTCTTTTTTGTAAGCAATGTTATCAGTCAACTGACCAGCTGCTATCAACATTTGTCAAGAACCAGTAATTCAAAACAATAATGTTGTCGACTGACTAGACAAACATAAATGCAATTTGCTTGCCTAATACAGCTCATTATCTGAAATGACCAGGAGAACCTCTGTTATCTGATTCTTGCTTTAAAATGGTTCAGTTGATTGTTCTCATTGCTTCAACTTAGGACCCTGAATGCCATCAGATACATGTGCTAATGAATAAACTGATCACCTAGGGTGGGAACTGCTGGCCAGTCCTTTCTTATCAGAGCCCATCAGATGCATAATCATTACAGAAAGAGATAATGCATCAATCAAAACTTCTGTTTGTTTCGAGTGTGAGGATCATGTATTTAGTAAATCAAATGACTTTACGATGCCATGTTTTACAGGTTAGGACTTGAAAACAATCCTCATATGTTTGTGCGTAGCTTACAAGATGCAGGGGTGCACAATGGTGCTTGTGCTAAGTGCAAAACATGCACACCTCTATTTTTATTTATTTATTACTGGTATTTATAAAGCGCCAACAGATTCCGCAGCACTGATATACCCTAGGATTTCCAGGTCCTAGACACATCCCTCTCATTTGTGCTGATGGGTAGTGCATGAAAACAGCTGTCTTCTAAAATGTAGAATTCTTACACTGAAGGTAATCAATAAGTAATACTTCAGGTTTCTACAAATTTAAAGCCAGCACTTTTCATGTACTGGTCATGTGCATACAAAAGGTACATGTGTCCATGAAAATATGGTGGATTTGGAAACCTTAATGTATCCATAAGCACAGTTACATAGAGTGGGAAAAGGCATGACACCAACAGTATACACATTAAAGGAACACTAAAGTGATAGGAATAAAAACCTGTAATATCCCTGTCCCTATATAGAAATACCCACATTTGTCTTATAAAATGAAAACACAAATGATTTACTCACTTTTTGCCAGCACCAAGGCTCCCTTAGTGCTGATTAACTCTCCGCCTCCTGTGATGTCACGGAGGTGGCATGACTTCCTCTATGACGGTCCAATCCAATGCTCCAATCTAATCCATAGAGGAGCATTGGAGACCCAATGAGCATGCGTGGTGAGTTTTGCGCACATTGAAACTTCCCCATAGGAAAGTATTAAGTCAATATTTTCCTATGGGGCATTTTGTGTCACATGAACACATTTTACTTGGTCAGTGCTGTCCTTGTAACAGCCACAAGAGGAAAATATAATACGTTTCTTATAAACTGGGAGACTTTAGCGATCCTGGCCTTTAACAACACCCATGACACTAATTTATCAATATCAATATATATTCAACATACAAATGTATACATTGTGTATAATATTAAATTTATAAACAAATTAGCAGAGCGTGGCTGCTATTATTATTATTAGATTAAAGCTGCAGGGAATTTTAGCACATTGTGTTAATCCACAACAGTCAAGTAGGCTTTCCACGCATGACTTTTGACTTGCTCTAAGCAGCCATCAAGGCCTGTGTGGATAGAAGTGCAATCCTGTTCTGGAAATTGCTCCCAACAATAACAGTTTATTTTTTAGTTAGATTTTTTTTTTTTGTTTTTTTTTTACCTTACTCTTCCATGTGTGTATTTCTTGTTCCACACTTAAATAGTTATATCAAACTGGACATTAAACACACAGCTTTATCCATCTATCTGTCTATGTTTTCCATACACATGCAACCTCTCTCATTCTCATTCTGCCTTCCTTACTTCCCTGTCCTATGCAGATATTTAACATCAATCTCTCCTTTCCACCTTTCATACTGATATCCAGCCATTCTTTCTTTATTGCATCTTTTTACACTGCTCTCTCATTTTAATAAATACATATCTACCTTTTCTTTTTTTACACTCACTTTTCCTCAATGTCATTTCATCTCTATCACACACACACACAAGCATACACACACACTACAGCCATATCTCACCTACTCTATCTCTCTATACACTTTCTCCTCTCACACATACATACTACTTCCTCCTTCTCTCCCTTACTTGTCTGTCTGTCAGTTTGTTTGTCTGTCTGGCTGACAAGTCTCATGTTCTTGTCTGTATTTCCTTCTTCCCCCACTCACCACCTTCACCTCTTCATTCCACTGAATTCATAATCTGGATATACATTGTAAAACTACAATAAATACATTAGAAGTACATTAAAAACAATAAACCATCTCATCTCTTCTTTTTTCACATTTTGATCCTGTCACATGAAGGGAGTTACCTGTGTTTTTTTTTTTATTAAATTAGTTTTGCTTGCATTAAAAGTCATCTTTGCCCTTAGGTAAAACTGACATCATATATACAGAGAGACAGAGATTGTTTTCTTTCTACAAAGCCCAATTGAGTGCCCCTTGTACTATTGTTATTCCAGAAACCACAACGAATGTCCTCAACTGAATAGGAAATTATTTCAGTCAATAATTCTCCATCTGTTATTTAGAATAGACAAGATTTGCTAAACCATCGCCAACCCATATATATAATTTTTTTTTTTCTGCAAACTCCTGCCTTTTTTTTTTTTATCTTACAAGGGCGATTGAAACTTTATAGTGCATGATTCATAGAGAGGAACTGCACTGGGAGGTATAGAGCGAATAACATTAATCAGTGTCACACCACTAAAATAGATATGAATATGAATTCCCCCTATTGCAGACGATATAAATATTCTGCTGAATAACATCACTTATTATGAATAAGCAAAAAGTAAAAATAAACTCAGATTGAAGGAGATTGGTTTAGAGCTTCATAAGAAATAAAACACACAAACACAAGCACACACACAGTATCTACACACAGTTATTTGACATAATCTGTCATTTACCATGATATAAACCACATTGTATATATTTAGTATATATTTATTTATTTTTAAAATTGATGAAACTGTATTTACTAATATATTTCACTGCAAATGGATAAAGCACATGTAGGGTTATTTTTTTGTTGTTGTTGTTTACAGGAATAAATAAAGTTTTGTACTAATTAACCAAATATTTACAATATTATTTTGGGTAATTTTCCTAGGGTAAACTGTATTTATATCTTCATTTTTATTGAAAATATATAGTGTAGAAAAAAAGAGTCTAACAGTGCACTCATTTAATTAAATTCTGCACAGCTGCTTGGGTGTAAATTTGCAAAGGTTACATAGCAATCTTAAAGTATTGTGAAAACACAGGGTTGTGGATAACTGACAATAGAATTAAGGATATTTGGCTCCGCATTGAAAATATTTTGCAACTCAGCTATTTTTTCCAGACAATTGTCCTACAATGTAAAATTCCATTGTCAATTCTCCTCACTTCTTGGTTTAACGTATAAACCCTACAATCTTTAAGAAATGTATAGGGACATTAAAATATTGTCTTCGATAGGTACACGATGCAGTGTAATAGAATATATATGTGTACTGCACGTGGATATTGTAAAACACACATACATAAGCGTGTGGGTGTATATGTGTAAGTGTGCATGGGAGAACAAAACTCATTATATTTTAATTATTATGGCCTTAATAGTGTGCGTCATAAACTGTATTGTAAATACAAACTATATAATGAGATGTAGCATGTAAAACTGGATTTTGTGTGTTTTGTTTATTTGTGAAGTCTTGCAGCTAATTTCCATAATGTGGTAGAGATTTAGGGTGATTCAGATTCCCAATGATATGCAATTCGATGAATGTACATCCATAGGATGAATTGTAAACCGCACAGCTCTGTACACAAACAAGAATTAGCAATTCAAAGCCTTCCACAGAATGAACCGGTTTTGCAGGATAACGAGAATAGTAACGCCTCTCTGTCTGTAATTTGTAAAATCTTAATTAACCTCATTCAATGGGTGAACACAGGACAAATATCGGTAATGACATCGACAGATATCTCACAACTACACGTCCATTACGTCAAGCTGATCACTTTTGTGTCACTTCAAACCAAGTCACTGTTCTAGTGAATGGACTCAGCAAATCCTATTACAAAAACTGAGCAAAAATAACTTGGCTTTTTCACTGATAGAGTTACAATAAGATACACAGATATTGCTAGATGCTAACTTTTAATGTTTCCAACAAATATGTAACAAAACTAAAAGAAATAAATAAACAAATAGAAAGTAGTCTTTAAACAATATCAGGATCAAACATCCGGGACAAGCATTTAAGAAATGTATCAATACTAAAAAAATATATAGTCACGGTACTGGGCAAAAAAATATATATATATAACCTACAGCAAACGAAATTATTTTATGATATTCACACGTCCCGTGTCACTTATGTATATATATATATATATGTATATATATATATATATATATATATATATATATATATATATATATATACATATATATACATAAGTGACACGGGACGTGTGAATATCATAAAAAACATGTGTGTGTGTATATATATATATATATATATATATATATATATATACACACACACACATGTTTTTTATTTTAGCGTTTTACTGGGTTTTTTTTTGTTTTGTTTTTTTAAAGAAATAAGGATATGCAGTTCCCAATGTAACCGAGCGTGATTTTGCTGGGCCCTAAGCATTTATTTTTTTTAGAATATGTATCATCACACGACAGGTGCAATTCAAAAACCATATACTTCTAAGGAAGGAGCAGTCACCATGGAAACCAATAGACTATCTACACCGCATTTTACATAGAATATGCACCAGCTTACCTTTAAAAATAAAACCTCAAATAAAGTTTTTACTACGTCGTCGAAGATTATAGTTTGTAAAAAGTAAAAAAAAAAAAAAGAGAAGATAATATAACGAAATATAAAGAATAATGTCTGCAGATGTAATTAGTTACCACTCGATGATAGAATTATCTCTTAAAAACGAGTTATTTCATTTGTGCAAATAGGCAATCGTGCTGTACATTCTACTTATTGTTCGTCTATACCAATTACGACCTATAGAGTGCGCTATTGCACTGCACAAGAGTTCCTTTCTAATGTAGAGATTTTGGAAAGCTGAATTTGCCACGCTGACACTTAGCTCCGAGCCCACTCTCACAAACATCAGTAGTATGCTAAACTGATAGAAGAAAAACTATGGATTTAATGAACACCGGAGCTTCAATACGCTTATCACCTTTCCACTGCTGCTACTACTGTACATATTTTAAAGGGAATACACAGAGATCCAGCTAATCCACTCAGTTAAATTACCAGTTCCCAAACACAACTGGTATATTTTAGCCCTAAACCGAACATCGCGTGAACAAAATCACACATTTTCATATAATAGCAAAAATATAATAACTGTATGGCGGGGAGAAGGAGAGGTGGGGGACTAATGTGAGGGGTCTAAAATAAAGTTTTATTACTGTTTCGTCACCTAATTAGACAGTGTGCATGTAATCTTTATATGCAGATGCTTTTAATAATAATAATATTGATGAAAATAACTACATACACATCTATATACGCAAATCACGCATTCTATGTATCTAATATCTTGTGTATATTATTACACACACCATACATTTATAAACATGCTAATGATACACACTCACACACACACATATGCAAGGCACAGACACACTATTTACTTTGTGTGATTGCTCTACCTGATTTTTCGCAATTTTGAACAGCTACAGACAATTACGCTGGCAAGAAGACCTCTGTTTTTACATCTTGATCACTTTGGTTTGCATCTTGATGGAATTTTATTAATATTTTATTCAGAAATCGCTTCTTGCTCCGACAAATGCTTGCTTGAGAATGGCTGTTTTTGGATAGGGCGTCCCCATTATTTCTTAATGACTTTCCAGCACTCTCTCTATTTTCAACCGCATGAACGAAAGCATCTCGCATGTTTTATGCACCTCAATGCTCGTTTAGTGTTCTCAATTAGAAATTAAAAAAAAAATCAGGAAACACAAATATTACAGATTTTTAACAGATCAGTCTGGAAGATTAATGTTTAAACAAATGCATCCTCACACGGAAGCTTCGTTATTCTGTTCTTCTAAGCTTCTGGTTAGATCAACTCATTCTCCATTAAAATCTCCCACTAGAAGGTTTGGCACAAACACTTAGATCCTCTGATATTTCCGGGACTACAAACCAAATAAATAAACACCCCCTTTCTATGCCTTCTTTCAATTTGTTTGACCAGGAAAATCTGGCAATTTATGAACTGTCAACTTGTGCTGTCCTCTCTCCACAGGAAAAAATCAACAAATGTCTGTAGATCCCCTTATTTAAAATCTATAGTCCTAAATTGTAAATCAATATTCCAATGTCCGATTCGAAAACAATTTTCATACAATTCCCAAGTAGGAAAAAAAAAAAAAAACACAGTTGATGGAAATTGAAAAGAAATTATGCAAGTGGGAGGCAGATTATTTATAGGTACTATATTGGAGTAATCACTATAAGCAAGCATGACGGTGTCTCAACGTAGCCTTTCTCTTTTATAATGACTGACATTAAAATGGAAATGAATTATATAACTTAAACCAAGAATAAAAACGACAACTGTTACATCAACCTAATATAAAATAATAAAAATAGCTTAAAAAAAAATATGAATGGAGATTGGACCAATATAAAATATATATATATATATATATATATATATATATATATTATTTTATTTATTTTTAAAACACAACAATGAAAAATACCAAGGTTTTCTCATAATTTCATTTAGTTTATTAGACAAAATATATGATTTAGACAAGTTTTTCTGGCGCTCTATTTACAATCTGAGATCACTTATACAGAAGAAAAGAAGAAAAAAAAGAGAAAAACACATATATCGCAGGAACATTTACCAAAGGCAATTTTCAATGTATGGTTTTGAATTACAGGAGCTGAAATGGTGCAGGGTGAGAAATTTACAAATCTGCTAAATCAGTTGTTTGGATCGCAACTTATTGCAAAAAGAGATTCAATGTCATTTATATGAATACCCATTATTGTCCTTATGTTGTGAACAGTCTCTTAATCACTTTGAAAGATTTAAGGATCAAGAAGGAAGGGCTGAGTAATATGGTGTCCTTCTTTGTTGATTGATGGAACTGAAAAGAAAAAACAAACATAGATATATAAATATTTTGTAGCAAAAAAAATAATGTTAACAATAACAGATAAAACTTTTTTTTTAAAAATGACATCCACTTAACTTTAAAAAAAAAAAAAAATAAAAAAACAATATGTTATATTAACTATATTATTATTATTATTATTATCTGCTGTTTATTTTTATTACCAGGATTTAAAAAAAAAAATAATCTCAGTGCTATAATAAATTAGAATACATTTTAAAAGCTACTAAGGAAATTAAAAACAAAACTAAGTTTGGGGGAAAAATCACTAGAACTTGTATCCAGCTCTCAAGTCAGTTTAATGTATAGTCTGTTCAAGCCATCACAGCTCGCTGTTTAGTGAATAGACCCCATTTTGTCTCTATGCCTGAGATCGATTGCAGTGAGCTTTTCTAAAAGCAGATCCCGGTGTTTTCAGACCACAATTAAATAAAAGATGACTACTTCTTTCACGAACAGCCCTGAAAAGAAGGTTTAACTGAGGCGGAGATTGAGTTCTGGAGACGTTTCTCTTTCTGGAGGGAAAACAGAAAAAAAAAAAAAGAGAAAATTTTTACAAATGCTAAATTAAAAATAAATAAAAATTAAGTAACCAGCTAGCTTGTATTGCGTTGTGAATCTCTGCAGGCTATTTTTTGGGGAAAACTGACAACGGATGATTACATCATACACAGCTGAAGTGTCTTTTATGACAGATTGCTACAGTAACAAGGGTTAGGGGAGGATTGAAACATTGTTGTTTCAAATAGAACACGTAACAATTGACCCTATTCAACATGACATGATATAGACTGGCTCAAAGGCTGACAGAGGTCTAAAGGCTATTTGCAATATGGTTTCATTCATCACCTGTGTGCTTGGGACTGCTCCTCTCTGTGATTTTTTTGCTGCTGAGGACCCCAGGTTGGCTGTTAACAGAGGAGACTGCTGGGTGGGCCTGGAGGTGGTGGTGGTTGTGGTGAGCTGCGTGGTGGTGGTGGTTTTACACCTAATGGACCTCATGTTTTATCAGGGAACTCTGAAGGTGAGAAAAGCTCGGCTTTGTCCAATTATGGAATTTGCCAATCTGGCATGTGTATAGTCCATGGCTAGAAGAATGCTGGATGCTGGATGGGGGAGATGTGTGGTTCACTTGGGGTGGAGGAGAAGTCTTTAGGGCCCCATCAGGGGTTGTGGCAGTTTCTGCCAAAGACCATATTTTTGGTTTGCTGTGTGTTGGCACTTGTAAATTCCCTTTACGCGCCAGGGCTTCAATTCTATTGCTAGTTTCAGAGTTTTCTTTTTCCCAGTGACAAAGAGTCCTTTGATTTGAGTCCTTCAGAGGCTGAAGAGAATCACCTCGCTTTCTTTCAGGCTGTCCTCGCTCTGTCTCAAGTGCTCTGGCTTGTCCTCCCTCTTCCTCGTTGCTCTTGTTCCCCTCATTATCATCAATTTTATGTCTATGCTCTCCGGTCGATCTCCTCATCATCTGCCATTCTTCTCATGGTCCCCTTCATTATCACTTCCAAAGAGATTACCATCTTCTTCTCCTTTTGCACCCCAGTCACCTTGTTTTCCTTCTTGAGCCTCCTCCCTGGCATTGGCAAACCAGGTGGAGACCTGAGTGAGGTCCATTTTGGTGATGATGGCCAACATGATCTTCTCCCCCTTTGTGGGGTAGGGGTTCTTCCTGTGCTCATTCAGCCAGGCCTTCAATGTACTAGTGCTCTCCCTAGTGGCATTTTTGGGCCGCCCGGGATCACCATATTGGAATTGTCCATAGGGGTAATAGCCTGGGGCAGCATGGGCAGCAAAAGTGGCAGGATGGACTCCAGGGTTATCCTTCAGTTCATACTGCGATCCCTGAAACACACCAAGAGAGAGGAAGAGGTCAATCACTGTTCCAATTGTCCTTATACATTAGTAAATAAAAGTACTGTGTGTATATATCACACACATATACACACTAAGCTAACACAAACTAAAGAGGTATGACTATGTTTCCACAAATCCAGCAATTTGGGGCTTAAGGCAGAACGAAGAGAAAAATAAAATTTATACAGCTTTTGGGCAAAACAAGTTTGCCCTCAAATCCCAGAAGCTTTGCCCTACCATCAGTAAAAAGCCTCAGCAGATATCTTGGGATTTGGTAACCTTGACCATATTTAAAACAATACTTAGAAACTGTTAATAAGGGTCTGCAGTTTTCTAACACATATGAAGCTCCCGGAGACCTATCATTTCCAAATACCCTCCCTGTGCAGATAGACAACCAGAAGGATGAAAAATGAAAAATACATCTCGTCTAACAATCATCTTCTTATGTGTGAATGGTATATGGAATCTTAACAAATAGTAACCAAAAACGTCAAAGAATAAACATCTCAGATTTACCAAGTGTCATTTAACATTTTATATAAGAGAGGAAAAATGAACGGTACAAAAAAATAAAATTAAAATGTTTTTTAGAATTATACATAAGAGCATCTTTGAGGTTGGTCCTAATTTATTAAGTTATTTAAAGAATTTCTACAATAAATTATCTAGTTATAATAAATCACAGCACTCCACGATAGAAAATGAATAAATAAATAGTGCTTGCTAGTTCTTTAATGTGATTTTTTTTTTAAATCTATTTTTTTAATTACTATAAAACTTTTCAGGTAAAGTGGGAATTTAATAAATCGCAAGGGTGTTTTTTTTTTTGTTTTTTTTTTTAAACAAAAACAGATAATGTTTTCCATTAACTTCAATAGGGTCCCATTAGTGTTATACAGTACTGAGGTGTCAGTGCTTCCTAAAATAACAATTAATTTGCATTTATTTTACTAAATCGGAATTATATGTAAATGAAAAACCGCGAGAAAAAAAAAAAAGCAATAATTGCTGGATTTTTGGATTTAAAAAGAACCGATATGAAATAGATTAAATAGGAAGAATTATTATATTATTATATCATATTCTAATTTTTCCCCCACAGATTTAAATATTTTACTGCATACGTTCTACATATGTAATGTAAATAAAATCAGATTATATTCTATAGAAATCAATTTTATGGGTCAAACATTTTTTTCTATAATTTTGAAAGCCCTGTGAAAAAAGATATTTAAGGACAGAATACCAAATAGTGAACAGAACTAAACTTTTAAATGGAATTTATATAGCACAATTAGATTTGTGCTAATGGTTACGATTTTTTTTAATGTCTAACTTCCAATCAATTCTAAGTAAATAAAAACATCAAGAGATGACACTTCTCTATCCAAACATTAAAGACATTTAATCTTGTGCTAATGCCATTATAAAAAGGTATAGATGTAACGTATTGTGTTGATCGCAAAACAAACTGAAATACAACAACTGCAAGTCCTGGATTTTAAGGTGTTTGCTTTAAAAGGCGTGTTGAAGAATAGAGACTTGTTTCTTGCAAGGTTTTAAATAAACATACTATGTTATGATCCTTTCTTTTTAACAAAGCAAGAGTAATTGGTGTTATGTCAGAGAAATAGTAGCAGGAATGTATTTAGATCTCTGAAAAATGAAATATGAGTACTTCCTTAAAGCTTTGAAAAGAAAACTCAGGAAGTAATCGACTGGTAACTCATGATTTTCTGTACATTGTTGCAATATTATTGTACCTTTAAAAACAAACGTAAACCGTGATTTAGTCCCAGCAACAAACTATTCAATGTAATCTTGTGCAGTTAGGCTGAGTTCTTAGAGTGTTTCCCTATGTACTAAGAGGCAAAGACTATAATAGAAGCTGAGTTCCGTGTTACTGCATGCTTATCCCCTGGGGAAAGAGCTCGCCTATGCTATATATATTCAGAGAGGTTTGTTTTTTTAATGTATATGAGACAGTGCCCTTTTGTCTTTCTAACCATTAATATCCATATAATGCACCCAATCGTGCAATTATTTGCAACGGTATTTTAAGGGTTAATGAAAGGGGAGATGAGCACTATAAAAAAGACACGACCAAGAAAAAGACAAGAATAAATACTAGGTGTTAGATTCTAGAGACCTGAGCATATTGAATCTCATCTGAACAAAATAAATAATATATATTTATAGTACAGAATGCTCAATGTAAAATTACGATTTTGGTCACCAAATTCGTACACACTGCATTTACAGTTAAAAGAAGTGATCTATAATAAACACTTTTTAAAAAAAATTAAATCAATTTAAAAAAAACAAAAAAAACACAACAACCCAAAACACAAATGTAAAGAATAATATTTGTGTCACTCATTTTTATTTTCTACAGAATAAATAAAGGTACAGAGTGCCATTAAACACAATACCTCTATCTGTCAGAGTACTATAGTCGGTGTCTTGCAGTGGTTATGGTGATCGGGCACTTACCATCTGAGAGAAGAGGCTGAGGTCGGTGGTGTAGGGCAGGAAGGCGCTGTAGTTGGGGGTGCTGTACGGACCGGCATACATGCCCAGCACTGAGGTCACGGCGGCGCTGGAGCTGCTGCCCAGTTCGGTCGCGGTCGGTCTCCCAGATCCGGCAGCCGCAGCCGCCGCAGCAGCAGCAGCCGCCGCAGCCAGCACCCCCGGCCGGTCCCCTCCATAGACGGCAGCCTGGCCCGGGCTCAGGTACTGCGGGTAGCCCATCTGGGAGAAGGCCATGTCTGTCAGCGGCAGCCTCCTTCCTGCAGAGAACCACTGGCCGGCACCACAACAACAACAACAACACAAACTCTGCAAACAGCCCGGCGATAGGAAGTGAACTGTGGGACCCGGTACCGGGAGACAAACTCTGCCAAACAAAGTGTGAGAGCTGCTCCCGCACTGCCCGCCCGCTCGCTCACTGAGCGCTAGCTACACCGGGAGGCTGGCTCTGTCCCCCCCTCCAATCTCGGCTCCTCCGTGCTCCTAAATCCCTCAGATGTGATCTGATCAACAATTGAGCTCCAACTGATGTGTCTGCCCCGAGGTCCTGGGCTGATCTTTCACATACAATTTGAAGTTGATGCCTTGATTGGCATCCGCTGGAGCCGCTGGCCCCGCCCACCCCGAGCACGTGGTCCGAGCATTGGTTGCACTGCTTCTCTCTCAGTGTACCAGACACTGTGTGTGTGTGTGTGTATGTGTGTGTGTGTGTGTGTGTGCGTGTGTCTGCCTGGGCTGTGTATTTAATGTTTAGCAATGGGCTCCTTTCAGAGAAGCCCCCAGTGCTGTATGACAACCTGTCTACACGATTTTACAGCTGTCCAACATTGGAGTTTTGCTGTTTGGAGCCCATAGAGTGTCCCCTTTAACAAAAACAACTGTGCTGCTGCTGTGTGTGTGTTACCTATAGTGTGTGTGTGTGCTCTCTGTATTGTAAGAGTGCAGGAAATGAGGAAATATAATGACTGGCTGCTTTAAACACACGTCTTTATTCCATTAATGGAGATATAGGTACATAGATTAGTAGAAAGATAGCAAACACAATCAATTAAACACACACACATATATATATATATATATATATATATATATATATATACACACACACACACACATATATATATATATATATATATATACACACACACACACACACAAATAATAAATATATATAATGAAATAAAAGCAAGCTGATGTCTGGCTAAAGTTTGGTAAAAGTTTGTTAAACATCTGTTGTCAGTTACATTAACATAGTGTGAAAACATACTATAGCTAATTACTTTCTGATTTCTTTCTTTCTCCCATTTAGAGAAAATAACAGCATTTTAAAGTTTTTTTTTGTTTTTTTTTATTCCGAATTAGAAACAAACCATTTCTAGGAAAGTGGAAACTTTCTCTTCCTCAGTAAAATTCAACTAAATTCTCGCAGAAGGTTTTATATTGTGGTGGATGGGGTAAACCTGAGTATTATAACGTATGTGATTCATTGTTTTATGTACAACACAGGATCTAAATCTAAAAACCTAAAAAAAAAACATATCTACATATTAAGGAGAAATAGCAAAGGTCACAAGCTTCGAGTCAAGGCGTGAAATAATGTGTTGGATTTAATTAGATAGTGATTAAGGCGAAGATATTGAGAAAGAATACACCACGCGTGCTTATATATTAAAAAACAAAAAATTTTGTCTCCAATATTCTGTTCTTTTTAAGGTGGCTGATAAAACGTATAATATAGGTGCCAAAAAATGTTATGTATTAAATATGTTAATAATATCACATACACATGATCCGATTTGGTGGGTCCTACGCTTATTTATTAACTGAACGCTAGCCCTTACAACTTACACATCATACCACAAATCTCATGTCTCTAATTGCAAACACAATTTCATTTTTATAAAATCTCAATTAATAAATCTAATTTGTCTTGCCCTTAGGATTTAATGTAGGCAGACAATTGGCTTATTTTTCTGACCATTAATTACATGTGAAATATTTGTATTATATTAACCGGACTGAATATCTCTATATGTATACACGCACACGAAGTCAAATATACATGCATGAATATGTATCAATAAAAAAATCAATAACATAAATGGCATAATAACAGCCAGGAGCTACATTTAGTTTTATGTATTCTAGTTGGTCTGAGCATGAACAAAGGAATTTCACCCCCCTTATTCACCTTAAAACACCCCCACCCTGTAATGCCACCAGGCACTTAAAAGTATTAAGCTTAACACGTTGTACTCTTAGAAAATTACAACTGTGTTTTGCAAACGGATGTATCAGGTTCCAGATGCACAGGTAAAGGTGGGATTCAGCCAGAGACACTGTTAAATCTTCTTAGTGATCTAGGTATTGGTGGAGTTTATATTTAGCAGCTTAGGAATTGGAGATCCAAGTCTTTCTCTGTATCTTGCCTTGCAGTGTAACAGATCCCCAGTAGGAAGGGGAGCATCACAAACTGCTGTGTACAAAGCTTTTAGGGATGCTACACATTTACTGAAATAGGCTGAAATTCTTACTTATCACAAGAGGAATAGGGATTCAGAGTCCAAAATCATTTCCTAACTGCAGAAAGTTGGGAAGATTTAACAGAACATCCATTGTCTGACTCAGCAAATGTTTAGGGTAATGGCTAAGCTGTGTTCTATTAAAGCCACCAATTATTGTGAATTTCACATAAGTTTAACAGAACTGGAAACATGTAAAATCCTGCTTGTACAACTGAAATGGTCCATGTTATGGCACAATAAGTCTGCCCACTAGCCATTTCTTCAAAATAAACTCTTTTTTTTTCTTTCTTGTCATTTCCCTCTCTTTCTGAACAAGTAAGCTTGGACCATAACTGCACTGCTAAGCTACTTAGCAAGAAATCATTTTAGCAATCCATGCTCACCTTAAAATACATTATCCAAAGCACACTTAACGGTTGTGTATTAGAAATCAGAAGGCAAAATGTGTGCCACGCCTGACCATGCTTCGAATAAGTAATTCTACACTGAGGTGTATCGCCTAATGGAATTTTAATGACTAGAACCTTGTATAAACATAACATGCACTATATTGAAGTCATGTTTTATTCTGTGCTACAAACAATATGTTAATATTATATAGATAAAAAAATATACTAGGTATGTATATGTACAGAAAACTAAAGTAACACATAGGTTTATATACATATAAACCTATGTGCTATTTTAGTTTTCTGTGTGTGTGTTCATATAATTTGTTTTACATGTTTATAACTCTATCTATCTATCTATCTATCTATCTATCTATCTATCTATCTATCTATCTATCTATCTGTCTGTCTGTCTGTCTGTCTGTCTATCTATCTATCTATCTATCTATCTATGTCTGTCTGTCTGTCTTATATATATAGCTTTAGAATAAATGTATGTCTATCTAAAAAAAAACAAAAAAACAAGCATTGTCTGAATTGCTTGCAAGCCCTATTACATTTCGAATAGGTCTTCCAAAATTTCAGTTGCCAATTCATTAGCTAAGCTCACTTAAGACAGCAGCAGTGGCTGCACCATTGCAATGATGACTGCGAATCAGATCATCAGCAATGGCCCCCCTTATAATGATGGTGATGTGCTTAGATGGGGACGAAAAACGTGAATAAAACAGCTAAAAGCGTCGGGATAATACGATTATGCCTTGTGTAATTGTTTGAAATAAATTGCACACTGTTTAAAAACACATTGACCTAAATGGTCATGCTCCTTTAATTTAAAGATCAGTAAGCAGATAAACTTCACTTAAAATGAAGGCTCCTCGCTATGAATTTACATAAGATAGTGATCTCTGCAGTTTATCAAGGAAATACATACACCACCAGGAGATTTGTTTTTCTTTTCCTTTCAATTTTTTCCTTTTTTTATTTTTTTTATTAATAACAAATCATTTGAGATAGGGGTCTGATAAGAAATGCAAATCCAGGCATAGGGGTCGCTGCATGGCTGAATTTTAACTAAAGGCTGATGCTTCAGGAATGGGCTAAAGGTCCCTTTGTAGAGAGGATAAATGGAGCTTTAGCAGTGACTGCTCAGAATGAAGTCAGTGATAGCGATCTAGTCCAGATGTCCTGCTGTACAGAGTGCATGGAGCAGCGCTGGGAGTCTGCACCGGCTATCTGAGAGCACTGATGGCAATCAGCACAACACATCAGCAAGGGGGGAATGGCAATTGTGATAACATGCTGGAAATGTGCAGAGCTGGAGATGGCACTGATAAACCGTGCAACATAGCTCCAAATACAGATGACAGAGATGTTGAAAGAAGACACCTAACAGGGGAGAGGATAAGATGCTTAGTGGAGCACAATTTGAGAATAGTACTGGCTTAGATAGTTAGCTGCTCACTCCTGTAATTTGTCATTGTGCTGATATCTGTGAGTGTGTGTTGTATAAAAAAAATAAAATAGAGAACTCCAGAACTATGCACGTACAGTCTAGAAACAGGGCAGAGTGTGTACTGTCTGTAGATATAATATTAATATTGTACATGATCTAAAAACAGGGCATTCTAGAACCAAGAACAAACATTCTAATAACAGAATGCACTTTATACACAGGTAGTATAGACCATTTTATTTATGTACGTTGATGTCTATCTATCTATCTATCTATCTATCTATCTACCTATCTATCTATCTATCTATCTATCTATCTATCTATCTATCTATCTATCTATCTATCTATCTGTCTGTCTGTCTGTCTGTCTGTCTGTCTGTCTGTCTGTCATCTATCTATCTAATCTATCACTATATTATATAGATATGCATTCTCTCTATATCCTGTATTTGTAAAACACGTGTTAAAAAGTAGAATTCACTGTAGAGAATTCGTTAAATAAAACAAAGCCCTTGAATGACATTATACAAAATGCGTAAAATATATATAATGTGTTATTTAACCTCCCCCCAAAAAACAAAAACACAAATTTTAAATCTACCTAGTAAGCTGCATAGCTTTAAACCCACAGTATACAGCTTTTTAGGTGTATTTTCCATAGTTGATTTTTAAAAATACACTGCACATTTCTAAAAATCGTAGATCCAAAAAATAAATAAAATAAAATGAACTAATTTAAAAAAACAACAACAACAGGATTTTAGTTTTTTACGTAAATAGTAAATAAATTCGCAAAACGGATACCATTAAACCTTATAATATTGTTAACAAAAAAAAAAAAAAAAAACAATTGTTCACCGTGCTATGAGAGGAATAAATGTTTCTGAATTTCTGTATTGCATATCCTTAAATAATAATGATAATAATGACAATATAATGTATATAGATGCTGTATGTTAAGTTATATTGATACACGTATCCTGACAAGGGGGACTGAGTATACTGCTGGGCTGCCACTTGACAGCAAGTAGCTTTTTTACATTCAACTCCTATTTAGTCCTCCAGAGCACTGATTTATGAGCCTTGTTAGATAATCATTATTACTTAACACCTTTTTATTCGGCAGGGTCTGGGAGAACACCCTGCTTTGTGACAACAACGCATGTGTCAAACAATTAAGGGGAGCGTATCAATCTATCTAAATATCCAGTGAGCCAGGCTGTGTGTGTGCTCTGTGCCAACCTCCAGACAATTACCCCTATCTTTATATTGTAACAGCATCCCTCCGGGGGAAGGAGCCAGCTACACAAAGACTAATGCAGTGCATAAACAATAATATTTTACATGGAAATAAGGGGCACATATTTAACATCCGTGTTGTGTTTGTATGTGTGTGTACATATGTGAATATATGTTTGTGTGTGTGTGTGTGTGTGTGTGTGTGTGTGTGTTTTTTGTTGCTGTCTGAATGCAATAATATAATATAGAAATAAAAAAAGAGAGTTTGGGAACCTGTGTAAAACATGCAGATTTTAATAGTGACAGAGCTAAAATTTAATAAAAAAATAAAATAAAAACTAAAATAAAATAAAATAAAACAACAAAAAAGGCATAACGCACACATAACTAGTGAACGTCATTTTAGGCTTTTTAGACTTTCTAAAACTAGATATGTCAAGGAAAAAATATACTTGAGTTAAATGATTTTACAAAACGTTTGTGTATTGTTTTGCAAATAATATAGTGATAATACAATAATATATATATATATATATATATTTGAATAACATATTATTAACGACGAATATATGAAATCTGTCGCTGATAAAACATCTGTTTTTATTTAATTATATATTGATATATAATATATTAATTTTTATTAAACTATAAATAAATATAAATATATATATAATGTTTGTTCTTTTTTTTTTTTTTTGGCAAGAAAATAGCTTAAGGGCATATTGAGAATCGCTGTGCCAGCTGCAGTTGTATTTGTCCGCCCCCCCCCGTTCGTTGTTCCTGTAGGGCTGCATTATACAGGTTTAATTAGTTTGTGTTTGTATTTTACCCGTCCCAAATCAATGCCATCCTAGAGCAATTCACTGTAAATTCCTACAGTACAGGTGTAGCTGCTAGCTTCGCAACACTAGGAAACTCATGTCTTACAAATGAAAGCAGTGAATGCCATTCAAGCAAACTGTCAGCTTTAAACAGCCAAGAGGAAGCAGATCAAAGCACAGAGCAAGGGACTTCTTCTCTCCAGATTAGAGTCTTTATGGCTTCAACTCCAAATGCTATTAGAGGGAACCAAGACATACAACAGATCATTGGCTACAAAGTTCCCCTGCTTTTTGCAATGCCCTCCCTGCCTTTTCGGCCATTGTAAGCCATGTCAAATATGTGAAGATGCTACAGCCCTCCTTGAGACATTGAAGACTTCTCATCTCAAATTATGCAGAACTAATACCATGAGAGACACATTTCTATGTGTGCATATATTTAGGTAAAACCACAGCTATTCATTTACATTTACTCCAATGTCATGTGATGGGTCTTAAGCACTACATAAATGGAAGCTGAAATTCTAATATCTCCAGACTTAAAACATCCATGCTGATTTCACTGTCTCTTTACAGAGATGACCTCTCTATGCTTTTACAAAGCTAGCCTTTCAATCACAAGGGTATTGTTTAAAGACTTTGTTTCCCTTTTCTTTTCTATATATATATTTTAGAAGAAGAGATTGTGGATCTGTAGCTAGGCCACATAGAAATTATGATTCGCCAGCAGTGTATATTTAATTAGAGTAATCTCCCTCGAATTTAATTACCTAATGAATTATTTGTTTAAAGGGCAAAGGCTTGTTTGCCAAGTACAGTGCAATTCATTGATAAGAACTTCTGCTAAAAGGATATTACAGTTACATGATGATACATTAGGTAGCTTTGTTCTAACTTGTTTTGCAAGAAGTACACTAAAACTAAATTAAGGTACAGATAAGTTTTTAAATTATTTCTAAAGGGTTATTTGAGTTGACATTATATTTGCCTCGGTTTTACATAAATAAAATGTTGGTCTGATAAATAATGTTGATGCATTCACATTAAGTGCACTGTCATATTAATATTCATTGTTTTAAATTGCATCATTTCTTCTATTTAGCTGTGTAATCAATTTCAAAACAGCACCTTTCAATACAGAATTTATTGGAAAAGGGATCATATACAAATGGCTCTTTATAAAGTAGCAATAAGTCACATTGTGTAAAATGTATAAATTTTTATTGACAACGACAATATAATATTTTATTTCTAATTTTATACAATGCATCATTTTCTAAAAAAAATATCACTATTAATATACATAACTTAGTGCAATCCAATGCAAATCATTTAATGGTAAATATGAACATCAGAAAATGAAACATTTTGTAATTTCGTATCACTCCCATTTTTTTTTCTCTGTACATTAATGTTACTATTTCTTTCCATTTTATTATGTGGCAGTAGATAACAAAAGGTCACATGACCTAAGTAGTAGGTCATTCAATCTATGCTGTGACTATTAGATATAAGTTCTTGTTTGATGCCTTATTTTGCATAAGAGAAAAGCAGATGGCTTGTTCTCTCCTCTGAACTCCCATTGGAAGCAGTATCATCAGAAAAATTCTGACAGGTTTTCTAGTCCCCATATAAGATTCAATTCTTCATTTGTGGCTTTAAATATGAACATGTTTAGTCACTTCATGCACTGCTAAGTGTATTATTTGAAGCCCTCTGGACTAATCATAGTAATTTAAACATGATAAAGATGTAGAAGGCTGAAGTACACAATTTTACCTGGCTAAGAAGTTTGCAAATAAATTATAATGAGTATTTAATTCCAACAGAACTTATTTATAAAACAGTTTGTGGTGTAAATCTATAGAATACACAAAATGTATGTATATTGATATTGCAGTAAGTAAAATAGTCACTTCTGCAAAATAGTTATTAAAAAATATAATTTATATACATGTTAATACTTAATTGTTTTACAGAACACAGCACAAAGACAATTTTCAGAAACGTAAAATACATAAAGGGAGATATTCGCTAAATACTGATTTGCAGTGAATAAACAACTGACTAAAAAAATGAAGAATAAAATCCAATCAAAATAAAATTCTTCTTTTCTGGCCTAAACAGGAATGTACCTAAACCATATATTTTTTGGGGGGTGATTTACAAAGATTATTTAAATTAGGATATACGTATAATGTAAAAACTCAAGGTAACAATATTTAAGAACTTATTCAATGTTAGACACACCACTGTTACCCACTGAAAGAAATCAGAGATATATTATATACATTGTATGCATTAAGCCTTCGTATCAAATTTGATGTATTAAATATTCACTATTGTCAGAATAAGAGGAGTAATAGGACAAAAAAAACAGTAGTATAGGATGTGTTGTCTCTTTATCCATAGCCCTTGTATAGAGCATGATTAGAAAAATAATATATTGCAGAATCATACATTTTGATTTATTTTCTAGGTAGTTCTTGCATCTTATGAACTGGTATCACTAATGTTCCATAATGTTTTTCCCTTATATAGGAAAGAAGCATTAATGCTTGGCAAATTATATTTCACATTTTCTTTTAAGCTGAAACATCTGGTAGCTTTTGCGCGCTTGTCAAACTTTAGCAAAACATTAGGAAATATCTGATCCTAATTTCTGACATAAGCCTATTTATTTCTTAGATTTCCTTCGCATATATATTTCAATTGATTTACCATGTATTGCTCAGTATATCCTATTAATGTTGTCTGTGTTTAAAAAGTATATTCAAAGTAGTTCGTAGTTAAGGCAGACAACATTTAAAAATAAATAAAAAAAAAGATTCTTCTGCAAAAATGTGGAAGAGAATATAAGGGAGATAATCACACAATTATCAGTATCTAGGCTAATTAGGATTCATATAACCGGAACAAAACTCTGCCACTTGTGTTAAAAAAGTATCAAGAGAAATTGCTTGTTTATCGCAGCCTGTTTAGGCCTCTATAAAAAGCTCTCTGTTTGTGTAATAAGATCTGTTCTCTGCTGCATAGAGCTAGCATATGCTCTTTTTAAGTGCATTGTTGTGCTAATTATTTTAGGTCAAATGTTTTCCATGCAGAATCATCTTGTTAGACTTAGCCATCACTGCCATAGTGTGTATTGTAGACAAGTGTTCAGTGAGTATTTAGTAGGTTTAAGGCATTGATTTTCATGCTAGATATTTTTATGTTAGGGTCCCATATGTTGTAATTCTGTCTCAGTCTGTATAATCCAGAGGAACAATAAGGTCTAAAGAAACATCCAGGACGCAGCCAGATTTATGATTAGACAATTTAGAATTATACATATGAAGCTTAGAGTTGAGCGGTGCCTAAACTAAATCTAAAAATGTATTTGTAATCAAGCATCAGAAGAATATTTTTTAAAATACCAAATGTGTCAATTCTGCAGGTCAGCATTGTATAAAATAAACATTTATTAAATAATCAATATTCTCCCTCTGGCTTATTTATTATTTGCATATTAAATTTACAGAGGTTTTGCAAAATATTTATTTGGTGATTGAAGTAGCACACTAGGCTTTGCGCCCTCCACTCCCCCTTTCCTTCATATTGAATTATGGATACAAATTCTGCTTCTCAAGGACCAGGAAGAGGCTGAGATTTATCAGCCAATCCTGACACTCACATTGTTTTCAGTGGAAACACTGAGCATGCCATATTGAGTTCTAACAAATGTGGCTCATTATTAATTCTTAATTCCTTAAAATGTATTCAATAAATTACTGCTCAAGCCAATAGAAACTGCAGTACCATTTGTGGAAGCTTGCTCAATGGCTTCCGTAGAACAAGGTCTCGCATTGAAAGCTATGAAAGAGTCTGTAAAGGTAAGTTAGAACTTACATATCATACACATACTGCAGTCACTGAGGCCCTTACAAGCTGAAAGGAGATCTTGAGAAGGACGTTATAGCAAGAGCGCCACCTTACTAGATCTTCCTTAGTTACTTGGATAACCTGGGGTTCCCTGAACAATAATTCCATACATTATGCATATCCTTAATTATACACTACATTGATGGATTCCAAAATGTCTCCCTACAATAAAAAAAAAAAATACTTACCAAATTCAGCATGGTCATTATATGCTATTCTGCCAGTTGAGTAAGACATTCCTACAAAAAAAAATACCCAATGTTATTTGCAACTCAATGGCAACATGGAATACCTAATGTCATTTGCAACCCAATGGCAACATGGACAATTAATATTTAGCTTTAATATAAGAGAGATACAACCACATTCTCATGGCTTAAAGATCAGGTGCCCATTTAGTTCTACACTTATTTTGTGGTACGGTGTCAGACATATGCCAGCCTCTTTGATCCCATTATTAACTCACACTGCATGGCACAGAGAGTATTGGCATAGGGCACAGTAGAATACCTTCCCTGGATTTAAAATACATTTGTCTGATATCGAATTTCAGAGCACTTGCAAAGTTTGTTTTGTTTGCAAAATTGAGTACAAACTGTGACGGTACCTGAATTTGAGTTCTTAGATTTCAAATCCAGATCCAGATTTTAATCTAAATTTTGCTATATTTTAATTTGCAACAATTTGGATTTTAGTGAAAAATTCTGGATGACTTTTTTGTCCCCTTGGCTTTCATATGGAAATTGTCATGTGTGTGGTGTGATGAACACAAATTCTCTACTGGTTGCATCAAATGACAGAACTTCAATAAAATTTGTGTTGCCTTTTTTTTTTGTCTCCATCAGTGACAGCACAGATTCACCCTGTCATCATTATAGTTTACTAATACGTCATATTTGAAATAGCAATGGACTAATGACTACTAAAAACTACTAAAGGCTCAAAAACAGGGAATTTGCATTAACAAATGTTTTAATAATAGTTTATACATTACATTCATTACTTTATCTTCTAGATTGTAATCTCGTTTGAGCAGGGTCCTCATCAACCTATTGTTCCTGTAACATTTTGTAATTGTCTTGTTTATTGTTAAATTTCTCCATTTATAATAGTGTAAAGCACTGCCGAATATGTTGGCGCTACATAAACGCCAAAAATAATAATAATAATTTATGTCCTCTTCTATTTTGAGTACTTAATGTTTGAACGTTATGAATGTAATGCAAAATGGGTTCATTCAGGCTAAGCATTGCTTTGGGCGTTTGGCAAATTTGTATTTAAACCGGCTCATGTTCCTGCTGAGTTGAGCCCAGCCAACTATGAATTATCTGTAGTAGAATTTTGGGGTTGTTGGCTATGAAATAATTTGTGATAATTTAAATGGTGTATTTGCAACAGTTCTCTGGTCCTTCTACATAACTGATTTCAATTTTGTTCCATTAAAATATGAATTGTCAGACATTTGAAGCAAATTAAAAATTTTAGGCTGCAATAGAACATTTGGAAGAAGTATTAAATTCAGTTATATTTTCACTTTTGTTATTTTTTGCCCGTAACGTTTAATTCACATTTAATTCACTTACCTGACAATGGACACTTTAGTGAATAACCCTGAGTTACTACTATTCACTGACGCTATTAAATTCCAGCAAGTCCACTGAGATGACTTAGGAAATGGTTGAAGTGATAATTTGAGAAATCGTATGAGATAATTATCACCTCCAGGGTGCACTTGGACTAGGTTACCCTATAGAATGGAAACCAGGATACACCATTCAATTCTTTAGTCTGCTTATTTGCATGCAAGAAGAGTCATTGGTACACATAAGCAGATGGCTGGACAGACATTACAAATAAGAGAGTTGTTACCGTGCAAAGTAAAATAATGTAAATACTAAAAGTGTTATAGAGTTTGTATGCGAATTGGCTTCAGAACTAATTCAGTTATACTGATTGTAACAGAAGAGCAAATGAATCACAGCTTGACAGGTCCCAAAACGTAGGGGGGAGGGGGAGAGGTTGAGGGAAATAGGGTGGTGGTACACATTACTAGGATGGATGTCCAGGACATGCAGGGGGTACAGTATCTACAAAGTCAGCAGAACAGTTTTCATCTTTTCAATTATTTGTTGGTGTAATTGCAATGTGGGAGGCAAACCACTTCCTCTACAGTATATGTTAGTTATTTGTTTAAGGCAGGGGTACCCAATTAATTTTTCCGGTGGAACCCTTTAACATAGTGTACCAACATCGTGGAATCCCCCGCCCCCCCAAAAAAAATTTTGCGTCGTAACACAAGCCTTTTACTTAATGGAGTGTAATGTTTTCTTTTTTTTCCCGCAAATTTTGTTTCTTGGTATATATACAATTATTTCTACATATACTAAACAGATTGTAGTACTTAGGAGCAGGTGGGTTTTTGTGTGTAGAGTTGGTATTTGTATGTAATTGTATTTGCGTGTAAGGGTTTGGTTGGATGTAGTGTTGGCTTTTAAATGCATGTGTGTAGTATTGGTGTTTGAGTGATGGGTGTGTTTGTATATAATTTTGGAGTTTGAATTCAGGGGTGTTTTTGCATGTAATATTTGTGTTTGCAGAGGTGTGTTTGCATGTTGTGTTGGTGTTTGCATGCACACACACTGCCACATACATACTTACACAGATATACATACACATTAACACAGAGATACACACAAACACACTTCAAATATATACACATTCATAAACACACAGATACAAAGATACACACTGACACATGAACACATCTTGACACACAGATACACACATTGGTGCAGATACACACATATACAGAGACATATACACACTCAAATACACACAATGACACACGCACATTTTAACACACAGATACACGCACACTGACGCACAGATAAACACACATACTGAAATATACACACAGTGAAACTCAGATACACACACTGACACAGATAAGACACGGTGAGATACACACACTGACACATATACACTAACACACACACAGGCACATAGATACACACACAATGACACACAGATACACACACACACACCAACACACAGATACACTGAACGATACACACACTGGCACTCACATACACGCAGTGACCCACAGATACACACACAGGCACATACACAAGATACACACACTCAGATACACACAGTAACACATAAACACTGGCACACACACAGGCACATACAAACACACACTGCTACATATACACACACACTGGAACATACACACACCTATACACACACACACACTGAAAGATACACACACTGACACTCAGATACACACAGGGCCAGATTAAGAGCCCAGTGGGCCTGGTGCTGACAATTATGACGGGCCTAATTACAAAATCATATCGACCAAAAACAGTAAAACACTCCCAAGCATCATATACCTGATGGAGATGGTGCTGGAGAGAAAGAAAAAACAGCAGCTATAAGAAACCACATACCCAATGCTAATCTCTCTCTAATTTATGTTTTCATCTTTCAAGTAAATCCATAATCCCTAACAGCAGTGTCCAGTCAAGCAGGAAGTAAATGGGCATGGTAAAAGGTTGTGCCACTGACACAAATCACGTAACCTGCCAAAAGGGGCGAACATGCCCAAAAAGAGGACATGTCTGCTCAAAGAATTAGAAGGCCAGCCTGGCATGAATGCATGTCAGGCTGCCTGCCAATCATGCAGCTGGCCAACTAAGGTTATACTATGCAGACAGCACCCTGAGCTTGGCATAAATGCATCTAATAATGCGCTCACTCAACGCGTTCTAAGGACTGTCCCCTAGCACTCGCTAGTCCACTTGTCTCCTTACCTTCTTACTAGCAGGCAGAAGCTCCTGGTACATGGTCTGGGACAGAGAAAAGCTGTATGTAGTGAGTGTAGAAGAAAGGGAACATGCCACAGTGTTAGAGAGACCAAAGTCAGCATTACCGTAAAGGATAACTATAGGGTCAGGAACACAAACATGAATTCCTGACCCTATAGTGTTAACACCACCATCTAGCCCACCTGGACCCCTCATGCCTCCATAAATATAGCAAAATCTTACTATATTCAAGCCTGAAGCTGTAACTCTGCATGCTGTTAAACTCATAAAAACAAGCAGTCTGCTGACATCATTAGAAGTGGTGGCCTGATCCAATCACAGTGCTTCCCCATAGGATTGGCTGAGACTGACAAAGAGGCAGATCAGGGTCAGAGCCAGCATGATTCAAACACAGCCCTGGCCAATCATCATCTCCTTATATAGATTAATTTAATTAATGAATCTCTATGAGGAAAGTTCAGTGTCTGTATGCAGACGGAGGAGACACTGAATGTTTGGATGCATTTTAGGCAGCCATGACCCAGGAAGGATCTCTAACAGTCATCTAAGGAGTGGCCAGTGAAGTTATCACTAGGATGTAATGTAAACACTGCATTTTCTCTGAAAAGACAGTGTTTACAGCAAAAAGCCTGACGGTAACGATTCTACTCACCAGAGCAAATTCAATAAGCTGTAGTTGTTCTGGTGACTATAGTGTCCCTTTAACTATATTCATTGTCAGCCAGTCCACACAAGTTTTGTTCCCATACATCCCTCTTAAGTTTCCATACTTAAGTAAGAGTATGTGAAAAGTAGTTAGGGTTGCCACCTTTCTTGGAAAAACATACCGGCCTTACTAATTTGCATAATAAAATATGTATGGATGACATCACATGATGTAAATCACAAGGAGTGACATAAGAGAAAATGCTGTAAAATCACCAAAAACTACTTAGTTTGATTCTGCTGTATAGATGGATTCCTCCCAGTGCCCCATGTCTCCCAGTGCCCTCATGACTCAGTGCCCCCATGTGTCGATTACTCCAGGTCTCAGTGTTCCTATGTATCAGTGTCTCAGTGCCCCAGGGGACACTTGAAGACATGGGGACACAGACACCAGGGACACAGACACTAGAGACACTGGCTGGGAGACATGGGGACATTGTGACACTTGAGGCAATGAGAGACATGGAGGCACTAGGAGACATGGGGACAGTGAGACACTGGCTGACTGGGGGCACTGGGAGACTAGGGGTCACTGGGAGACTATGGGGGCACTGAGACACCAGGTACACTGGCTGGGAGACATGGGGACACTGTGTCCCCACGTGTCTGTGTCATAATGTCTCCCAAAGTCCCTTAGTGTCTCAGTGCATGTCTCCTTGCAGCCTTTCCCCCCATCCCTTACTTCCCTGAGTTGTAGGCTGTCTCTGCAGGGAGGGAGTTGCTGTCTGGACTCTCTGTAGCTGCACCCCTGCAGATCAGTGAGTATAGATAGGCAGGCAGGGATATGCTGGAACTTCCTATCCCTGCCTGTCTCCACACACACAGCGACCCCTACTGGCCAGTGCTGGTATTGCAGAGTAATCTCTTGTTTATACTGAGAAAAATACCAGCATTTGTATTGCCAGTATCACTGCAATATTGGCACCAGCCAGGCAGCCTCAAATACTGGCTGTGTCAATAAAATAAAAGCCAGGTGGAATCCCTAAGAGTAGTGTGTGAAAAAAAAAATGTAAAAAATGGGGGCTATTCCATGGGCCTGGGCCTGGAGCTGCAGCTCCATCCCACAGCCCCTATCCCAATCCGGCCCTGTATGGAGGTAAAGTATACACCCCTGTATATACTGTGTATATAATGTATGGGGTAAATATACCCCCCCTGTATATACTGTGTATATAATGTATGGGGTAAATATACACCCCCTGTATATACTGTGTATATAATGTATGGGGTAGTGGATACAGTGCTGGGAGACACAGGGAGGAGCTGCCAGTCAGGTGACTATTGGTATATGATGAGCTTCCTATACAGTTACACAAAGGAAATGTTCAAATATAATGTTCTATGTATCTAATGTGAGGTCAATGGGAACTACCTGTAATGTATGTGGGAAATATATATATAATGTATGGGGTAAGTATACACCCCCTGTATATACTGTGTATATAATGTATGGGGTAAATATACACCCCCTGTATATACTGTGTATATAATGTATGGGGTAAATATACACCCCCTGTATATACTGTGTATATAATGTATGGGGTAAATATACACCCCCTGTATATACTGTGTATATAATGTATGGGGCAAATATACACCCCCTGTATATACTGTGTATATAATGTATGGGGTAAATATACACCCCCTGTATATACTGTGTATATAATGTATAGGGTAAATATACACCCCCTGTATATACTGTGTATATAATGTATGGGGGTAAATATACACCCCCTGTATATACTGTGTATATAATGTATGGGGGTAAATATACACCCCCTGTATATACTGTGTATAAAATGTATGGGGTAAATATACACCCCCTGTATATACTGTGTATATAATGTATGGGGGTAAATATACACCCCCTGTATATACTGTGTATATAATGTATGGGGTAAATATACACCCCTGTATATACTGTGTATATAATGTATGGGGGTAAATATACACCCCTGTATATACAGTGTATATAATGTATGGGGGTAAATATACACCCTCTGTATATAATGTGTATATAATGTATGGGGTAAATATACACCCCCTGTATATACTGTGTATATAATGTATGGGGTAAATATACACCCCCTGTATATACTGTGTATATAATGTATGGGGTAAATATACACCCCTGTATATACTGTGTATATAATGTATGGGGTAAATATACACCCCCTGTATATACTGCATATATAATGTATGGGGTAAATATACAACCCCCTGTATATACTGCGTATATAATGTATAGGGGTAAATATATACCCCCTGTATATACTGTGTATATAATGTATGGGGTAAATATACACCCCCCTGTATATACTGTGTATATAATGTATGGGGTAAATATACAACCCCTGTATATACTGTGTATGTCTGTCTGTGTGTGTGTGTATGTGTGCATGTCAGTGTTTGATTGAGTATGTGAGAAAATGTGTTTGTTTAGGTACCTGCACCCCTCCGAACACATTAGAGAGATGTTTTTACTCCCCTTTTTCCTTATGCCGTGCCGATTTCGCCGCGGCTTGTCCTGCCTCCATGGCTAAACCAATGCTTTCCCATAGGAATGCATTGGGAGGATATTTTTGCATGTTCTCTATGGGTAACAGTCAGCGACTCCATGTAGAGCACTGACACAGATCTCTCCAGTGGCCGTCTGTGACTGTCGCTAGAGGTGTTACTAGGCAGCAATGTAGACACTGCCTTTTCTCTGAAAATCTAGCGGAACTGCACTGGTCGTGTGGGTGGCTGTGGCCATGGAAACCCTGTATAGATCATTGGTCACCTAATCGTAATAAGCCATCATAGGTCCCCGTGCCCATTTCAGTCTGCTACACCCGCACTGAGTCAACCATACTCTGACAGCACCCAACGTACTACCGCTCAAACAAGATGCTTCTGCCCTACCTACAGCACTACTGCCGGTCTCATCCTAGGCCTTATATTATGCAACGTTCTATGAGATGCACCTTCTAGGAGATTACTGAACCAACACGACTGGTACCTAATGTTATCTTACTCTTTCTTTTTCCATCATGTTATTGATTTGCATAACTTATATGATTCATAATATTTATTTGTAGCATTCCTACCATACTATGTTCAAATACCATTGGATTTAGTGAAATACCGTGTAATATCTACAATAACTGCATACTTTTATTATTGGTATGAATGTGCCGTATTATGCTGTATCGTGTATATCTTCTCTCTTTACTTTCTGTTAAATCTTGATCAATAAAAAGCAAATTAAACAAGAGAATCATAAAAGCTTTCCCTCCCGGCCCCTTGGTAATCCACCCTGGTCTCCTGCAAGTCTTCCAAAAAATAAAATAATAATAATAATAATAATAATACTAATTATTAAACATTTATCGTAAACTATTCTAGCAACCTACTTGTATATCCTACCATTTCTTTGTGTCACTTTATCACACTCCCTGTAGAATGTAAGATCGCTGGAGCAGGGCCCTCAACACCTGTGTATATAATGTATTTATTGTATCCATTGAAATACACTATGTATCTGTAATTACAAAATATTCTAATTCTTGTTCTCAGGCTGCCTGATTGGCTTAATGATGACAAACACAAACCGGAATCAGATGACTGAGAAGATCCTGGATCTGACCCTGGTGGTCAACTACCTGCTGACTGGAGAGGTGAGGGATTATGGGAATGTCACAGCAACTACACACTTTTATCCTGTGCTTTAACATGGATATTCTGAGACTTATTATGGAGAAATTTGTAAAGTAGGTACTGGGTATATTGTTAATAAACATTTAATTAATAAATCCATTATAATAGCCAGGTAGACCCTGTGTGAATGTAGAAATAAAACATATAGGATTGTGTGTCATTAACGGTGCTGGATTGCAATACTGAGATTTGTGGAATATTTTTCTGTTGGTGTTAAAGCTTGGTCATGGTATAAATGTGGGGATTGTGATGATTATAAGACATGATTATAAACAGGTAGCCCTAGCATAGCATTTCTCAGCCCTGTGCACTATACAGGACTTTATGATGGAGAAAGCCGGCATCGCACACACAGACAGGGTTAGCAGTGACAGAGGTGGGTGGTAGAAGCTTAGTTGGAGAGTTATTTTAATACATGTTTCTTTATGTGTAGGATTACATTGTTATGAAGAGATCTGACGATCCTACAATACAGAGAAGCAGTCCCTGTGTGTTAAGAGGATCCTGCAAGACCCAGAGCTCCAGCACGGTGTGTCCACCTCACTCACTGATACATGAGGGAACCAATGAGCAGAACATCCTGGAACTGACCAATCAGATCATCCACCTGCTGACTGGAGAGGTGAGGCTGCTGGGAATGGGACATCATAGAGTAAAACCAAGGGATGTGTCTGGATGGTGACTGGATAAAGATGTTGGGATCTCACTGTCTGTTATTTCTTGTAGGTTTGGAAGCATTTAAAAGGGCAAAAGGAAACTTACAAGGAAGTGATGATGGAGAGTCACCACCCCCTCATCTCCTTGGGTGAGACGATGTTTAATCAGCATTGTGTTTGGTTATACAGCAGATATCATTAACTTATATCCTCAAACACCCGGTACACAGTGTAAGATCTGCAGTTATTACAGTTATTATTTTGTAAGCTGCAGGAACAAAATTAGTTTATTATCTTTTATATGGATCACAGAGATGATGTTATACAAGCCGCATGTGGTGGCCACTGAATGTTTGCAATTCCTCCCCCCCAGTTAGGCTGTTCTCTGAAGTCACTGGGAATTCTGATGGATTTAGCTACTAGTTCAGTCATAGGGATTCTTCCTGGACAGTGCTGCACATTTCAGGAAAGTTGAGGCCTACTGGATTAGAAGCCATCCTGGTTTATCCAGCCTGTACAAGTTCTTCTGCGCGCTAGGTAAAAATTCACTTTGCAAGTCAATGTAGACTTGCTAAATAGTATGTCACACATATATGTATAAATATACCGGTATTTTTAACAAATAGTTAAATGTGGCGAAACCGACCTCACCACTGGGCATTGGAGAAGACTGATTGCCAGCCTCTTGCCATGTGATTTATGGAAGATCTGGCCCTTTAAATACAGTTTTTGGGCATAGTGTAATTTATTGTGCTGTTTCTGGCCCTTTAAGTACTTTGGGAAAAGACCTGCAGTTTTGGCATGGCAATTCGGATGCAGCCGAAGTAGTCGAAGTGGCCCCCATTAGAAACCGAACACGTGGCGGCGGCCATTTTGATTCATTCGAATGCAATCAGCGGTGTGTGCCGTCAAACTCATGGAACTAAAATCGGCTACAGAACGGCACGAACACCGCTGAAATTTTACCTTCCCTGGAACTAATGCATTTGACAGTTCGTTCGACAATTCGAATGGTTGTCGTTCGTCTGTTTGAACTGACTTTAACATGGGAAATAGACCGGCCGCAGAGCCTGATTCTCTGGAACTGTTTTGGGCATGAAAATGTGCTTGCGGTCGGTCAAAGGTGACTTATATCTATCTCCTGTACGGATTCGAATGATTTTTGGCTATGTTTGTATTTCAAATATGCTGATTAATAATATGTGACTTTTATTAATATTGAATGTATAGTTTTAGAGTTATGAAAGTTGGGTAAAAAGTATGTTTTAAACTGTACGGCTAATTGTGTTACCTCTCAGGCTAAGGGGAGGAGATGTGTGGGATGTAACCATTGTTTGATTGGCTAATGTATAATTGTCTGTGGGCGTCTCCCTTGCACAGGAGAATTGCATAAAAGCAGAGTGTGTCTCATTAAAAACCTCAGTTCTACTTCACCCTCAATTTGGAGTGCCGTCTCTTATTGGGGGAATCTGCTACAAGGGATTGCTATGTTTGTCATACTCCCTTGCTAAATCACTACTACGCTCTTGTAAGAGCTTGTTTCTGCCTTGCTCTCTGTCGGCTGGAGTGCTTGGAGCCCTCAGGAAGTGCTCGGAGCATCCATCAACGGAGGTACCCAGTCGGGGTGCCAGGTGATCCGTTACATTAATGCATTTATTAACCCCTTAAGGACACATGACGTGTGACATGTCATGATTCCATTTTATTCCAGAAGTTTGGTCCTTAAGGGGATAAACAAATCTTTAAAAAGTAAAAAAAAAAAATCATATGTTCATGTAAGACTCAATAGAGATGCACAGCCGCTTGCAAGATAAAGTGGTGAGTACTACGGTACATGTACCCGCTACTCACAACCACGCTTAATCACTGAGGAATCTCCCATCAAAGTGTTGGCGTCTCTGCGGTCTGCCTTCTCATGTGCAGTCAGGTTGCGGTCTCGGCTCTCGCACGGTACTGTTTGTCTTTCTCAGCTGCCACAGCTGTTTAAGCTCCGCTCACCTGGGTATGTATTGCGTAGTGCTCTTTCCCATAATGACATTATATATACAGTCCATTCTGTTGCAACTCTAATAACAGTTATTAAACCGCTCATAAATAATAGCTGGTAAATTTCATCCAGTATTGTTTGTGCTAAAATAAGCACATTAATTATCCATCATACAAATTGATCATAATCCCACACAGTAACTGGTAAATTATATGGAGTTTTGTTTGTGCAAAATAAGCATATTAGTAGTCCATCATACAAATCAGTCATAAGTAACATTCATTACACAAGAGTTTCCATAATATAAAATTCATAAGGAAATAAAGGGAACTAGTAAGGTTAGATACAGCAGTATTATAGAACTTAATCATATAATCACATCATAACAGTCTTTAGTAATAGCACCCGTGGATAATAAAGTGTCACCATTCAAAAATCCAACCCTTAAAAAGTGTAGAAAAGGCTTCGATAAATACAATATAAAATTACTATTCAGATCTGAGATGGACATTTGTGACTAATGGATATGCCATTACTGTGAAAAAAATCCATATAAAATCTATAAAAAAAGGAAAATGTCAAAAGTGCAGGAAAATACACAAGTAAATAAATATAAGTATAAAAATTAAAAACAAATTTAAAAAATGTCATATCTCAAAATCATTATTCAGTCCATTGGAAATAAGGGTATTTAATTTGAATATCTATCTCATCTCTGTTTTTCCTAAATCCTGTATAAAATTGCCCCCTCTCCAATTCTTTTTAACTTGCTGGATTCCTGTGAACTCTAATAGGGATGGATCTGAATTATGGACTTCCTTAAAATGCAGAGACACTTGATGTTGTAAATATAGTCTCTTAATGCATCACTCTACCCAAGGAATCAAATTCAGTTTATTTTTAAAACCAATTGAATGGAATCTAAAACAATTACTTTTGGTTCCACAATAATTTTTACCTCCAGATTTGTGGCACAGCGACGGGCACCAAGTTCACTCCCAGCTACGCTAATCTATTTATGACCCATCGGGAAACTTACCATATGGGTGCTTATAGTGACTAGGAAGTGAACTAGGTGCTCTATAAATGCTGTATTGATTACCTATTTTTGATAGGGGGGAGAGGATCGGTTAAAAACTTTGATAAACTACATCAATTCTAACCAATGGGGGATAAAGTGAAGAACAAGAGACAAAAACCTAGTAATTTTTGCACTTTCCTAATTTGCATATTGTAATTCTACAAATCAGTTAAATTTCCAGTTTCCACCAACAAAGGGCAATGGAGAGCCAGAAAGAAGTCTATCAGTTGATATAGTAAAACACAAGTGGAGAGCAAAACATAACATAATTTAACAATCCGTTACAGAAACAGGACCCGGATAACAATGACAACTTTATTATTCCTTAACCATTTATGACAGAACTATTCCATCATGGATGTCCTATGTATTCCGTCATGGATGCCCTAGATCTTATTTAACTTGTAGGGCACCCCACCTGCAATAAAAATAATTAGAAAAAAAAAGTTATATGTAACGTATCTCCTGGCACCCCTACTGGGTACCTCCGTTAAAGGATGCTCCTAGCGCTTCCTGAGGACTCCAAGCACTGCAGCAGACACCACAACCACCGAACCAGAGAAGCATACGAATGCTCTCAAGCATATGAATGCTGTAAACAGCTGAACAGGAAAAGCATACAATCAGCTTACACTCCTGGCAATCGGCATACAATCCAATGCCCAAATAACGAGACGACACTTCGTTTTGAGGTCAAGCAGAACTGACTGTACTGGCACATACAGCTTCTTTTATTCACAATCTCCAAACATAGAACTGCCCATAGGGTTTTGAAATACAACCAATCAATCCGTACAATACACACAGACACTCCCACACAAAATCCTCCCCTCTGCCTATGATATGATTACTGAACACAATGGTTAATATAATTATCACAGGCAGAGCAATACAGTATTATAAAACATATCACAGGGAGCCCAAAACATGCAATAATCCCATAAAAAGTATATCCTCGGGAACCGGGGGATCTGGGTTAACCACATATCCAAAATTCACCCAGATCCGTTCAGTAGTTTGGAAGATGCAGTTTAATGCAGATTCCGCAGAACATATACTGGCTATATGAAAAATAATTACTGTATAATGTGTCCCGTGTTGTATAGTTTAAAACTACTGCACGATGTCTTTGTGCACCAAATACCGGCGAGATGGCACTGTGTAGAAAAGTCCAAACAGTGTCTGTGAGTTAAAATGGCCGCCATCCATTGTTCTCACCATGTGCCTCTGATACATGAAATGGTGGCCACCCAGTAACTCCACAGTATGTGCCCAGATGGTTCTTAAAGGGCCAGCAGCAGCACAACACAAAAACATTATGCCCAAATCATGTCTTTAAAGGGCTATACATCTCAGGGGTCAAAGTCACATGGCAAGAGGCTGGCAATCAGTCTTCTCCAATGCCCAGTGGTGAGGTCTGTTTCACCACATTATACTTATCTTTTTTCCAGTGTAGAGACTCCCAATGCAGTGCCCTTTTCTATATACCCAGTCTAAGATTAGAAAGCCTCAGTTACGTTACACATGTGTAATGTCCTTATTGCATGTTATTGTATCT
>OW240915.1:147484628-147507466 GCA_933207985.1 Pelobates cultripes
GAAACTGCTATGTTTACATAGCAGGGTTAATACAACCTCTAGTGCATGTCTTCCTGACAGCTGCTAGACGTTTAACTGCGACGATGGATGTGGATTTTGCATCCATCGCGCAGAGCGTCCATAGGAAAGCATTTAGAAATGCTTTCCTGTGGACTGTTAAAATGCGCGCGCACGACACTTGCAGGGCATGCGCATTACGCACCACTCATGAGCTGACTTCAGTGGGGTAGGAGAGATAACGAGCGCCGAGGGAGCCCGGCGCTGGATTTAACTAAGCTGTTGAAGTGGTTTTAACACCTTCAGCGCCACGGGAGGTGAACCCTGACGGAGAAGTTCCACCAAAGATTATATAGTGTCGTGAAAACAGCTTTGTTTAACAGACACTACAGTGATCCTCTAAATAACTTTATTAAAGGACCACTGTAGGCACCCATACCACAGACGACATAATGATGTCGTCTGTGTGCCAGGTCCCTCTAGGAGTAACCCTTTCTTTTATATCAACATTGCAGTTTCAAATAAACTTCTATGTTTATATTTTGTTAAATCAAGCCTCCAAATCCTCTAGTGATGGGGTTCTCAACCCAGTCCTCTGGACCCCCTACCAGTCAGGGATTTGGGGATTACCTGGGTGTGTCTAAGGTGTTTAGAAAAAGGGTTTAAAAAAATACCTTTGACTCTAAGGGTTTTTTTTTTCTTTTTCTAAACACCTTAGACACACTTATGTTATCCCTAAAACCTGGACTGGTAGGGGGTCCTGAGGACTAACGTTGAGAACCCCACGCAAGATGCGCTTGCGTGCTTCTCACTGTGAAAATCACAGTGAGAAGAGGCAAGCGTCCATATGAAAGCATTGGAAATGCTTTCCTATGAGGACAGGCTAAATGCGAGCGCAGCTCTTGCTGCGCATGCGCATTCAGAAAAAGAGGATGATCGGAGGCGGAGAGGAGGAGGAGAGCTCCCTGCCCGGCACTGGAAAATAGATAAGTTTAACCCCTTTCCTCGCCATCCAGCCCGGCGGGAGGGGGCAAGCTCAAGGCACTATAGTGCCAGGAAAACAAGAGTTTTCCAGGCACTATAGTGGTACTTTAATTAGTTTTTAAAAATTGTTTTACCTGCCTCTTCAAAAATGTGAGGACTGGACTCTTTATTGTTCATCTCGTCCACTCACATGATGCCAGCAACACACAATGTCTGTCGTAATAAAAACAAGAAAAAAAATTAATATAATGTACTAGAAATGTTTCTTCTGCTTATTTTCATTGATTTCTTCTTTTTTAAAAGCTAAGTAAAAAAAATGGCAAGTGGAAATAGTTCAGTTTCAACTGATCCAAATGATGCGGACATCCAACGTATGGTAAGTTTATATAAGTGACTTACATTTTTCATGATCACTCTATTTTAGTAATATCAATTACCAAATAAAAAAAAAAAAGACATAAGTCTAGCCGATTTTCTAAGCAATGAGATAATCATTGGCCTAGGAGACAAATGGTAATATTTTGTATTGAAGGATAAAAAGGACTGGACCAATGCATTAATCTCAATTCAGTTACATTAGGTTGCATGATGGATGTTTTCATGGTTGAAGAATTTTAAAGGACCACTATAGTCACCCAGACCACTTCAGCTCAATGGAGTGGTCTTGGTGCCAGGTTGCTCTAGTGTCAACACTGCAACTGTAAACATAGCTGTTTCCTAGCCTCGAACAAAAAAACGCTATAGGGTCATTAGGTCCACCCCACCCTCTGGGTCCCATTCCTGCAGGGCACTCGGGGTTAAAACCCCTTCAGCCACTTAACTTTCTCCAGCACTGTGCTCCCTCGGCTACGGCAATTGCAACGCAAGCATTCTAAACACACATGGTAAAGCATTACTCAATGCTTACGTATTGACATGCAGCATCTTATCACTGGCATTGAGTAATGCTTTCCTATGGGCGGTTTGAATGCGTGCACTGCAGTTGCCGCGCAGGCGCATTCGGCAATGATGTCAGTAGGAGGAGTGTTCACCATCACCGAGGGAGCGCGGTGCTGGAGAAAGAAAAGTGCCTGAAGGGGTTTTAACCCCGAGTGCCCTGCTGGAGTGGGACCCTGAGGGTGGGGTGGACCTAATGGCCCTATATTGACAAGAAAACCTTTTTTTTTTAAAAAACACTATTGTGGTCCTCTAACTGTTATCATTTATTCAATACCGACTAGGATTCATACAAATGTTATTGTGTTTATGAAGATCTAATACATATTAAAAAAAAAACTACTACATATATTTATAGCTGTCAGAATATTTTGAGGACCGTCATCGACATGCAGTTGATCCAGATATTTTAAATAGTATGGACTGGGATCCACCTGCACAGCAAGTGATTAATGATGAAAATAGGCAAGCTTCACCAACAAGAGTAGGAACATCGGAATGGTGTCTGTGTGGCAATTGTATGCCAATGCAAAGTGAGGAAGAAAGTCTATGCTGCAGGGAGATAGAGAACATTGTCGATATGTTGAATGAACAACAGAATTGCATTTGCAATCTTCCATATCTACGTGAGCAATTATCTTCACGGGAACACGTGCTGTCTCTATACCGTTATGGTCTCAGCTATGTAAAATCCGCTAGATTCCGTTCTCCGGAACAAATGCAGGAAAGGTGAGTGTATCATAAATCTAAATACAGCGCATTGTTCTTTAAAACGGTCATGGATTTAAAAAAAAATGAAGCAAAATTAATCTCTAAAGGAGCACCATAGTGACACAATAAAAACCTTGTTTTGCTGGCACTATATAGTGGTTAAGTCACCCCCCAACCTCTGGTGAACAAATCCTGCTAGTCTGAAGGGGCTAAAACATCGTCAGCCACTAGCCTTTGTCCAGTGTTGTGCTCCCCCGGTGATGGTGACCTCTCCTCCTCCTGCCAATGTCCGCTACCAATGCACATGCGTGTCTATAGCGTTGCGCATTCGGTAAACAGCCTATAGGAAAGAATTACTCCATGCTTGCCATTTGAACGTCCAGCGTCTTCTCAGTCAGTTAGAATTGTGTAAGCTCCTCTTGCGAATGTCTGTGAGACAGCCACTAGAGGCTGGATTAACCCTCAGTGAAACACAGCAGTTTCTATGAAACTATGTTTACACCGAAATGGGTTAAAAATAGTGGGACCTGGCACACAGACCACTCCAAGTCAATGAAGTTGTCAGGGTGCCTGGTCCCTCTAGTTTTAACCCTGCCGCTCCAAACATAGTGTAGGAGAAACTGCTAGCTTTCAATGAGGTTTAATCCAGCCTCTAGTGGCTGTCTCACTGACAGTCGCTGTTTCCTCAATTCTCACAACGCTGGATGTCCATAGGAAAACATGGAGTAATGCGGACTCTGGCAGAAGGAGGAGAGGTCGCCAGCACAGAATGAGCTCGGTGCTGGAGAAAGTCAAGTGTCTGAAGGTGTTTTAACCCCTTCAGCGCATCATGAGGGGGGGCACTGAGGCTGTGTGGGGGGGGGACACTAATGACCCTATAGTGCCAAGAAAACGAGATTTTTTTTCCTGTCACTATAGTGCTCTTTTGTTTTTAGTATTCAAATACTACAATTGTTTATGTTTAGTTTTAATTACTTTCTATAGTTTTTGATGCTAAATTTTATATTCATAATTTAATATTTTTTATTCTATACTCCATTGACACTCATTTTTTGTTTGGTTATTTATATGCAATGTTAAATGTTTCCTTTTTTTTTTTGTTCACAGTGACTACCGAAAAACTGCCTACAGGTCCTTCACAATGTGGGTGTACGGATACCTGGGACCCAAAAGGCGGCGTCCGATACCCTCGTGCACAGTAAAACTGATTAGGTCACACTTTCCTGCACCAGATGCGATATACATGGGTTTTAGATATGCGGATGATGACCCTATAGCTGTTGAACTTGTATAGTAGACAGTACGAAGCCTTGCAATTCTTTTAGTTTATCAAAATGTGTTAACTATTCAACATTGTCTGTTTGTTGTATATAATGTTAAAAAAATTTAATATGTTAATTTATTTTTATTGTACAATGTAAACTGTTATAAAAATGTTTATTTCTTATATTAATATATTAAAAAATGATAAAAAAATATTGCATTTTTTATTATTTTAATGATACTTTCATCTACTAATTTTATTTTATTAAAAAAATAACACAAACAGTTATATATATATATATATATGTTTTTTTCAAATACTAAAAGTAATTTTACTTCAGTGTGATGGGTAAAATTATTTGTCCTTTAAACCAGCTATCACTAATTTCAATAGGGTGTCTACATGAACATAATTATTGAATAAAGTACAAAAATTGTGAAGTAATAAACATTTATTAACAACATTGAAAAAAAAATTTACAACAATAATTTAATGTAATAAATAACAAAATTTTAAAAATAAAATTTGGAACACAAGTTAACTTTTTTTTTAAAAGCATCCACATCGCTAAATTAACTTTATTGTTACATTACATGGTTTGAAAATACAAATAATATTTTTTTTTTTTTATTAAGTAAAACATTATTCGACAATATCAACTTTGAATTTTCAAAAATATGACAATAATAAATATTTTAAATTAAATAAAATAGTAAATTACAGGCACAATAATAACTTAATGTGCATAAAGTTGTTATGGTTCCTGTAATGTAACATGTTAAAACAAAAACAAATAGTAAGTAAGTGCAACGTCCTGGTTTTGTATAAGAAATTATACAAACTGAACCAAAAATCAAAATTATTTTAAGAAATTAAAATTTGTTCTTCGAATACAAATTACAACTAAATTGCACTATAAACAAGTATTTAGCACCATTAACAGAAATGTCATTTTTATCACCAGTCCAAAAATTTCTTACACAAATTATACATTTTTGAACATTTTAAAGTCTTCTTGGGCGTAAACGCGAAAAGTGACGGTCAACCATTACCTCCTTTGGTGGGCGAGGTGTTGAAGCAATGTTTATTGGAAGTTGCCCTGTTTGAGACTGCCAATTAACTTGTAAGTCACCTGAGGCTATTCGTAGTACGTCAGCCATCATTGGATATATATGGGCAATAGTGGTTTTTTCATATATTTTCTTAATTTTCCAATTTTTACTCCTTTTAGAGAAAAACGGTTTGAACCTCAAGTCCCCAATGTGTCCAGTGCCTGCTTGTTCTTTCTGTATAGTGGCCTGTTCTCTGCCTACATTGGCGTTGTGGGCCAAAACAGCCAGTTGTGTCCTGGCTACCATCCCATCCATCGTGAAATGTACTCTTTTGGGACGGTATTTTAATACCAGGCTATGAAAGACTTCAAGTGATCCCGTGTGGCAAAAATGAACCAAATGTGGAAAGTCTTTCTCTAATTTTGAATCTGTGACAAAGCTTCGAAGTTTGGAGTATGCCACTCCATTTTTTTTCAACCAGGATTTCTGTTCAAGAGTTTGATCATATTCCGCATGTTGACATTTTTTGAAAAGTGTTGCAGAGTCCCATTCATGTTCGTTTATAATGTGATGCATTACCGACAGCCATTTCTCTTTTAACAAAATTGGATTTCCTTTGCTGTATGAACAAGCTGCCCACATGTGATTTATTATCGAATTTTGCCACGGAACCAATTCCTTGTACATCGCTTGGCGACATATGGTTGATAGTTTTAACCGAATGCTCCGACAATAGTGCCATATATCGAATTGGTGATTAATGGCTTTGTATCTCTCTCTCATGATTTTCCTTATGCTTACATGACGATCGGTAACGAGAATTGAAATTAGAATTTTGTCGGCTAGTACTTGGTCCATGCAACTTTTGAATGCCAGTGATTCCATAGCAACAGATGATTTTGCGTCACTCACTTGAATTGTTTGACATTCTATTATTTTTTGCGATTTTTCCTCCAAAAGTGAATACGTGCAGTACTTGGCATTAAATCCAGGGCTGTCACATTGCCCATCTCCTGACAGACATACCATTTTTCCACGTAATCCATCTATCAATAATCTTCTTTCTTTCTTATAATGATGATCGATTATTGGAAATAAAAATTGTTTTTGATATATGTAATGTATGGATTGTGAAATAAACGGCACTCCAAAAATTGCAAAAAGTTCCGCAACTTTAGCAAAGTGCGAACCACTGAACAAAATTGATGCACTTGCTAATAAATTTCCACAAGAACGGTTCCCAATCATAGGCTGGCTGCTCCAAAATTCGCAACAATGATTTGATTCACATACAGTGTATACTTTTAACAGAGTGCCTGATATAATTTTTTCTGTGTTTGTTATTGGAGCGTTACATGGTTCGTGAAAAGTACATGTTTGAACCTTTTTGATCAATAAATCGAGAGAAGTTTCAAACACAATAAACTTCTTTTCTGAAACATAATCCTCAGGAGAGGGCTCTGTTAAAAATGTTAGATCGCCAATATCGGTTGTTTCTTCTTCGGGACTGTAAATCGGGTCATTGAATTCTGAAACATTCAGAGTTGCATCCATTTCCGATACTCTTGTAATTGAAGAAATGTTTGAGAATGGCGTATCTATGTTTTCTACAGGAACGGACTGTTGTGAATTTGGGGATAACAGTAGTTCTGTCTCCATTGGCATTGCACCTGGCATAGTGCAAACCTTTTTTATAGTATCTGTTTGCTGTACAATTGCAGCGTTTGGTGAATTGTCAATGGATCCTGCAAATTCTTCTGTAGGACCAGTCCAAGTCCAGACATCCTTTGTTGGATTCAAACCAATTATATTGGTGGATACATCACTTGTTTGAATTACACTGTGGGTTTGTGTAGACCTGCTCCGCCTTCCGTAGTATTTTGAAGTTGATACACCTTTGGCAATCATTGTTAAATTTGTGGTGTTGGTAGCTATGTTCATAAATGATTTATCAAAAGCCAGTTTGTAATGGAAACCTGCTATATACTCGTGATCGTAAATAGATGTCTCTGACTGAGCACCGAGGTCCTCTGACGGAGCTCCGAGGTCCTCTGACGGAGCTCCGAGGTCCTCTGACGGAGAACCGAGGTCCTCTGACGGAGAACCGAGGTCCTCTGACGGAGCACCGAGGTCCTCTGACGGAGCACCGAGGTCTTCTGACGGAGCACCGAGGTCTTCTGACGGAGCACCGAGGTCTTCGGACGGAGCACCGAGGTCCTCTGACGGAGCACCGAGGTCCTCTGACGGAGCACTGTGTCCCTCTGTTGAAGCACTGCGGTCCGCTGACGGAGCACTGAGGTCTAACATTTCTATATCACTACTGTTTTCTGCTCTCCTTAAAGTCATATCGTGTAAAGTTTGTAAAACTTTAGCTTTTACAAAAATAGTTGGTTTTGCCATTAAAACCAATCGTGTTCTCCTTTCAGACTTCACTATCATATCTGATGTGAAATGGTCCGAACAAATTTTGAAAATCTCACTTTTTTGTTTTTCCATGATTAATTGAATTGAGCCATCTAGGTTGACAAATTCGTCACCTGTGGCTAAAAGCCATTCTTTAATTCTGTCCGGTGTACTTGGAAAATTAAAGAAAGAGCAATCTGGTGAATGTTTAGTGTGACTGTTTCTGCAGCCTACAACTAAACACTTTGGCATTTTGTCTATGTTTGTAAAACAATAAAAGGGATGACAAAAGAAAATAAGAATAACATGTAGTGTGATTGTTGGCGCCAACACTTCTCTTAAATAATACTGAAATTTTTTTGACATTGTTAATTTTGACAATTACAACTATAATAATTTTATTAAATTTAGTAAACTCAAAAATGGACGACGAACACATAAATAAACAGGCACTGAAGACTACATATACGATTCACAAAAAAAAAATATCACTTGTGTTCTAAATATTTGCACACATTCATGTATTATTATTCGACTGTTAAGAATTACTCTTTAACTTCCCTGCTGTCGCGCCAACGTGTTGGAGGTGCCAGGAGGACAACGGGACTCTATTACACATCTGGTGGGAATGCAGACTTATCGCACCATTTTGGAATCGACTCAAATCAGATGTTCTCCTAATCCTTGGGAACGACACTGAATGGTCACAAGAACTGGCCTTACTGCACATCTCCTCACAACCACTATCCGCATACAAAAAATCTGTACTGCGCCATCTACTGAACGCTGCCAAATCACTCATTCCAGTATACTGGAAGAATACAGACATCCCCACAAGAGAAGAGTGGATTCACAGGGTCGAAGACATTAGAGCGGCAGAGGCACTACAGGCAGAATTGACGGGCAGAGAGGCAAAATATGCGAACATCTGGGAACCGTGTCTCACCTTCCGTGCGCAACAATAGGGGGGCGCTGGCGGGGAGAGCTGGGGGCCGGGGGACGGCGCAGCCCTCTCGACAGACCCACTACATACATTATGACCTGCGGCCGCCAATGCCACTCCTGTTGACAGACACTACGCCTCATGTACCATCCACACCACTCCGACTGGACGAGACACTACAAAGGATGACCTGAGCCAACAAAAACGCCCCTAAGCGGCCCACATAAATACACACAATTAACTGGCTAGTCGACACTCACATATCGCCCCTAACTAGACAGCACGACACAGCGACGGACTATGAGCCCTCACAGGCAAAGACAGCGGTCTCCGGACCTCCACCGTCCCCACGGAGGGGAAGAGACAAAATGAGACAGACCTAACACTGCACGATATCCACACCCAATCAGATGATAGACGTCAGACGCATCAACCTGACCCCCACGGGAACCCTGATTATACACCATACGACAAAACAGGCTGACTGGGACCTGACCGGACAGATGAACCATCCGAGGGACTGGGTGTTGCAGAGCACAACGACCCTCACATGTAGAGACCCCTCGCCCTCAACCCCCCTTACTTATGACGACGATATACCTTCACACTCACGGGGCATCACGGCCAACTTGTACCTCATACCTCCGTCAACACAAGACACCTGATACGACACTTCCAACGCACGCCTATTGCGACATGCACAACCCGATCATACAAGCTAGGCATGGAACACGACACGGTCAGGCAACAGGTCGACCAAGTCTGGGGAAACCTCATGACACAGCTGGGCTCTCCCGCAATGACCCTCCTGCACCAAATGCGGGCAGTTGAGGGAAGAATGAGAACACCTCGATTAAACATTCACATTGTTGGAGGGACTCTCCCATGCTATCGTGTCCTCTTCTCGAACCAACACCATCCTCTTCCCATCCCACCTACAATAATTGTGTAATGCCACATACCTTTATTGCCAACACTCAACAACGCCCTACCTGTGGGCTAAGACACACCCTAATCCAATACATCACACCCCACTTCCACACTTCTCGATGAGAAGACTTGACACACGAACCATTAGTATTCACACGGCTATAAAACGCCGATACATACCAATTACCCCGCACCGCCCTAGCCCTCAGGGGACTGATCTGAATAACTATGATTATCACGAGCTCTAGCTAAGTACCCCTGGGAGAGGGACACGGTAACGACTACTATTAACGATCTCATGTTACCTAATATTGCAACTGTAATAGATTCTAACCACACATATTTATACTGTTTGGATATCTGATGCTTTTATTATGTAACCTTGTATTCTACTATTAATGCGGGCCTGCGTGCCCAACTTTATTTACTGACTGGCTTCAATAAAAACTGATTAACAAAAAAAGAATTACTGTTTAAAACTGAAAACTTAATACAACACCCCCCCTAAAATAAAAAAATTAAAAAAAAATATTAAATATATCTTTAAAAAATTAAAATATGTTAGTTTAATTTATTGGAGATTGTGTTATGTTAATCTTTGCAAATTAAAGGACCACTCTAGGCACCCAGACCACTTCAGCTTAATGAAGTGGTCTGGGTGCCAGTTCCTTCTAGGGTTATCCCAATTTTTTAATAAACATAGCATTTTCATAGAAACTGCTATGTTTGTGAATGGGTTAAGCCTTACCCTATTTCCTCTAGCGGCTGTCTCATTGACAGCCGCTAGAGGCGCTTGCGTGTTTCTCACTGTGATTTTCACAGTGAGAGCACGCCAGCGTCCATTGGAAAGCATTATGAATGCTTTCCTATGTGACCGGCTGAATGCGCACGCAGCTCTTGCCGCGCGTGCGCATCAAGACAACGGGGATGAGAAGAGGAGGATGGGAGGAGGAGAGCTCCCGCCCAGCGCTGGAAAAAGGTACGTTTTAAACAGTTTCCCCTTTCAAGAGCCGGGCGGGAGGTGGACCCTGACATTTACATTTACAAGTAAAGTAAATAGCAATTAGATGACGTTAGACATTCTCATAGATTTTAACGTCAGATAAGTTAACTATAGAAATGCAATCAGAAATTCTTCACTATGGTAGAGGTTTAAAGGACCACTATATTGCGAGGAAAACATACTCTTTTTCCTTGCACTATAGTGCCAGGAGGGTGCACCGACCATCAGGGTCCCCCTCCTGCCGGGCTATAGGGTCAGGAAGGGGTTAAACTTACCTCTTTATCCAGCACCGGGCGGGAAGCTCTCCTCCTCCTTTTCCCTTCCTACTTCTTCTATTCGTCTTTGGCTGAATTTTTCAGCCACTCCATAAAAAAACCATTCACAATCCTTTCCTATGGACGCTGGCGTCACGTAAGTGCCACTAGCGGCTGTCAAGAGACAGCCAATGGAGGATGGATTAATCCATTTATAAACATAGCATTTTATCTGAAACTGCTATTTTAATTAAAAAATTGGTTAACCCTAGATGGACCTGGCACCCAGACCACTTCATTAAGCTGAAGTGGCCTGGGTGCCTAGAGTGCTCATGTAACGCGAATAGCCATAGCTTACCGATATTCAATACATTTACGATTTCTAAATTCTAAATATAAACAATTTTAAAAAGGAAAATGCACAAAATATACATGACACATGTACTAGATGCAGTGTGTTTATACAGGGGAGTTGTGTGTATTTGTGTAGTGTGTATATAATGAATGCATAGCGTGTGTGTGGTGTGTGTGTTTCGGGAGGTATGTAATTAAAGGACCACTCTAGGCACCCAGACCACTTCAGCTTAATAAAGTGGTCTGGGTGCCAGGTCCAGCTAGGGTTAACCCTTTTTTTCATAATTATAGCAGTTTCAGAGAAACTGCTATAATTATGAATGGGTTAAGCCTTCCCCCTAATCCTTTAGTGGCTGTCTCATTGACAGCCACTAGAGGCGCTTGCGTGCTTCTCACTGTGATTTTCACAGTGAGAGCACGCAAGCGTCCATAGGAAAGCATTGTAAATGCTTTCCTATGCGACGGGCTGAATGCGCGCGCAGCTCTTGCCGCGCGTGCGCATTCAGCCCAGGAGGAGGAACGGAGGAGGAGAGCAGAGAGCTCCCTGCCCAGCGCTGGAAAAGGTAAGTTTTAACCCCTTTCCCCTTTCCAGAGCCGGGCGGGAGGGGGTCCCTGAGGGTGGGGGCACCCTCAGGGCACTATAGTGCCAGGAAAACGAGTATGTTTTCCTGGCACTATAGTGGTCCTTTAAAGGTTTCATTCAGTAAAAATTTTCAATAAACGTTACCACTCCAAAAAATTGCCTACCTTGATCAAAGTCACGCACAATGCTGATTCTGATGACGCAAGTCAATTCTCTGAAAATAAAAACAAAACAATATTATTTTTAAAAGAAATTAAAATTCATGTTTAAGATTAGTTGGATACATAAACATGATTTTGACTGTGTGCCAGCAGGCGAAAAATGCAGCCCCAAGAAAGGAAAAGTATAAATCCTGGGCAGCACTTTTCACGTGCTGAGCAACAGTGAAACTGTGGCAATATGGAGAAATGTATTTCTTCAACACAGCCATTTTATGTATGCCCTCCAGGAAAGCACAGGTGAAGAGCCTGTCTGCCTTGCATGCGCTGAAGCGCAAGATGAAGGACAGACCTTTTCCTGCGCTCCAAGGATGGCATACTAAAATGGTACATAACGATTGAATACACAATTCAACACTCCCTAACGGGTGGTAAAAAAAAATTGAAAGAAAGAAAGAAAGAAAGATAGCAAGAAAAAAAGTGAGTCTGACTGTGTGCCAGCAGGCGAAAAATGCAGCCCCAAGAAAGGAAAAGTAAAAATCCTGGGCAGCACTTTTCACGTGCTGAGCAACAGTGAAACTGTGGCAATATAGAGAAATGTATTTCAGCACCAGAACCTTTTGCATAGATATCTCTTTATCCGATATGTATAAGCATACAATAAGACAAAGAGAGCCAGGCAAACTTTACCCAAAAATATAGACAAATTAAAACTTACCGTAACCACTTTGAATTTTTCACAAATTCAATTGCGCTTTGAACGATTCGTAAATCTGCGTTCTGAAATTGAAAAGAAGAACAATATTATTTTAAAAATTAATTTGTTGTAATTTCTATATATAAAAAAAAATATATATATATACACACACACAATTCTAAGTGTATATATATATATATATATATTAGTATATATATATATACACATACATACATACATACACACATATAAATATATATATATATACACATACACACGACTGTATGTATGTCTGCAATGTATTGTTTTTGGTGCGACATATGTAAAATAATAAACGAAAACAATGTATGCAGACATACAACTACATATACTAATAAAATCAATAAATACATTAAAAATATCTCCTAAAATATTTTTAAAAATACATATATTAAAAAATACATATATAAAAAAATTATAAAAAAATACATATATTAAAAAAGACATATATAAAAAAATACATATATTAAAAAATACATATATAAACAAATACATATATACACACATAAAAACAAATATATATAAAATTAAATAGCAAACTGTAAACAAAAATAAAAGTTAAAATAGTAAAATAGATTACATGTCATATGTAAACAAATCTAGATTTTTTAAAATAATACAAACAGATAAAGTTAAGATTAAACAAATGACTAACTAAAATTAAAAAATAAAAACAATACAAAGACATTACATTAATAATAAAATACAAATAGGATAAAAGTTTACTTACAGTCAATGTGCAGCCAGATTCCGTTAGGGGAGATGCTGCTTCTTCTTCTGTACTCCGTCTTCAGTGAGAGATTCTCTCTCACACACTGGCCTCCGAGGAATAAAACTGAGATGTGAACGCGCTCGGCGCGTTCACATCTCAGCATAGTCTCTAATGCAGGCGCGCTCACATCTGAGCTGCCTGCATTAGAGGGAATGACGTTAGACGTCCAAGAGGACGTCTGACGTCAGCTCACTGTGATTCTAACAGTGAGGATTCAGGAAGCACCATCTAGTGGCTGTCTCAGAGACAGCCACTGTAGGTGGGAATAGGGAGAAAAAAATACACTGCTTTTTCTCTGAAACGGCAGTGTATTTAAAAAAAAAAAAAAAACTAGAGGTACCTGGCACCAAGACAACTTCATTGAAATGAAGTTGTCTTGGTGCCTAGAGTGGTCCTTTAAAGGAAAAAATGTCTATTTACTCATCTCACAATATACTATAGAATTAAGCACACATGTTTAATCAAAATGGCTGCTAGAAGCTTCTAGCTCCTCCACCCTCTTCCCCCCTCCCTCCCTTCATAACACCAACTAACTACCTCGTGCAACAAGATGGCGTCGGGAAACCGTGGGAGACCCTCATGGCCCCGGTGACATCACCTATAGTAGGCAGAGCATTAGAGCAACCACTTAACACCTAACCAATTATTGATGTATTATTCCATGTTATCTCTGACAATGCTTATGATGTAACTTTGCTTTAAAAGGGACCTGCCGTCCCCTCTGAATAAACATTCCTCAAGTTATTCAACAACCTGGAACCTGTGTCTGGTGTGAATTACTTCAGGGAGCGTGCACGCATTGTTTCATTGATTTGGCCAGGGGCAGATACACAAAGAAATAATCAATACTTTGATTGATTTTTCCATTTCAATTGGCGCCCAACGTGGGGCCACCGGAGCGCCGGTTCGGAGGGCCGGAACCAACGGACCGGAGCGGACCTCCGGAAAGTGGGACAAGCGGAGCCTGATCACCTCCATAATACAGCCGTTGCCTGTGTTATTCTCCTGTTTTGTGTCGGTCTGTCTCCGAGTCCACTTCCGGCTTCCAGAAGGCTACTAGAGACAGGTAATTAACTCATCCGGTGTGCCTTTTTAAGGTGAACCTGTCGATTGTCTATCTGCCTCCTGTATTCATTTGTATGTGTGTGTGTGTTTCTCATACCTCTGATAAGTTAGCTTGACTGCCTAGCGGGCAGGGAACGCATTACAGCCGGTGGGGCTGGGATTTTAAGTTTGCTTGACTGCCTAGCGGGCAGGGAACGCATTACAGCCGGTGGGGCTGGGATTTTACAGCCGGTGGGGCTGGGATTTTACAGCCGGTGGGTGCTGGGATTTTACAGCCGGTGGGGCTGGGATTTTACTTGACTGCCTAGCGGGCAGGGGACGCATTACAGCCGGTGGGGCTGGGATTTTACAGCCGGTGGGGCTGGGATTTTAAGTTAGCTTGACTGCCTAGCGGGCAGGGAACGCATTACAGCCGGTGGGGCTGGGATTTTGTTTGTTTATTACTGTGCTCCCATTAGTACTTGTGTTATACTGGGACCAGCCTGGTGGGTGAAGGCTGAGGATTGCTATACTTCGATTATTTGGCACCGGTGTCATTAACATGTACATGGCCATTTTACTCTCTGTCATTCTGTGGTTTTTGTTTAATTGTTGTTACAGCGTGGGTACCCTTGGTGTGTGTGTGTGTGTATTGTGTGGTTAGTTCTGGACTCCGGAGTTTATGCTCATTTATATGTTTGTGATTTTTGCAAATGTCTTCTCATTAGCACAGCCACGTTCATCTTTTCTTTTGTGCTTTATCTCTCCTGTGCCTGTTGCCCAGAGCTGTGTTAGTCACCCACGCTCATTCGCTCCCGTCCGTGACCACCACCCCGGGTGGGCGGATCTCCGTGACTAGTCTACGTTTGGGGAAGACGCACGGGGCTCAAGTTCTCATGGCAGTCGAGCACTGTAGACACTCTTTTTCTCCTCTCTTCCTTATACCTCCTCTATTCATCTGTCTTTAACGAGTGGCACGCGAGATGGGGCAGGAGCATGCTAGACCTGCTAAGGGCTTGTTGGCTTGTGACATTGTGAAAGAAAGGGCAGGGGAAGATGCAATGATGAAACTTAAAAAGATTGCTAAGGTGTGTGGCTTCCAGATGTTGCCCAGTGGGAGATTGCAGCCAGAGTTTTGGAGAAAGCTACTCATAGACAAGGAAGGTTTATTGTTGGATAACGGACTCACAAAGGTTGCAGAGGCTTGGTATCGTGTAGCTAGAGGTTTGAAACGGGAAGGATGGGTCGAGGAAGAGTTGGAATTTGAAGGGCAAATCGTGCATGTTTACCATAGGAGTGTTCACAATGATGATGTTGTTTCTATTGTTCCACGGCCACCACCCTATGATGGCGCCCAGAGCGCAACAGTAAATTCCCGCCCTGCTTCTCCCGTCACAGCTCAGACCCCACCCCCCGGGGGTGTGCCTACAGCCCCCACTCCCCTATGTCCTGTACTCGGTGTAGACGGAGCTTACTATTTCCCAGTGCCACATCACTCGTTCCCACCCACTCCCATGCCCCAACCCTCCTGTGACCAGACCCCCTCTTTCAACCATCATCCCGTCATGTCCATCGGAGCCCCCCCACCTCCATGCCCTCCGTTACCTTTCCCAGCGCCAGTCCTCACCCCGAGCACTGCCCCGACTATTCCCGCCTCGACCATGGAAGTTCCATCCCCCTCCTCCTCTCAGTCCCTCTCCACTTTGAGTACCCCTTCCCTAGTAGTCCCCGCTCCTTCACCCTCTCCGTCCGTCCTACGCCCCCCGCTCCTACCTACCCAACCGACCCCGTCTCCCCGGACCCCTGTCCCCCGGTCGACTCTCCTTCTCCGGTATCCTCAGGAAACCCCGTGACCCCTACCCCTGCACCCCCATTGTCCCCCACTCCTTCTCATCCCCTCTCCTCCTCCTCCTCATCTTCCAAAGATCCCCCGTCCCTACTCTCCGCTCTCATGAATCTTGTTCAGCCCGTTAGTCCCGGTTCCTTTACCTCCGGCCCCTTATCCACAGATACCCCTCCCATCCTCAAGGACCCTCCAACTCCTCCTCCAGCGTTACCTCCTCCTGAAGCCCCAGCCCCCTCTGCCTTGTTGCCTCCTACTCCCGCGGCCGATTTGCCGTCCCTGATCTCCGCCCTCACCGCCCTAACCCAACCCATTGCCGTCACCCCTCCAACTCCTCCTCCAGCGTTACCTCCTCCTGAAGCCCCAGCCCCCTCTGCCTTGTTGCCTCCTACTCCCGCGGCCGATTTGCCGTCCCTGATCTCCGCCCTCACCGCCCTAACCCAACCCATTGCCGTCACCCCTCCAACTCCTCCTCCAGCGTTACCTCCTCCTGAAGCCCCAGCCCCCTCTACCTTGTTGCCTCCTACTCCCGCGGCTGATTTGCCGTCCCTGATCTCCGCCCTCACCGCCCTAACCCAACCCCCCGTTGCCATCCCTCCAGCCCCTTTTCCCATGTTATCTCCCCCCGACATCCCTGTTCCCCCAGCCTTATCACAGCCCCTTGATCCCGTCCCTCTGACCCCTTCCCCCGTGACTTCTGCCACACCCATGCCCGATGACCTGTCTAGCTCGATATCCGCCCTCTTCACTGCTGTTACCTCCCTGGTTAATTCCGCGATCCCCGTGCCACCTCCCATTGACGTACCTCCTCTTCCTCCTCCCCCTCCCCCCGAGCCTCCAACCCCACCCTTGTCTCTTGCTGATATCCCCGAGTCCTCCGATCCAATCTCCGCACTTGCAAATGTCCTAAACACCCACCTTTCACGCCCAACCCATCCGACCCCCGTGACAGCCCCTGCCACAGCTTTGGTCCCTCGTGTCCTTTCCGCCAGTCCTAGTTACCCAATCATGGTGGTTGGATCCGAGGTGTCTGGGACATCTGACCAGCCCTATGCGATGGGTGCCTCCCCCCAGGCCTCGGGTTTCCACCCAGTTACCTCACCTATCACCGCCCTCCCTGTTGTCCCCGCTACAGCTACCCCTGAGACTACTCCCCGCCGTGGCCCAGTGCTGCCCGAAGAGGTAGTTGTGGTTGACCAGAATTCACCCCAACTGGGGGTGAATAGGTTCCCCCAACAGCACACTATCCCTCAGGGATACACCCCGATCAACCATGGTGCGGATGGTGCACCGCCTATGTATGTTACCTTTAACCCTTCCCAAGCTGCTACCCTTGTGACCTCACTCCCTGATCCTGAAAAACACCCTATGCCCTTTTTCCGCAGGATGGCTCAGATCCGTAAAACATACTCCGCTGCTTGGCGGGATCTTATTAGTCTATGTGAAATAAAGGCTGGTGATGCATACTGGCCAATCATGGAACGGAGCTTTAATGACGCTCCACTTACTTCTGATACTGACTTTCGTTCTGGTGAAATTTTTTGTGAACAGCTTCGTGCCTGGGCACAGGATAAACTAGCAGATCAGGCTACTTGCATTAATGACATTATACAGGACAAACTTGAGACAGTTGAAAAGTATCACTCTAGGTTGACTTTTTCAGACTTAGGGTTTAGTACTTACAACAAAGCACACACCCAGATGCTATCTGCAGCTTTTGTGGCAGGGCTTAGGGAACACATTCGTAAGGGTTTAATTTTAGCTCGGCCTGAGTATAGAATTATTCCACTGGACACTCTTTTGCTGGTAGCCAAGGGCTTAGAATCTGTTTTGCTACCTACACAACGTAGACCTAGTCCTCTGATGTATGCTACCTCCGCCCCAATCGCAGGTCCAAGCCAGGGACCTCAGATGCTCCCCCAACAGTACACCCAGTCCCCCCAGACACTGCCTGCGCCAATTCCCTTCTCCCGTGACCGGTCTGTCACGACAATCCGGACCTGCTTTAATTGTAATCAGCCAGGTCACTTTAGAAGAGATTGCCCACACCCTAGAGTGTTCCGCCAGCAGACCCCCCGGTACCAAAATCCCCATGTCACCAGCTACAACTTCCCCTCCACTGGTTATCTCCCTGCCCTACCCCATCCACAGTTGCCTCAGCTACCTCCTCCACCTCCTCCCCCTCCGCCTCCTGAGTACTCCCAAGCCCGGCTCCCCGCAGCAGAAGCCCGTGCATACACCTCGCCCTCCGCTGAAGGGTATGATACTGATGACTTCCAAGACAACCAACCTCATCCCCGCCATGCCCTCCGTCCATCCCGCCCACCCATGCATACTGCTAACCCACCCTCCACCTCCCGCCGGTACCAGGGACCAGATCAAGCCCACCTAGATTTATTGCAATAGGTAACTGGCAAGCCTGTGTCAGCAACCCCTGCCATGGCAGTGTCTGCGGGGGATGGGGGAGGACCTTTGGCTACTGTAGTTCTCCCCGTGGAGGGTCACCCAACCACTTTTTTAGTTGACACAGGTGCAGCCCGTAGTGTCCTTAGGGAACAAGACCTGCCAGACCCTTCCTTCCTGTCTGACACTGATGTCTCCTGTGTTGGGGTGGATGGTACACCACGCAGTAACCCCCTTACCAAGCTCTTACATGTAGGCTCACACATCCTGTCCCGTTTTGTTGTTTCCTCCACTTGCCCCATTAACCTCCTAGGTGCCGATGTCCTCTCTCGGCTCCAGGCTTCCATTACCTTTACTGCAGATGGACAAGTTGAGTTGACAACCCCCTTATCACAAAAAGATACTTCTGTACTCTGCTCACTCCCCATCTTGTTGAACCTAACTGACAATACAGGGAATGCACGGGTCACACACACCCCCAGTGCTCTGGATCGTATCCCCCAAGAACTTTGGTCCACCGGCCCGGATGATATTGGACGCTTACATGTACCCCCAGTCCTGGTCCAGCTCCTGCCTGGAGCACTTCCTCCTCGTAGACCTCAGTATCCTCTGAAGCCAGCACAAGCTGAAGCCATCACCAAACAAGTTGAGTCTCTGCTTGCAAAAGGTGCCCTCACCAAGTGCACATCTCCATGCAACACCCCACTCTTCCTTGTTAAAAAGCGAACTGTTAAGGGCCAACCCGACCAGTACCGCATGGTACAGGACCTCCGTGCTGTTAATGAAGTAACCATAAAGGACACTGCTATTGTTCCAAACCCCCATACCCTTTTGTCCCAAGTGCCACCAAATTCAACAATTTTTACTGTTGTGGATCTAGCTAATGCCTTTTTCAGTGTCCCCCTTGACCCTTCCTGCCGTTTTCTCTTCGCCTTCACACATGAAGGACAACAATATACCTGGACTGTTATGCCTCAGGGAGCTCAGAACTCTCCCACACAGTTTGCTCATGCCATGTCTCTAGTTCTGGATCCCTGGCAGAAATCTCATCTCGATGTTGTTCTACTTCAATATGTTGATGACCTTCTACTCTGTGCTCCTAATTTGCTTATTGCAGAACGTGACTCAGAAGATCTCCTATGTTTCCTCGCTGCTGCCGGGTGCAAGGCCTCAAAATCAAAGCTACAATGGTGCCGGCCCTCTGTGGTCTTCTTGGGACACTGCCTTTCCCATGGCACCAAACATCTAACCTCACAACGGGTGCAAGCTATCCTGCAACTCCCATTACCTGCAACCCATCACTCTCTTCATGCTTTCTTGGGTCTCATCACATACTGCAGGTCTTGGATACCTGAAGCATCCAAACTCATGCAACCACTCTATGATGCACTCCGGAGTGAGCCCTTTCACCTCACTGAAGAAACTATTAACTGTTTCCATACTCTGAAAAGAGCTATTGCTTCTGCTCCTGCTTTGGGCCTACCCAACTACCAACTCTCTTTCAATTTGTTTGTCTCTGAGAAATCAGGACATGCTTCCGGAGTCCTTACTCAGAAACATGGGTCCAGACAACGGCCTATTGGCTATTTTTCCTGTATGCTTGACCCTGTTGCAAGGGGCAGCCCCTCTTGCCTCCGTGCTGTGTTTGCCGCCAGTGCCCTCCTGGACAAGACTAATGACTTTGTTCTTGGCCATCACCTCACAGTGTTGGCCCCCCATGACATTACTGCTATCCTGCAACAAGTTCAACCCAAGCACCTTTCCTCCCAACGCCACCTCCGCCTGCAAACCTCATTGCTTTTACCTGACAATGTGAAACTCCAGAGATGCCTTACCCTGAATCCAGCCACTCTTCTGCCACTTCCCAAGGGGGGAGTTGTGTACCACTGGTATAGCCTGGATATCAACCCGGAAGTTCTAACAGATCTGCAACTACCTGCACTTGCACCTCCACATGATGAACAATCAGTGGCCCTACTTCACTGTACTTTGTGGGTTAGGGATGAACCAGGCCATGATATGAACTATGAGGCAGAAGTATTCCAACTCAAAGAAATCCAAATTACCCTGACTGACTTGTTTTGGGACCTCACAGGTACCATGCTCATCTTGGTCCACCTCCCAGAGAGTGTGACACATCTCTATCATCATTGGGAAACATCGATCCCACACATATCTCTCACCAGACCCCCCGACATCTCGTGGAAAGACCTAGGCCCGATGGCCAAGACCTGGAGTCAAATGACCTCAGAACAACTGACTTCCACGGGGGTCAACAAAAAGACTATTAATTACTGTACAGCTGAGGACCCCAGGTACCACACAGAAGCCTGTGAGGATCCACTCACCACAGACTGTGACCTCGATATCCCTCATGATTGTTTTGAACAAATGAAAATGGAGACTACACACCTACCAACTGTCTATGAAGCTGCATTACTCAACCCGGACCAAACACTATTTGTGGATGGGTCAAGATTTGCTGATGAACAGGGACAATATCACACTGGGTATGCAGTCACCACAGAATGTCAAGTATTACAAGCAGCTGCCCTACAACCAACTAAGTCCGCTCAAGAAGCTGAATTGACAGCCCTAACTGCAGCTTGCAAATTGTCAGAAGGGTTACGTGTCAACATTTACACGGATTCAAGATATGCCCTGGGAGTAGCACATGACTTTGGCTTAATTTGGAAGACCAGAGGATTTCTAACGGCCACTGGTACCCCAGTAAAGCATGGGGCAGCCATTGCAGAACTGATGGATGCATTGGAACTTCCAGCAGAAGTGGCAGTACTGAAAGTAAAAGCCCATGGAAGACTAGACACAGAAGAAGCACGTGGCAATCACCTAGCTGATCAAGCAGCTAAGGAAGCAGCACGGCAGAGATGGGAAGTGGACAGAAGAGTGGCCACAGATACATTACCTATCTACACTATGCAAACATTGCCTACAGATCTTAGGCTTCTGAAGGAACAACAAGCTGCTGCTACTCCACAGGAGAAACAAAGTTGGAAGAGCAAAGGAGCTGTACTCCGTGATGATGTTTACACTATCAATCTCAAGTTTTGCCTACCCAGAAATATGTATCCAGCGGTGGTCCAATGGGTCCATGGGCCAGCCCACCTGTCAAAACATCTGATGAATTCATTGATTGACAAGTATTTTGAAGCACCAGGCATCACTACCTTAACACAGAATTACTGTAAGTCCTGTACTATATGTGCTAAATGCAATCCTGGAAAGATTATAAAGACCGCACCTAATCACCTAGCCAAGCCGCAATATCCCTTCCAGAGGATCCAGATTGATCACATTCAGATGCCAAAGAGTGGACATTATGAATACGCATTGGTCATAGTGGACATGTTTTCAGGATGGCCAGAGGCCTTCCCAGTGACTAACCTCACCGCGAGCACTACAGCCAAGTATCTTCTGATAGAAATTGTTTGCCGCTATGGGGTCCCAGAAGTGATTGAAAGTGACCAGGGGACCTCCTTTACTGCCTCGCTAACACGGGAAGTCTGGTCAGCACTGGGGGTGACCCTTGCATTCCACACACCATATCACCCACAGAGTAGTGGTAAGGTAGAGCGCATGAATGGCACTTTGAAAGCCAGAATGCTTAAGATGTCACAAGAAACTAACATGCCCTGGCCCGAGAGTCTCCCACTGGCATTGTTTAGTGTAAGATACACACCTAGGGGAAAATACAGCCTATCACCCTATGAGATTTTGTTCGGTACAGCACCTAGGTTATGTTGTTACTTTCCCCAGCAGCTTCAGATTCAGTCAGATGCTATGGTAGACTATGTGACCGCTCTCTCTCATGCCCTGACCAAAATACATGCCCAAGTGTTTTCTTCTATTCCAGATCCTGAGTCGAATACAGGTACACACAAGCTGCTCCCTGGTGACTGGGTTATGGTCAAGAAGTTTTTCAGGAAACACACCCTAGAACCGAGATTTGATGGTCCTTATCGAGTGCTCCTGATTACAGCAACGTAAGTTAAACTAGCTGGGAAGAGTTCCTGGATACACGCTTCACATTGCAAAAAAGTGCCTGCTCCAGGAGAGGCTGTTCTTGCTGAAACATGAATTTATTATGTGTCTTGTGTTTTCTTATGTTGTTGCATTTTGCTTGGGCCCAACAAGTGGCCATAACCAAAGATAATCATGTTTACACTTTCTGGTACAACTCTTCTAACACTGATGTAGCTACATACACCTTTGATTACTGTGACATAGTTACTTGTACATTTCCACAAACACAATATGCAGCCATATACAAAGACATACCTAACAGAAAGGATCCATACATTTGTGTGACCGGAGGTACTTGGGGACACCATTGTAGTTCATGGAAAGCTGCCGGGTGGAATACAGGTAGGCCATGGGGCTACAGACCTCAGGTTGCACTGGACAGACTTGACAAGGACGGGAAGCCCCTACTTTCCAGAATGACTCT
>OW240915.1:147514138-147596638 GCA_933207985.1 Pelobates cultripes
TGCCTCCCTAGGCAAACAAAAATTTGCCGCCCACCCCTCCCCCCATGTTCTCTGCCCACCATGTGACATCACAATGCCCCATCCATATGATCTTCCATATGAGCTAATGCCAGTGCTGCACACAGTGTCTTTTCTCTGAAAAAGCAGTGTGTTTACATTAAAAGGCCTGCAGGGACAGGCTACAGACACCAGAACCAGTGGCATCGCTAGGGGGGGGCCAGAGGGGGCCATGGCCCCCCTACATCATGCTGTGCCCCCCTTGAGCCCCCCCAAATGCCGGCAACTTGCTGGCCATGGGCTTCCCTCGGACTGTAACAGCCTGCTACAGCCAGAAGGAATGCAGGAGAGAGGTGCTGGGGGCTGTCTGGGGCTGGAGGGACCACTGATTGGCTCCCTGGCACAGGCCCCGCCCCTAAACAAAGCCCCACCTCCCACAGATAAGCCCCACCCCCGCCGTAAAGCAGCAGACCATGCTGCTGCAGAAGATGGCTGCCTGACCCCCAGCAACATCCTCCAGTGACAGGTAGGCTGGGTGGGGGGGTGTTCACACACTCTACACACACATTGCCCCCCATACTGCCCCCCATACACACACATTGCACCCCATACACACACACACTGCCCCCCATACACACACATTGCCCCCATACACACACATTGCCCCCCATACACACACACTGCCCCACATACCACACACACCTGCCCCCATACACACACACTGCCCCACACTGCCCCCCATACCCACACACACTGCCCCCATACACACACACTGCTCCCCCATACACACACATTGCTTTGCAATACACACACACTGCTCCACCATACACACATACTGCTCCCCCATACACACATACTGTCCCCCCATACACACACACTCTACACACATACACTATCCCCATACACACACACTGCATCCCATACACTGCTGCCCCATACACATACATTGCCCACACTCACACACACATACTGTCCCACACATACACTGCATCCCTGACATACACTGCCGCCCTCACTCACACACTACAACCTTCAAACACACACACTGCTCACACACACACTGCACCCCTTACACATTGCACCACTCACACACCACTGTTCCTATGCCCTACTACAGCCCCATTTCCCAGCAGACCTCAGGTAAGTTGTCAAACTGTTAAACGGTTTGACTACTTACTCTGGGAGGGGGTCCCGACACTATTGACAACATAACCACTACACTGATCTGTAGTAGTTATTGTGTCTGGATTATTTCTTTAAATAATCTACAAGTGCCCCTCCCGAGATCAGGCTCTGGATCCGCCACTGCTCAGCAGTCTGTGTGTGTGTATGGACTCAGCAGTCTGTGTGTGTATGGACTCAGCAGTCTGTGTGTGTGTGTGTGTGTGTGTGTGTATTTACTCAGCAGTCTGTGAGTGTGTATGGACTCGGCAGTCTGTGTGTGCATGGACTCAGCAGTCTGTGTGTGTGTGTGTATATGTGTGTATGGACATAGCAGTCTGTGTGTGTGTGTATATGTGTGTATGGACATAGCAGTCTGTGTGTGTGTGTGTGTGGACATAGCAGTCTGTGTGTGTGTGTGTGTGTGTGTGTGTATATGTGTGTATGGACATAGCAGTCTGTGTGTGTGTGTGTATGTGTATATGTGTGTATGGACATTGCAGTCTGTGTGTGTGTATGTGTGTGTGTATGGACTCAACAGTCTGTGTGTGCATGGACTCAGCAGTCTGTGTGTGTGTGTGTATGGACTCAGTAATCTGTGTGTGTGTGTGTGTGTGTGTGTGTGGACCGCAGTCTGTGTGTATGTGTATTTACTCACAGTCTGTGTGTGTGTGTGTGTGTGTGTCAGCAAACTGTGTGTGTGTGTGTGTGTGTGTGTGACTCAGCAAACTGTGTATGTGTGGACTCAGCAGTATGTGTGTGTGTGTATGTACTGCAGTCTCTGTGTGTGTGTTTGTGTGTGTGTATGGACTCAGCAGTCTGTGTGTTTGTGTGTGTGTGTGTGTATGGACTCAGCAAACTGTGTGTGTGTGTGTGTGTGGACTCAGCAGTCTGTGTGTGTGTGCATGGACTCAGCGGTCTCTGTGTGTGTGTGTGTGTGGACTGTGTTGGACTCAGCAGTCTGTGTGTGTGTGTATGGACTCAGCAGTCTTTGTGTGTGTATAGACTCAGCAGTCTGTGTGTGTGTGTATGGACTCAGAAGTCTGTGTGTGTGTGTATGGACTCAGCAGTCTTTGTGTGTGTATAGACTCAGCAGTCTGTGTGTGTGTGTATATGGACTCAGCAGTCTGTGTGTGTGTATGGACTCAGCAATCTGTGTGTGTGTATGGACTCAGCAGTCTGTGTGTGTGCATGGACTCAACAGTCTATGTGTGTGTGTATGGACTCAGCAGTCTGTGTGTGTATGGACTCAGCAGTCTGTGTGTGTGTGTATGGACTCAGCAGTCTGTGTGTGTGTGTGTGTGTATGGATTGTCTGTGTGTGTGTGTGTGTATGGACTCAGCAGTCTGTGTGTGTGTGTATGGACTCAGCAGTCTGTGTGTGTGTGTGTATGGACTCAACAGTCTGCGTGTGTGTGTGTGTGTGTATGGACTCAGCAGTCTGTGTGTGTGTATGGACTCCGCAGTCTATCAATAATTAAAATTCCTGTGAGTTGTTGTGTAGGAAGGGCCCCAGTGCATTGCTTTGCCCAGGGGCCCTTAACTCTGATAAATGGTACTGCTTGTGTGTGTCAGTGAGCTTCTATTTAGTGAGCATGTGTGTGTCAGTGAGCTTGTCTTTAGTGAGCTTGTGTGTGTCCCTGAACTTCTTTGTAGTGAGCCTTCTGTTTATACAAGTGAGTTTGTCTGTAGTAAGCTTGTGTGTGAGTCAGAGTTTTGTCTGTCAGTAAGCCTATTGTGCATGTCAGTGAGCTTGTGTGCTTACTGTACTATATATATATATATATATATATATATATATTTATATTTATTGACTTGTAGGAATGGCATACATTTTTTTTCCAGGGCTGCTTTGGAATCCCAGGGATTCCCAGTTTGGCTCTGCCAGTGAGTGCACTTTACCGCTGAATCATCTGTGTGAGCTGCCGCACACTTTAGCCCTGTTACACGCATCTGGGAGCTGCTGTTGACAGGTACTAGTAGTCTAGAGATTGGGACATGGGGTATATGCTCAGCTATCTGTATAATACAGATCTGTGTGTATATAATATCCCGGGATAGTCAGTGCTTCCTGTATAGTGCTGCTCTCTGTATAATACAGGCCTCTGCCTGTATAATATCCCGGGAAAGTCAATGCTCCCTGTATAGTGCTGCTCTGTCTTGGGATATTATACACAAACAGACCTGTATTATACAGAGAGCAGCCCTATACAGGGAGCACTGAGTGTCCCAATTTATTATACACACAACCCTGTATTATACAGAGAGCACTGACTGTCCAGGGATATTATACCCAGACAGTAATTGATAGCTGTGCTGCAAAATGTCCTTGGAATTTTTTTTTCAAATGTTGGCAACTATGGCACTGTATCAAGGGTAACGTGTTTGTTTTTTTAATAATCCCTGGTGGAAAATAATGAATCCTCCACCAGGTATTATTAAAAAAACCAAAAAACATTGTGTCGGGGGTGGGGCTTAACATGCGACAGGGGCGGGGTCAAACTGTGGCGAGGGCGGGGTTAAATGTGCCCCCCTACTTTTGTCCCTGGCCCTCTATGTGCCCCCCCTAAAAATTAATCCTAGAGACGCCACTGTGGATGTTAGAGACCTTGTTCTCCCCCACCTTCCATTTTAGGATGCCCTACAGATACTCAATAGGGTTTAGGTCTGGAGACATGCTTGGCCAGTCCATCACCTTTACCTTCAGCTTCTTTAGCAAGGCAGTGGTTTTCTTGGAGGTGTGTTTGAGGTCGTTATCATGTTGGAATACTGCCCTGTGGCCCATTCTCCAAAGAGAGGGTATCATGCTCTGCTTCAGTATGTTGGCATTAATGGTTCCCTAAATGAACTGCAGCACTCATGCAGGCCCAGACCATGACACTCCCACCACCATGCTTGACTGTAGGCAAGACACACTTGTCTTTGTACTCCTCACCTGGTTGCGGCCACACATGCTTGACACCATCTGAACCAAATAAGTTTATCTTGGTCTCATTATACCACAGGACATGGTTCCAGTAATCCATGTCTTTAGTCTGCTTGTCTTCAGCAAACAGTTTTCCGGGTTTTCTTGTGCATCATCTTTAGAAGAGGCTTCCTTCTGGGATGACAGCCATGCAGACCAATTTGATGCAGTGTGTGGCGTATGGTCTGAGCACTGACAGGCTGACCCCCCACCCCTTCAACCTCTTCATCAATGCTGGCAGCACTCATATGTCTATTTCCCAAAGACCACCTCTGGATATGACGCTGAGCACTTGCACTCAACTTCTTTGGTCGACCATGGCGAGGCCTGTTCTGAGTGGAGCCTGTCTTGTGGAACCGCTGTATGGTCTTGCCCACCGTGCTTCAGCTCTGTTTCAGGGTTTTGGCAATCTTCTTATAGCTTAGGCCGTTTTTATGTAGAGCAACAATTCTTTTTTTCAGAGAGTTCTTTGAAATGAGGTGCCATGTTGAACTTCCAGTGACCAGTATAAGAATGTGTTAGAGCGATAACACCAAATTTAACACACCTGCTCCCCATTCACACCTGAGACCTTGTAACACTAATAAGTCACATAACACTGGGGAGGGAACATGGCTAATTGGGCCCAATTTGGACATTTCCACTCAGGGGTATACTAACTTTTGTTGCCAACGGTTTAGACATTATTGGCTGTGTGTTGAGTTATATTGAGGGTACAGCAAATTGACACTGTTATACAGGATATACACTTTTACATTGTAGCAGAGTGTCGTTTCTTCAGTGTTGTCACATGAAATGATATAATAAAATATTAACAAAAATGTGAGGGGTGTACTCACTTTTGTGAGATACTATTTATACACACTGACAGATAGGCAGACAGATAGACAGAAAGAAAGATAGACAGACAGAGAGACACACAGACAGCCAAATAGATAGATAGATACCCCAAATATTATATCTCCAATCTTTACTTATTTGTTTGTATTGTATATTACATTGCTGTAGGCAAAAATATAAATATTTGTTTAATATGAATGCTATAAATACTAAAGCATTTATAAAATCCAGTAGAATTAGTTAATTCTAACACTTTAAAAAAATTGCAGCCATTAAATAATAGAACACTGCTGGAGCTGTAATAGTGTGTTATATTTATTTCAAAGGTTGCAACATCAGCAAATGTTTCAGTTTTCACAGTTCCAGTTAAGGCATTACAGCTCTTTCACTGATTGACATGGACATGACTGCTGCAAGTTTCCTTTGAACTGTTCGATGAACCAAAAATGTTGGAATGACCCATTGGCTAATATGCTGTACATGTATAGTAGACCTGATGTGGGTGAGAATCATGATTTCCTAATTGCTAATGGAAAACAGAACCAGGTTACTATTAGTGCACTAAACTGCATATGTCAAAAAGTTATATTCATTTACAATCTATATTATAAAACTTTGTTATTACAATTACATTTAAACATTATAATTAATTCCCAATTAAGTCAAATAAATTAAGTTGGAGAATATTGTTGTGGCATATTTTGTGATAGATAAATTAAATGTTGGCATTTTCCTTTTAGTGTATTTGTTATATGTTGGATAGGATCTTCGTATGTGATGAGAGTTATGTGTCTAGGTAAGACTACTTATGTTTGTGATGGGAATTATAGTTATATACCCAGCACACGCTCAGTGTTTGCTTTGTGTTTTTTAAATAGGTTTCTCTGTATTTAAATGTGGTTTCTCCCAATCTATATATTTACAAAACTGTGTAAATATAATTCATTTCTCTTTACAAAAGCATAAGCTGTATCTATAATGACAGGTTACCTTTAATAACACAAGACTGTCTATCCTCCAACTCAATGCAGGACTAAGAGATGTTCGGTTTCCAGATCACATCTCTATTCCATGTGTAACCACTCCCACATAGTAGGGGTCTCCCATCTCCTAGCCAACTACCTCTTGACATGCATCTTACCCTGTCTTTCTGAAACTTCTCTCTGCACCTTCTCTCACCTTCTAATAAGTCATATAAAGAAGGTACTCTAATTGAATTTTAAAAAAATAATTAAATAAACCCAAGTACACACAAAACACAAACATGATTGTGACAAACTCCCCTTTTCCTGTGAGTTTGCCATGAGTTGTTGGAGAGGCTTGGTTGCCAGCCTCTTGCCCCAGGACTATGGCCCATGTATTAGACTGGGATACAGACTGGAGAAAAGGCTTTTGTTCATGTCTTTTAGCTGCTGTCAGTCTATACGACTACTGAATGGTTTGTGCCTATGGTTTTCGTTTATACGAACAAACTACTGAATAGCCGGACTACACACAAGTGGAGTGTGTCCCTCATTTACCTCCCAGGAGCTGCGGTTAACCGCAGTTAATTGACGAATGGCTGAGGGGTCGCCGTTCGTATGGTCGAACATGTGGTGTCGGCCATCTTGTTTAGTCGAATGCGTTCAGAAGTGTTTGGTCGTCGAGTTCATGGAACTCAAATCAGACATGTGATGACACGAACACCGCTGAACTTTACCTTCTCCACAACTTTGACCGGAGTCGAACTGCATTTGACAATTCGAACGCCCCTTTAACTTTGGCTGTTTGCACGAACGTTCGTGCATTCAAACAGAACTTAACTACTGGAAATAGACAGGCCGCACAACCAAAATCTGTGGAACTGTTTTGAGCAGGAAAGCCATGCTGCAGTTGGTCAAAAGAGACTTCTATAAACACTTGAACCCCATGGCCATTTGACTCCGTTCGTGGGATCTGAGCACTGTTTGGATATATTGAGCGCTCAGATCCAAGCTATCTGGGGATAGGTCTAATGTGGGGATTCAGTACTGTGAACCATAAGTTATGTATTTTAATGTGTTTTGTTGCAGTTGTAACTTTTCTGTACCTGGAGATAATTAAGTTTACTATGGTTACTTAAGCCTATTATCTCCAGGACAGAAGGGAGGGATTTTATGGTGTATGTGGGAGTGATACTGTGTTAATTATTGTTCCCATTGGTTTGTGTCCCTTTTGTCCCTGTGTTCCATCACGTCCAAGGGGTGTGGCCTGAAAATGTGTATAAAAGAAATGTCTTTGTGCTCATTAAATAGATCATCTTGTACCTTCATAAAGTTTCGACTCATGTTTGGGGGATTGGAGAACTACACTCTGGGGATTGCTACAATCACTATACTCTCCAGGGTATAATCACTAAGCTCTGGTAAGAGCTTGTTCCTGTTTCTGTTCCCTGGATACCTTTTACCTTTTTTGTACCCCTGGATACCTTTTTTGTACCCTAGACCCGAACACGGACATATCACTGTATGTTCGGGTTGAAGTTCGGTGTTCGGAGATTTAATGGCGCATTTTCAAAGGCTATAGGGCAGCCAATCAACAAGCGTTTGACTCGTGTGCCCTTAGAAGCCATCACAGCCCTGCCTACTAATGGCATGGCTGTGATTGGCCAGTGCAGCATGTGACCCAGCCTCTATATATAAGCTGGAGTTGCGTAGCGCCGCATGCACATGAGGTCTTATTAGTGTAGGGAGAGGATTCTGCCACTGATAGGGACAGCTTAGCAAAGAATTCTGCAAACTAGTACATTAGTGGGGTGCACTTCATATCCGAGAGTCAAAAAGAAGCTTCAAATACCGCGGTTACATCAGTGTTTTAAAAAGTAAATTTTTTTTGGTGCTAAATAGTACATTAGTGGGATAGTACATTAGTGGGGTGCACTTCTTATCTTAGAGTCAAATAGAATCGTCAAATACTGCTGTCACATTGCAGTTTTAAAACTTTAAATTTTTGGGTGCTAAAAAGTACATTAGTGGGGTGCAATTCATATCTGAGAGTCAAATAGAAGAATCAAATTGCTGTCACATTGCAGTTTTAAAACTTAAAATTTTTTGGGTGCTAAACTGCTAAATAGTATTTTAGTGGGGTGCACTTCATATCTGATAGCCAAATAGAAGCGGCTAATAGTGATGTCGTGAACATGAAATTTTCGGTTCCCGAATGGCGAATGGCGAACTTCCGCAAATGTTCGCGAACCGGGCGAACTTGGCGAACCGCCATAGACTTCAATGGGCAGGCGAATTTTAAAACCCACAGGGACCCTTACTGGTTGAAGGGGGGGGGGAGACCTACTCTCCTCCCCCCCCGGCCCCCACCCCTGGGCGGCAGGTGGGGGCCATAAAGATAATGAAGGGGGGACCTACTACACCCCTGTGCGCTGGGTGAGGGCCCTAAAATTACCAATAAGGTGGGAACTATTGTCCCCCCCCGGCCCCCACCCCTGAGCGGTGGGTGGGGGCCCTAAAATGAAAAATAAGGGGGGACCTATTGTCCCCCTCGGCCCCCACCCCTGAGCGGTGGGTGGGGGCCCTAAAATGAACAATAAGGGGGGGACCTATTGTCCCCCCGCGGCCCCCACCCCTGAGCGGTGGGTGGGGGCCCTAAAAATACCAATAAGGGGGGGACCTATTGTCCCCCCCGGCCCCCACCCCTGAGCAGTGGGTGGGGGCCCTAAAATGAGCGCTCAATATATCCAAACAGTGTCCCCCCCCAGCCCCCACCCCTGCGCGGCGGGTGGGGGCCATATTGATAATGGGGGGACCTACTGCCCCCTCCAGACCCCACCCCTGGGCAGCGGGTGGGGGCCATAAAGATAATGAGGGGGGGGACCTACTGTCCTCCCCCCCGCCCCCACCCCTGGGCTGCGGGTGGGGGCTCTAAGTAAATTCCCCCCCCAAGGTGACTCGGGGTCCCCAAGCCCCTAGTCACACCCCCCCAAATAAAAAGTCCCTACCTACCCCCCTCACCCTAAAAAATAGTGAGGGGGGAATAAAATAACTAACCTGTAAAATAAAAGTATACTTACCATTCGACGTCTTCTTTTTTCTCAAATCTTCATTTTTCAGCCCCAAAAAAGCCCCAAAAAAGGCCAAATAAAAAACCATCATAACCGACGAAAAAGAAAAAACCCGGGCGCAAAAAAATAATCCATCTTCACCCATGGAGGGCTCCGCGCAGACTGAGCTCTGCAGGTCGGGGGAGGCTTATACAGCCTTGCCACGCCATGCAATTAGGCTAAGAACACTCTGATTGGTGGGTTTAAGCCAATCAGAGTGCTCTTTGTCATTTTACACAGCTTGGGAAAATTCAAAAGAACTTTCCCACGCTGTGTAAAATGACACAGAGCACTGTGATTGGATGGCTTTCAAGCCATCCAATCACAGTGCTCTGTGTCATTTTACACAGCGTGGGAAAGTTCTTTGGAATTTTCCCACGCTGTGTAAAATGACAAAGAGCACTCTTATTGGCTTAAACCCACCAATCAGAGTGTTCTTAGCCTAATTGCAGGGCGGGGCAAGGCTTTATAAGCCTTCCCCCGTCCTGCGGAGCTCAGTCTCAGGCTGCTCACTGTTTAATAGACATGCCCCTACTCGCGGTATTGCGAGTAGGGGCACAATTTACTAATACTAAGTAATTTTTACTTAGTATTAGTAAATTAACAGGGGGCGGACCGAACATTGCATATGTTCGCCATCCGTGGCGAACGCAAACACGCTATGTTCGCCAGGAACTATTCGCCAGCGAACCGTTCGGGACATCACTAGCGGCTAATAGTGTGCTTACAGCGCAATGGTAAAGATTCTTATTTTCTGGGTGCTAAATAGTACATTTTGGGGCGTGCACTTCATATCTGAGAGTCAAATAGAAGCGTCTAATTTTGTGCTTACAGCACAGTAGTAAACATTCTTATTTTCTGGGTGCTAATCTGCTAAATTCTAAATTTTGGGGCGTGCACTTCATATCTGAGAGTCAAATAAAAGCGTCTGATGGTGTGCTTACAGCACAGTGGTAAACATTCTTACTTTCTGGGTGCTAATCTGCTAAATAGTACATTTGTGGACTGCACTTCATATCTGAGAGTCAAATAGAAGCGTCTAATAGTGTGCTCACAGCGCAGTGGTAAACATTCTAATTGTTTTGCTGCTAATCTGCTAAATAGTACATTTGTGGACTGCACTTCATATCTGAGAGTCAAATAGAAGCGTCTAATAGTGTGCTCACAGCGCAGTGGTAAACATTCTAATTGTTTTGCTGCTAATCTGCTAAATAGTACATTTTGGGGTGTGCACTTCATATCTGAGAGTCAAATAGAAGCGTCTAATAGTGTGCTTACAGAGCAGTGGTAAACATTCTAATTGTTTTGCTGCTAATCTGCTAAATAGTACATTTTGGGGCCTTCTCTTCATATCTGAGAGTCAAATAGAAGCGTCTAATAGTGTGCTTACAGCGCAGTTGTAAACATTCTAATTTTCTGGGTGCTAATCTGCTAAATAGTACATTTTGCGGCCTGCACTTCATATCTGAGAGTCAAATAGAAGCGTCAAATACTGCGGTTACAGCACAGTTATAAACATTCTAATTGTTTTGCTGCTAATCTGCTAAATAGTACATTTTGTGGCCTACTCTTCATATCTGAGAGTCAAATAGAAGTGTCTGATAGTGTGCTTACAGCACAGTGGTAAACATTCTTATTTTCTGGGTGCTAATCTGCTAAATAGTACATTTTGTGGTCTGCTCTTCATATCTGAGAGTCAAATCGAAGCGTCTAATAGTGTGCTTACAGCGCAGTGGTAAACATTCTAATTGTTTTGCTGATAATCTGCTAAATAGTACATTTTGGGCGTGCTCTTCATATCTGAGAGTCAAATAGAAGTGTCAAATAGTGTGCTTACTGCGCAGTTGTAAAAATTCTTATTTTCTGGGTGCTAATCTGCTAAATAGTACATTTTGAGCCCTGCTCTTCATATCTGAGAGTCAAATAGAAGCATCTAATAGTGCGCTTACAGCGCAGTGGGAAAAATTATAATTGTTTTGCTAATCTGCTAAATAGTACATTTGCAGCCTGTGGTGCACTTCATATTTGAGAGTCAAATAGAAGCGTCAAATTGTGCGCTTACTGCGCAGTTGCAAACATTCTAATTGTTTTGCTGCTAATCTGCTGCTTACATTGGAGTTTTAAAAAGTAACTTTTTTTTGGGTGCTAAATAGTATATTTGGGGTGTTCACTTCATATCTAAAAGTCAAATCAAAGCATAATTTTGATTCAAATTTACTACATCGGTCACTTGTAATATTGTTTCACACCTACAACAGTTGTTACACAGATCTAAGTGATAGAAAACAGATTGATATTTTCTACACTAGAAACTACCAGATAACAAGCTGCTATATTTAAACCCGTTATCAATAGTTAAGAGGTACTTAAACAATATTGTAATTCTGGGGCAATACCCTCACAAGTCAAACTGAGAGGTCAGTTTATAGGGAAAACTGTTGCCTGGATACAATTCTAAAACAATTTCCATATGTTCTTTGCAGACTATACATGCTGGAAAAACACAGGTGCCAACTGCTGTGGATTTCTGCAGTGTGCATTCAGGCAAGGAGGGCAGGGTTGAGGAGTAGGTGGAAAATGATGTGGAGGATGATGAGGTCCTAGACCAGTGATTGCGAACCTTTTTGAGCCCGAGTGCCCAAACCGCAATACATGCCAACGTTTTTTTCATTATAGTGCCAGCACGGCAATTAAACCTCAATACTGAGGTTTAAGTTTAGAAAAAACAGCTCGTACTGTTGTCCGAACTAATTAACAACTTTTGTTTTAAAAGAACACAACAACAGAGAGTTCAATGATACAAATTTTAAATAATGATATAAATAGATAAAATCAAGCTTATATTTATTAGTATCTCCAACAAATGCATTACACACACACACACACACTCGGCTGAATACACATACAAACAGACTGCTGAGTACACACACACAGACTGCTGAGTACACACACACACACACACACAGACTGCTGAGTACACACACACAGTCCGCTGAATACACACACAGACTGCTGAATATACATGCTCACACACAGACTGCTGAATACACACACATACTGCACTGAGGGGTGTAGTGTATGTGTTTGTGTGTGGGGTGCTGTGTTTGTGTTGTGTGTGAGGGGTGCTGTGTGTGTGTGAGGGGTGCTGTGTTGGGGGGTAGGGGTACTGTGTGTGGGGGGGTAGGGGTATTGTATGTGGGGGGTGAGGGGTACTGTGTGGGAACTTTTTAGTTCTGCGAAATATGGGGATCTACCTTTTGGGCACCCCTGAGTTACACCATATGGCTATATTGTGTTAAGCCCATAAAATGTATTTTATACCCTGTGAAGCAGGAAGTCATGGCTTAACAATTTCTTGATCCTAGTCACCCAGGTGTGCTAAAAATTTAAAATATCAATTGAAATGTACTTTGACGTCCATGAGTGCAGAGAATCGTTCTGTGTTTTTTAACAACAAATCAAAAGATTAAACAATAAGACATTATGTCCCAGCCTTCTCTGCTCATATTTACCAAGGTGCCAATATTACTGGAGGGCACAGTAACAGTGCTTTTGAAAGCTCAGATTTACTGCATTAATGTATTATTTTTATTTTCATTTCATATTACTCTAATTAATATTACAAAACATGTGAGACAATCAATTAGAATAATTTGAAAATATATGTATTGTTCACTGGGCTAATTATTTTGACAATATAAACTTTATTATTGGTAATTTGTTGATTTAACTCCTTCACGCCGTTACGGTGTTCCATGCCATTCCCGTTATAATGGGCTTTAAAGCCGTTGTGAATAAACAATTTTATTAATTTTATTCATTAAATCATGTTTTATATATGAACATTTCTCCTGGACAAAATTATATATAATAAGTGTGGGTGCACTTAATATGAAAGAGGTGATTTATGGTTGAACAGACTTATAGCGCAAACTCAAGATTTTTGTTTTGATTAGAACGTGTACAATTTACTCTGTTCTTAAGGGGTGAAATGAATACTCCAAAATACAAAAATCAAAATGATGGTCTGCACTTACGGTCTTCATAAAACGTAACTTTTATTATTTACATAAAAGTACTGGTGTGATGCCAGGGGAGGTGTGGCTAGGGTGACATAAACAGAACCAAAAGCGATTTAACTCATAATTGGCAAAAAATTGAGCAGCAAGACTGCAGGTGCATGATCTATACACTATAATTGCTTCATTAAGCTAAAGTTGTTTTGATGACTATAGTGTCCCTTTAACATGGTCTGCTCATTCTCCAGTTGCCTCTCCCCTCCTGAGGCCACTGCTTTAGATTTTGTGTAGTTTTGATGTAAGCTAAACGTACTTAGCTTACATTAAAGCTACACATCCCTTACCCAAATCCTACATTTTACCCTGGGTTTGCTAACACCTCTTCTCTCTAAGGCTAACTCTGATAAAAAGGAGAAACTGTTGTTGCAAAATATTTTAGCATAGTTCAGAAAAAAGAAAAATAAGTTTGTGGAAAATAAAAATAAGTTTGTACTCCATAGGTTATATTTCATAAAATGGCTGATAGTAGCACGATGGCTCACAGCAAGACAATTTGCTTGCCTTTAAAAAAAAAATTAAAAAAAATCATATCAAAATTTCATATAGAGCACATATAAAATATAAATATATTCCACTAGATATACTGTAAATTATAATGGATTTATATTGTGATACAATTCTGGTATGGAGATTTACATGGAATTATAACTACAGATTGGGAAAAATAAAGTCACTGGGTTAGAATGGGTTAGATGTGTTCTCCTACTTTTTACAAAAGGCCCGTGATCTTAAAAGATGACATATGTGGTCAATGCAATATAGCTCCTTTGGAATTTTTTTTTTTTAATTCTTCATTTTTGGAGTGCACTGGTAAACATACAGAGTAGCAGTGACATGTAATGAAGGTAAAGACAATGTAGATGATCAGGGGATGAGCATGACATGTCGTGATTAGCTGCACAATTTTTTAATTTTTGTATAGCAAAGGTTATAGGCACGGATTAGAGGGCAACTAGACCTGCATAGAGATTATGATGAGGTTAGTAACCACTGGGTTCTAAAACATTGCAGCGCGGCTGCACCCGACCAGGCTTTACGTATTGGCAGGATAAGCATGCATAGCTGGGCTTTTTACAAAAGATACAACAAAATTATGTGGACACGTGCTGAAAAGTAATAAAAAGAGCATATTACGGTTCATACGGTGGGAACATAATTTTAACGAAAAAAAATACTGCATATGGCTAGTGGAGCTCAGTTGTTCCTAGAACTGGGCGACCATTGCATTCAACAGGCTCATTAGAGGGACAGCTAGGCTGCAAGGTAGTTCAGTTGCCACTCAACCTATGCCTTAGAGTGGTAAGTCCTGGCCTCCTTCACCAGTAGGAAACCCCTCGAGATCAGTACACCTGGTCCACTCTGCCCAGCACTGCTGCGTTGACTCCCCCAGGATTTAGCTGGGGTTTGTTGCTTTGGTCTCACAGCATTGCGTGCACAGTGTTTTGAAATGCAGGACGCAGGGTCAGGAGGGCCACGCTGGTGGTACCTGGGCATATCTCTCCATATTCAGGGTGAGTTGTAGCCGCCACGGTGGCGTGATCATTAAGGCCCAGTCAGCCACTATAATGGCTTCCTGCTTCTTCTCCCATCAGAATCCCTCCTGGAAAACGCCAGAGAGGAGCATGAGAATGCGGTTGCTGAGCAAGTCGACTCTGCGGGATCGCGGCTTGGATTATAGGAGTGTATGTGAGTCTCCGGTTGTGGACTTTTGCCCAGAACTTCGCACAGGTGAGATCGAATGCCTTAAGGAATTTGTCCTTCTGTAAGTGCACTTGACGTAAGGTGCCGTGGTTGTATGATCCAGCATTGCAGACATTTTTGTTGGTAGGCCCAGACCCTTCAGATCCATGGTCAGCCAGAGGATGCAGCGAGGTAGGTGCACCAGTGGGGGCCAGGATATCCCTCACCAGCCCAGAGGGGGGAACAGGGCACGCCGTTAGCCATTAGCAGATTGTCGGTCAAGTCCAAGGATTGGCCGTATCCCTGTCCCCGACCAAAACAGTAGGCCACAATAGGCTTTGACATGGGTTGTGTCTACAGGCTTCTGGCTAAAAGGTGCTGGGACATCAGCAGGATTCTCCCTGGGGGTGGGAATGTGAGTTAGCTCACAAAAAGAGCAATAAAGTCCAGATTGTGACTATAATTGTAGATTTCCCCGAGGCGCTTCAGCACCATGCAGCCATTTCTGTCGGCAGTCAGGTACCGCCCCCCCAGCTCCTTTGTAATTTATTATTTGTTATATAATTAGTATAATGATAGAATGGCAGTTATATGGCTTTATATGTATAATCTAATATTTATTAAAATACAAAGAAAGAGATTTAAAAAAAATTATACTATTCTTTATGACATATACACACGCATTCCTTTATTAAGGAATTAAAAGTTGGAGTGTGTTTTTTTTTTGTTTTGTTGAGGCAAACTCAACCACCATATTTTAGCACATATATTTTGACTTGGATGTCTCCATCATTTTTTTACCTTTTAGTAAATCTTCAATTAACTAAGTCTATATATAATGGAAAGCTGAGACTGTCTGTGAAGTCTAAATAATGACACTCAACAGATTGTTCTGATCTATGATACCAAGCCCTTCTCCTTTTTTCAAGTTCTATAAAAAAAATCCATAGATAGGCAGACAGACAGATGTAAAGTGTTGAAAACTGTAAGATATTACATGTATTGTCACAGCTGTAAAAAAACACAGACACACAAATGTAATAAGATTATTTCAATTCTTCTTTTTTTTTAAATGCAACATTGTTAGTGTTTTCTTTTTCCCCAAAGAGTTCTTTATTGTATGGGTCAGTGTCAAATGAGATGGATGAACTGGAATTGATTTCTAAACATGCTCTTACGCATTTATGTATTGATCCACTCCAACAATAATTAGATAATTGGTATGAACTGCCAACATTATTTATTAGTATTGACTAAGTTGAAGCAAAAATGTCACACAGAAGGAATATTTGAGCTTTCCAAATGAAGGCTAATAAGAATTATAATATTTTTGTTGGTCATATTTAGCAGTGAATGTAATTACTATTGGTTTATTAAAATAAAAGAGAAAAGGCATTTTTTTTAAAGAAAACCTGAAAAAGAGGTTAATACTAGCTAAAGTGGATTTTTAATTCATTACATAGAAAAGTGCTTTAGAAAAAACATGACTGTCTGTTTCTGTGTGTGTGTGTCTGTCATAATAAAAGCTAACCCAAACAAAAAAAGTTTATCCGAAAGTGGGCAACAAAATATATTTTAAAAACAATTGGGATTTTCAGTTGTACCTACATAGAAGAAAACCCCAAACATTTCTCTGCACATTAAAAAGTATATTAGCCAATTAATATTATAACAATCAATCTATCTTCTACTCTGAAAATGTTAATTGACAAAATAATTATGTGCTTACATAATCGTTTTGACTGTTACCATAAAATCTTGCATTTTGGATAAATAGTCAACTTTTGTTAATTACAGTACGCTCAACACAAATGTGATTTGGTGCAAGTGCAAAGCTATTTACACATATTTTGAATCATTCATGACAAGTTAGAAATTAATTTATACAACATTATCATAATATTTCAGATGCGACTTGTAGCCTACATCAGAAAAAACTCCAATCTCAAAAATAAACTCTCAATTAAGTAGAGTTAAGAAGAAAAAAGCAACAAGATACACTGTGCACGTTTCATTGGCAATCTTGGTCCTTCTTCAGTAGTATATGTTATTGTAAGTCATCACGCATCTTGATGTGACATTTGTTTTGTAATTAGTATAGTTCTTTATTATGTCCAGATGCTTAAACTGACAAAAATGTATTTGGAATGGTTTTCTTCAAATCAAATGTAACCTGACAGATTAATGTGCAACTGGTTAATATCTCATTCTTTTAGAGACAGCTGATCACATATATTGTACATGCCTACTGTGAGTTTTGTGTAGATACACATTTCCCATGCAGATCCTAGTATCTGATGCATACTACACATCATCTTGCTGCTCCCCTCTTGATTCTGGAGAGTCTTCTGCTTGCATGTGACTACATCCATGACATGCATGCTTGGCGTTGCTAGGAAATGGTTATACAAGTTACATTATAGTGAAACTCGCAATCCCATTCTCGTTTTCAACTTCAAATATGCCCAAGAGGTGAAAGGGACAAAGGGAAATCTAGGCATATAAATTAACTTGGAAAATAAACCTTATAAAAATAGGAACATACCGTTGCTATGCAAACCAAACAAAGCTAGTCAGTTATTGATAATGGAGCAGTATATACAAATACAGAGCATTATATAATATTGATAAAGGGAGTTATATGCAAGATAATGTAATAGAGAGACTGGCAGGATTGAGCTTAGATGAGACAAGTGGAGACTAAAACATGAAATAAATATACATATATCCAACCACTATAAAAGTGTATATAAACAGTTACATAGCATGGGGTGAGTGATGGTAGTCACCATCACTGACAGCATAAGACAGACACTTCATGTTGGCCTCTGGATGACTCTTATGTTTAAGTTCTCAGAAGCTGCAATAATTACCACTGTACGATTAAGGGACATGGGACAGGAGCTGAAGTGGTTTGGGTGCCTATAGTGTCCCTTTAAGAAAGAGCTAGGCCTGAAAGACGCAAGTGCCTTTGTAAAGGCAGTAGTTGGAGGCTGCACAGGCAGAGTTGTTGATACCTGCCTGGGAGAGGAACAGAAGAGGCAAAGGCAGAGGGGACAATACTTGACTGAAAGGAAAAAGCTGAAAAAAGCCTGGTCCGGTGAAAATGTCCTCAAAGACAGTGAAGCTTTGACGACTGGATCTGAAACATTCCAGAGTCCCTGATAGCAGAGAGGTAGCTGACTTGGTAGAAATACTCAGTCTGATTACAGGAGCTTCGGTTCAGGGTGTATCAGACAACAAAGCCAGAGTGAGTACACAGGATTCTGTAGGAATGTTGCAGACAAAAAGGGTAATAAATAGTAGGTACCTAAACTCACCTTGCAGTGGGCACCCTAAATAGTGGTAAAGGTTATGTATTACAGGAACCAATGCTACTCAGGCTTCTTATTAAGACCATGAGGTGACACATCCATTGCTCTCTTTGTAGCAAACTCTTCTCTATGTTTCTGCCTCTATTAGTGGAGGAACCCTATCAAGGATTTGATACTGGAGTTGAGAAGCATTGTGGTGCAACTCAAAGAAGTGTGTTGCCAAGGGTAGATTTGCTGTTACATATAGAAGTTTTGTGTTGCAAGTTTTGTGTTGCAATATGGTCTTTTCAGAGTCAAACATTTTTCCCCTTGTAACCCAGGCCACACAGTCCACAAAGTCAGTTTGACATGTGAAGAAAGCTCTCAATTGGATTTGTTCCCCAGTTCTTGGGTAAGTGCACGTTGCTGCTTTGATGATTCCACTACAGTGTCTACAATTCAAACAGGGATGTATCCTAATGACTGGTTTTGAAATAAACAATTGTTTCTTTTGAGACTGGATATCAGCTTTAATCACTGTGTTCCTGGAAAACCACTACAATGAAAGGAATTTTAAAAATGGAGGAGAAGCAGCAGGAGTAAATGTCAGGGTATCAGAGGATAGAATTAGTAACTGCAGTGTAGAACAGAGACAGAAAGAAGTATTACTATGCCTTAGAGTGGCTGGAAGAAAAGAAAAAAAAATCAAATGACACTACTTATATTAATAAAAAAAAAAGCAAAGTTGCTAATACATATATGCATGCATATAAATTAGAGGTTAGTTTAAAAAGGTGCTAGAAGCAAAAGTAAACTAACAAATCATGAAAGTAGTATTACTAGCCTTAATCCATGAAAGGAAAATAACCAAAGTTCACATAAAAATCATATCGGTTTGTCAGTCAATCACAGTTCCAATCGTAAAATAATAATAAATGGCAACTTAAAAAAATACAATGTAATTCCACAAATTACTGGATAACTGATAGATAGTTATTTACTAAAGTGAAAATTCTAAGTGAATTTCAAATTTCAGGTCAGAGTAGCTGAAGTGAAAGCTTTGTTGGCTTGGAGACGTAGACCAGGCCATCTATTTTTCTTAAATTTGATATTTACTCTGAATTCCTAACAATTCTCACTTTTGTGAATAACACTGATAGATAGTTGTTACTGTGTACATTACGCAGATGTATAACTGTGTACAGGCTTCTTTGTAGCCCCTTTGCTCTATCTAAGTTTAATAGTTGTTTTTACCTATACTCACATTCATCTGTCTTTCAAATTTCTACCACTGTGATTGTCCCCTTGTCTTTGTCAGCTCCCTTTAATAACTTTTTCCCTTTTTTGGAAAATCTGCCATTTGCTTTCTATTTTTAGAATATTTTATATATCCCCCTCCCCAAACTAAAAAGAATTAAAAATGAATGGAGAAACATATAAATTAATTGGTATTATAATCCATATTGGCTAAATTAAGTCTTGCATTGCTTAATATACATTTAAAAACTTTGTCCTTAAAGGTACATTGTTTAATTAAAATTTAAATAATTGCTATTAAGTAATTTTCAACTATTCTTTCACAAATGTGTCTACTCAATCTATTGCATTTACAACACATTTCTAGTTAAAAACCATAAAGAAACAACAAACATATTTCAGATTTTCTCTTGAGTGTTTTGCATATTCTTTAGTACTTATAGTGGTCTTAAGTTAATGATGAAAACTCAGTAATCAAAAGTGTTTTCCCAAAAGAAAGAAAAAGATAATTATATGGATAAATACTAGTCTGTTTTTCGTTTCAGTGGAAATTCAAAGTAATGTTAATCTGATCAACAGGGATCAAAAGTGAGTGAAGATCCGCGTTTCTTTGAAGCAGAAAAGGTAAATGTATAATCCTGCTGAACAATACGAGGATGTATTACACTGGCTTTCAGAACAGTGGAAGTCATTGTACAGGGGGATTTCTACTGTTTTTGGTTTTAGCATAAAATTGTACAAACAGGTGCAGGATAAGTCAGACAATTGATAGTCTTACTGTAGATTATTACAACTGGAAGAAGAATCAATAAAATGCCTGACATATATGTTACCATTAGACATCAAGGTCCTTTGTTATGCTTAACCTCATCAAAAGTGTCACTTTACCAAATTGTTTTAAACAGCATGTAAAAACAAGAGAATTATAATTGCTACTTGTAACTGTAACCCCTATTGTGTTTAACATTTTACAGAGCCCTGAAGTGTTACTAATTGTTTCAAGGAGGACAACTTTATAGAAAAAGAGAAATTATTAACAATACATATATTTTGCAAATTGCTTGATTCAAAGTTATAGAAAATAGTTCTCAAAGACATTAATAATACCACATTTGTGTCTGTTCCTGACTTCGTATGCATGCATAGTTGTCAAAAAGAATGGTGTCCCCTGTAGAACTATTACATATTTCAAAACTACAGTGATACTTTGTTTGTCCACTAGACTATAAATTTCGAAGAATTGCAAAAACAACAGTATTATATTGTGACTTGCAACAGTAAGCTCTTATGTGTTCAATATGTTACAGAGCCCTGAAGAGTTACTATTTGTTATACATTTGTTTGTATTTTGAACCTAGATTGTGGATCACCATGAATACATTTTTATTTATCTAGAAATCGTTTATGACATGTTTTATGAATTGTTTGTGTACAAAGATTAAGAGTTAAAGTAACGCAATACACTGAACAGATTTTGACTCTTACTCATGCTGTGATTTCATCCCTGTTAAAATCTCCTTAATTTTGCTAAAAAAAGTTAAATGTTTAGCTGCGTTTTGCAGAATAGTCCCGCCCACTTAGAAAAACTTCTTCTTTTCACAAAACATTTTTCTGACGGAAATGACAGAGCTCAGCCAATGTGAGCAGAGCTGTTGAGTTGACTCCACCTCCCCAGCCAATCACTGTCCTCATTATATGTACAGCATTTTAAAGGCTGTGCCAGTGGAAAGGGGGCAGATAATAGGAGGATAGTGATTGGTTGTAGGTAGGAGCGACTGATATGCCTGAGCTGAGTGTGTATTACTACAGAGTAGGGTCTCAAATAAGGAAGTTGCTTTGCGAAAACAGGAGGTGTGGAAAAGGGTTATGCTGCAGAAATCTGCAAAATGTATTGTTGCTTTTTTAAACAAAAGAGATTTGAATAAGATTTAGATTGTAAATTCTCACGGGTATAGGGTATTCTCATCTCCTCCTGTATTAGTTTGTCTATTGTTTATATAAATAAATAAATATATATATATATATATGTATATATATATATATAATATTGTCGTTATATTCTACTGTGTCTTTTTACTTGTACCAGTTGTACCCTTGGACAGCATTGCAAAATGTGATGGTGCTTTATAAATACTACTACTACTACTACGAAAAATAATAATAATGTGTAGATGAATACAGCATGAATATCAGGCCAAATCAAATCCATCTAAGTCATATTGGTGCATGGATACATTGACACATTGGCCTGTGTCAGTTGTTACTCCTTTAAAAGCTTTAAACTGATCACATTGGAGTTTATTTATGAAACTGAGAAATTTAGAGATCTAATAGGAAAACTGCATGCATTGGCTGCGATCTTCAAACCGGAAACACTTTCCAGTACAGCCCTTTTTTTCTATGTCTAAGAAGTAAATAGCCCAATTGCATTTTATTTTATTGTTTGATAGATTGCCTCACAATTTTCTTACAAGCATCTCATATACAATAACATCAAGGTTTTGTCAATGATGACAATAAAGGTGCCCTGTCATGCTTGATCATTAAAATAAGCCTAATTTGTTTCAACAAACTATTTTTTCTTTCACACATAGGGTAACCACTGAAAAAGGTGCATTTATGACTTGTTGGCCTAAATCATATTGTCCCATAAAGACTTCAGATCAGCCCTTCTAGATATTTCAACTTGTCTCAATACCATTTGGGTTGACAACATATTCTCACTACAGTTTAATTGAAAACTGTAAATTCTGTTTTAATGTATGAATGGTAATTGATTTGAGGAGCTCTAAGTTGCATGTTCCAAAGTAAAATTTTATTAATAATGTGGCTAATTATTGGATTTGGGTTTGTAAATATGAGACTGATTCTATATGGAATAATTACATATTTCTGTTGTTCATTTGCTATATGTTTAAAGAAGCACTCACCCAGTGACGTTTTGTTGGTGTGTCCCAATGCTTCTGTATTGATGACTTCACAAGAGGAGATTGGAGCTACAAAGAGGAGACTGTCTTGGGGAGAGTACAAGTGAGCTATCCAATTAAACAAATATGCATTATTATTTTGTGGTATTGCTCTTTATCAATTATGAACCCAATTTAATAATTTTTATAAGTTTTTCAACTGATTTAATATTTTTGTATAACCTTTTAAAATAGTTCAATATTCTAAAAAATATTCTTGCTTTTTGACATTTTTTATATATTGATATTTTTATATATGGTATATTTTTTATATTTTATTATTTCCAAAAAATATATGAAAAATGTAGCGAAAAATATTAAATCATTTGAAAAGTTTCTACAAAAAAATTAAATTATGCCTTTATTTGAATGTCACGAATACAACATTGTTCTAGATAGTTCTTTTAATGCCTCTAATCTAGCTATTCTGCTTTAGGTTTAGCTATAGCTCAATCTCTCTTGTTTGTACTGTGTTTGTAAAATGAGTAGGGAGTTGTGCTAACTTTGATGACTTGTCTAAAACTGTAACATGTCTATGAGTCTACTTATGATTTGTATTTGTTTGTGTTTAATAGTTCAAAAAAAGAGACGAATTACAGTGCTTGACTTTATATTCTTTGTTGCCCTTTTGAACTACATTCCTAATCAGTTACCCCTGCTCAATCCTAAACAGAACTAAATGATTTACAAAATTTACTATAAAACTAGTGCCAATGAAAACAGATGGTAAAATATATCACTTTACAATTTACCGAGTCTACAATTGCACAAGCTGCTATAAATCAAGAATCTTTAAATTCTCAATTAACTCTATAGTATTTTATTTTAAAATATAATATAATACAATATACTGTATGTCCATTTGTACAGTCTTTGACTTACAAGACTTTATAAAATGGAAATACTTTCTCTTTGTGGTAAATGAAATGTCTTTTAATTTCTTTTAGGGGAACACTTTGTTTTTATTTACTGTCTAATGCAATATCTTATGCATATCACCTTCTAGGTTGAGGTTTTGGTTAAAGTGAGCATATTATAGGGGACTATATAAGGGGTTACTATACAAGATATTAGGTTAATAGGAGGCTGCTCTTTAGTCTAACATCTAGGGATTCTATTATTTTAGCACCCATGAAGATGCTGGAGCGACAATTAGTGTTAGGATCCTTGGCACCCATGAAGGTGCAGGAGTGAGTATCAGATTAGGGAGCTTAGCACAATTGCGAGTTTCTATTGATCTGTGAAGAGGGAATCCTCTGGACAGCTATCAGAAGTTTACATCCAGGAGAGAGGAGCCTTTTGGCATTAAAGCCAGCTTTTCATTATTTTTTCATTAGCCTTTGATTACCAAAGGAGATACATTTGTCCAACCTTTAATTAAATATAGATATATAGTTCCTTTATATGAGATCCGGTAAAGGTTTTTATTTAGTTGTATTGTTTCATATTTATCACTGACTTGGTTTATTCATATATTTACTCTGATATTGGCTTAATCAGAGGGCTCCTTCATAAGTAACTGGAGTAAAGGTCATACTGATTAGCCTTGGTTAGTATTATCCATTACTTTGGGTCACCTGTATACTTACTCTGATGTTTGCCAAGGTCTTACCCTCCTTTCTTCTTACCTATCAGCCTAGACCTTTTAGACAGCATCTGCATAACCTTAATTCTTGTTTGCCCCATTTCGTACTTAATTAGCCCTTGTTTAACATACTACAGTCCAATCGACAGTTTAGTTGATCTCACCCTAATTAACATTCACTCATTCCAATCTTGACTCCTTCAACCCCTGGATTAGTTTTAGTAATTGAATCTAACCAGCATAGTGAGGGATGTAGTTTGAAAGATTATCTTGGGCTTTATAAAGGGATTTTTTGAGATAGATTATAGCATCCACTGTCTTGCATTGTAGAATCACTACATTTTAAGCAGCAATACAGACATAGCTAAATTTCAGTGTGCACTCTTGGCAATTGCAAAATAAAGCCAAATAAATCACTGAACAGACAGTCAAGTAGTTAATCTGTTGCTGAATTGTAACCATTTCTTAAATATTGTTTGCTGTTGAAGGGAAATCAATAGACATGTGTAATTTGTTTCGGTCGTGTTAGGGGTAGGGTTAAGGTAAGAGTTAGGTTAAGGGTTAGGGGTAGGGATCGGGTTAGGGAATTGCTGAAGTCCCGAATTCCTGAAGTGCGGAAGTCCCGAATTGCTGAAGTTCCAAATTTCGGAAGTGCCGAGCCGAATTGAATAGAAACAGTATAATGTATAAAAAAGTACAAAATAGAAATTGTGCATTATTACTTAGAATGAGAATTATATACATAAAATACTAAATTTCTAAAACATAAAAGAAAAACAAATTACCCCAATAACAGCATTTGACTCATAGTTGGATGTTTTGACCAAATTTAGTTTTTACCTTGGGTAATGGGGGGATGAGCTTACATCTCCAGGCTAAACACAAACTGACTGCAGTACACATCCTGTGTATATTCTTGAACAGTGCCTTTGGAAGTCTGAACCATGTAGTCAAGTTTTTGGGAGTGTTAAACCGGGCTCAATAGTTAATAAGAAAATAAAAAAAGGAAATAGCTGTCTCCAAAAGGCCTAAATAAGATGGCATAACCACCAAGTGTGGGAAAAAGTGGAGCCAACTGTGGGGAGATCATCATTGTTCCACCATGTAAAGATATCACATCAATCCTGTCACTTACCTTTATTTCACACATTAAATGAATCATGTCCAGTAGCAGGCAATGTGTTTCTGTCCATTTATTTAATGCTGCATTTATTCTTCTTTATATGCATTTTTCTGTTGGTCTATTTCTATTTCTGCAACATATAATAACCTTGGACTTCCACAGACAATGCTTACTAAGTAATAAGGGCATCAGGTATAACCAATAGCTTTGCTACAACTCACTGAATATATTGATAGGTGACATATAACATTTATTTGGCTTTATGGATTACCCGAAAGATTAATATGATTACCAAACACTCTGTAGTCTATGTGCTAATCTACGAATCATGGAGACATAAAAATAGAATGAAACAATTTAGGTTTAAGCCTAAACAAAGTCTTAGTGTATGTACAGAACTGCAAATGAGCAAAACACTATAAGACATGAAAGTAAATTAGACATCTTATTTCATATTTAGAATAAATAAAATCTGAGAAATGTACATTCATTTGGATGGTGTGACTTTTTCAGTAAGCAAATACACAATGAAATGAAAATTAATGTTTGCTATGAAAACCATATGGTCTTGTGTTCGCTCCAACATCACTTATAGAATAATTGTCAACAGAGATGTGGGCATTTGTCTACTCCAAATCTGAAACCTAGACCAAATGTAACACAATAAAACTGATGTTAAATAAAGCTAGTTAAGCCTGTGACAAAATAATGTATGCTACATCTTCTTGTGAATATGTCACTGACTGTGTTTTATTTTTTTTAAAAATGTCCTCTGAAGGATGACAACTTTTCAGAGGCAGGGAGAAGACAACAAAGAATGAAATCACCATAGCTCGGTGTATGGATGTGCTGATATAGATGATGAACTAGCAGGAGAAGAACAAGTGCAGCTTTGAGCTGAGAGTACAAAGTCCTTGCATTCACAAATGTTTTCTTGCCTATACTAGTATGCATTCAGTTCTGTTAGGATCAAGTAAAAGACAAATCCTATTCAAGAAGATGTCACTTAATTTTCAGGTTTCACTTTGGGAAATTACAGCTGTCAGACTCACAGAACAGGCCTTAGGCAATGGAATCACAGACTTAACGTTCCAGTCTTTGGATAAATGACACAACATGATCACCCCAACTATATATGAACAATTGAAGGGTTATGCTATGCCAAATGTAATATCGCCTCACATCCACATATTGCAATTTATTATTTAGCCCAGAAATAAGAAACAAATGGAAGACTTTAATCGAGTGTCCCTTAATTGCTGTTCATTGTGGATTATGTTTTTCTTCTTCTGCTAACATGTAGCTGAATCCATCAATTTGTATTTAGTAATATTCTAATTAAAGCATTATATTTTGCCCATTGGGTCTACAGGTAGCTGACTCCCAAATGGTCAGGTTAGTGTTATCATTAATTAATTGTAGTGAGATAGCAAAGAAATAGAGTCTGTGCCAGTGGTGTATTTTTGTTTTGTGCTGCGCTAGCCATGACTCAACTCAGACACCCCCTAATCTTAATTTGCCCCACCCCTTCATGTCAAGGCTGTACCTCTTCCTGTTTAAGACCAAGATGCACTTTGACTGACAAGCACATACCCTCCCTGATACACGCATTGACGTTCACTCACAGACAAATACACAGTCATTGGAGCACACACACCGTTTAACTAACACACACTATTACTGACAGACTCACTAACAGGCACACACTCTCAGATACACGTACACTGACATACACTTACTGACATACACACACTTACTGATTTGACACACACACTACAAAGTATCATTTGATAATTATTTAGCTTGCCTGAATAGCAAATAATTTATTTTTAAATGTCATGTTGTCTTTGGATAAATCATACATCATGGGAACCAAAACCTGTCAAATTGATGGATTATCAAAGAGAAAACTAACTAATGATATCATAGTTTAACAAAATGAATCTATGAATATACCAATTCATATCATCCAGAAAGCCTTTGTTATGTTTGTTTTATTTCTCTGCAGCAGAATTGGTAGTTTCACATTGTTACACTTCATGGTTAACTTTGTAAGCATTTTTATGGAAGTATAGTTCTGCATACAGTTTAACCCCTTCACTACTGAGCACTTTTACATTGAAAACATATTAGCACTACATTTATCTAAAGCAAGGGACGCATAGCTAGCATATAAACACAAATATGTTGTAAATACAGAAGATGTAGAAATGCTATTTTAAAGATATAATCATCAAAGAGGTGTATCTCTGTGTTTTTCATAATAGGTGTAACTTAAGGTCTTTTTAGAATTCGTAGGTTCATTGATCCATAGTTTGACATTGAAGAGATCCAACAAAAACATCTGCTTTGGAACTTCATTATTTATATTTCTGTCATGCTTTATCCCTTAAAATAACCCAGAAAATAACTGCAATATGTCACAAGATCCATATCTATGAATATCCTCTAAGACACTTAAAGAAATGCAGATGTCCATTAAAGTTTAGTGAAAGTGAGCAAGTTGGTAGGAATATCAAAGACAAGAAGATGGATATAATTGCAATAGTTCATTGGGTCACTGGTCTCTGATGGACACTCAAGATTAGTTACATTTTTAAATAACGATAAAGATAAAACTGCACTACAAAAATAGAAATTGTGATCATTTTATTGTAGCATTATAATGTCTCTTATTACTTACATTTATTACATTTGGATTTCAAAAAACATTATGAATCATTTTTTATCTAATTAGTGCAATAATTACTTAGTCTATTATATTTATCTGCTGGCGTTTATGCTTAAAGAACTGGAGAAGTAGTACTATTAAAGGAACACTATAGGCACCTAGACCACTTAATCTCAATTAAGTGATTTGGATGCAATGTGCCTAACTGTTCAAGCCTGCAACTGAAAATATTGTAATTTCTGCGCCTGCAGAAATTGCCGAGACCATCTGATTGGTGCAGTGTGGCGTTTTGTCATGTGAACTAGCCTCCCAATTCTTTTATATGGGAAAAAATTGAATTGACTGAGATCATCGATCCTTCTAATCTCAGTAAGAAGTAATTTTACCTCCTTACAAGGGGGAGCTAGAACGTTAAACAAGAACTATAGCAATAGGAATACACATCTGCATTCTTAACCCAAACCCTCAGTCCAAAAATCGACTTCCTTATCAAATGCATGCACACTGCTCAGCCACTGATAGTACTGAATGACCTGGGCTACAAAGCAACCTGCATTAGGTTGACATATAGTATGGATATCACTACATGGTGCAGCATTCTGTAAAACACTTTTTTTGTGCAAAAACTACAAACATTTTGTCAAAATGTGTTAATGAGACCAAAAACCTACATATCAAATGCATCAAAGTTGCATTGGTGCCTGGAGTATCTCTTTAATACCCCAATTTTTTGTTCCTCTATTTTTCATCATGTTGCACACCGAGTGGGGAATAATATAGCTCAACAAATCATTTATAATGTGTTTTATATTGTAGGGTTATGCTTAAAGATCTTTTTTAGTGTAGAGTTTTAAATGAGGAACATTCACTGTAGAAACCAAAGGAAAGTACTTGCTGGTCGCTCCCATTTTAAATTGCTCTTCATACATAGCATTCAATTTGCTTTTTGATTACTGGGTTCTTATTCTTTTTTGAGTGAGTGATTGTGAAAAGTGTTGGCTGGTTAACTATAAATAACCATATTTTAGAGTGGGCAGATTAACAGTATTTTAGAGGACTTTTAAATGCTTATGGACATGATGTGAAAATTGTTGCCGTTTTGGATGCAGTAATAAAAGGCTGCTGAATGGAATGGATGTATTAATAATGTATTATTAGTATTATTAGTTAATGCATAATTAGTTAATTTGTTAATTGATTTTGAATCTTACATATTACAGAGCAACACTGCAGTTTACAATCTTTACTTTAAGCACTTTGTGCTCCATTATGGGAAAAAATAGTATGTTACTAAAGAATCACTGCAGTAAAGTGAATCCATGTTTATATACTTTTACCCACTTATGAGTCATTGGATCATCTGAATAACAAAGAGAAAGTCTTAGACATTAACTTCAAAGTCAACCTAACAAAAGAGAGATGAGGTGTGTAGAGAACATTTGGGGGACACCATAATGCTATACGCATCTCGGTGAATTCTGAGGAACACATCTACAACTTTATGCTGACAGCCCATTTTACTTGTTTGGGTAGACCTACTTGTGCAATCCAGCTGTTGCAACCACAATGCACAACATTTAAAATATCCATCATACAAAGTGGCTGCCCAAGAATTCATGTTATAACTCTCTTTCTCTAATACATTTTCTTGAGTTATGAATCTGAGAGATACAGTGTATATAGCTATCAGAAGCATCTGTAAGTGCTCCTCACTAATACCATTAGATCTAAAGTTGGTAGGATCTCTAGTGACGGTCTAGAGATGGTCTGTACTTAGGTTTAGATAACAAGTCAGTTAAAAATATGAGAATTTTTTTTCTAATGTAGGCATCTCTGTCTCATTGGGAGAGATGTGACATGTCATCTAATCTACATACCTTTGTCACCATGAACTGGCAGCTGTCTAGTAAAACACTATGAGTTTGGCAGCCTTAGTCCCAACACAACACAACACAACACAATTCTGAAGAGCCTCTAGGTTGCTTAAAATCTAACAATAAACATAATTATTCTATATAATCACATATCATTTTCTTTTGTGTAACATTAATTAAATTAAGTGAAAACAGAAAATATTACTTCCAACTAGGTGACTGGCTAAATTCTACTTTGAAATAACCTTGACCAGCATCCATAAATAAATATGAAACAGTTTTGTTCACTTCATTATAAAATTATTTTCATATTAATCTTCCTGAAATAATTTACAATTGTTTATACATATATCTTAAGCTATGTGATATACTTCTGACCATTCATTCCAAGCTACTAGTGTAATAAAGAAGCAGTCTAGTTTATTTCCATTTTCTGGATGGCTGGCATATTACCTACATCATTGCAAGATATCAAGTGTTGTGGACAAAAATATTAACTCAATTTATGTTAGCAAAATGCCTATTTACTCAGCATACCTACAATCAGCATTATTTAACTTTATATGTGATTTACCTAAAATGGCCGCTAGGGAGTTTCCCTTTGACATCGACTAACACCCTCACTAACAAGATGGTGCTGGAATCGGGGGGAGACCTTCAAGATACCAGTCACATCACACCCGGTAGGAAGAGCAATAAATGAACCACTTAACACCTAACCAATTATTGATGTATTATTTCATGTTATCTCTGACAATGCTTATGATGTAATTTTGCTTTATAAGGGGCATACCGTACCCTCAGAATAAACATTCCTCAAGTTTTTCATTAACCTGAAACCTGTGTCTGGTGTGAATTACTTTAGGAGCGTGCACACACTACTACTTTAATTTGGCCGGGGGCAGATACACAAAATAATCAATTAATTAATTGATTCCACATCATCAAGCAAGAGTGGTCTTGCACTCTATAACATTTGTGACATGCAGTTCATAAGAAAAAAATGCTTTGTAATCAGACAGTGAATAAACAATGCAAACATTCTAGAGCTATCTTATTGGGGGCACAGTAAAAGACTTCAAGAATGATCAGGTCATCAAGTATGCAGTATACTAAAATTTGATTTTGCATGCTAAAACACATATTGCACACATACATTTTACTATACAATAATACTTACCAGTCCTAAGCTACTCAGACTCCTCTCATTAAAGGGTTGGCTTTACCATTTGGTTCAATCTCTTTTTGCCTGTTTAAAATTAGGCATAGAACAGCCACAACATATTTCTTTCATCATTTTAAAAAATGGTATTTAACATTATTGCACTTAGTATTTTATGAAAAAAAGAAATACATATGTATATATATTTTATGAAAATGATACAAGTTTAAAAAAGACTAATACCTGTGTTTAAATTTAAATAAGAATAGCTTAGAGAAAGAGTCTGTTTAAAGAGACACTATAGTCACCTAAACAACTTTAGCTTAATGAACTAGTTTTAGTGTACAGATTATGCCTCTGAATTTTCAATGCTCAATTCTCTGCCATTTAGGAGTTAAATCACTTTTGTTTCTGTTTATGCAGCCCTAGTCATGCCTCCTCTGGCTGTGACTGACATAGCCTGCATGGAAGCAAAATGGTTTAACTTTCAATCAGATGAATATTACTTTAAATGTTTTTATACCCTGCTCTGTAAATTGAAATTTAATTGCATACAGGTGGATCCTGCAGGATCTAGCAAGTTGTTAACAGAGCAGAAGATAAGACATTCTCAATTAAACAGAACTTGCAAGAAGAAAACAAAGCAAATGTAAACATTAGATGACTCTTTATAGGAAGTGTATAGGAAAGCTGTGTAAGTCACATGCAGGGAGGTGTGCCTAGAACTGCATAAATAAAGTGATTTAACTCTTGAATGGCAGAGAATTGAGCAGTGAGACTGACGAGGCATGATTTATAAACCAAAACTGCTTCATTAATTAAGTTAAAGTTGTTTTGGTAACTACAGTGTCCCTTTAATATTTTACTACACATCATGCAGTCTATATATGAGAGATACATGGGTGGCTTTTAAATATATTCGGACCTTGTTTGGATATACATTATATAAAGAAAGCATTTAAAATAATTGTTTGTAGACTGAAATGTGCTATGACATTAAAATGCATGATAAAAATAAACATGAAAACTTTTTGTGATTGTTTAAATTTAGTCAAACAAAATCATCAATATAGCTAAACATATTACAGGACCATTTTTATTAAAACATCTTACTGTGCAGTGCTCCAGAATATATTGCATATTTTTCTCATATCAATAATTTATGGTCAGTTGATGACTTTATTAAAGAAAACCTTCAACCCAACCATGTTAGAGATTTTTCTGAACTATATACCAGCAATTTTGCCTTAAATTTCACAAATCATTTGTCAACTCACCAAAACTCACCGTTAAGTGAATAAATCCATTCTTTATAAACACGTGATAACATTTGTCAAAGGCATTCTTTCTGATTGCCCTTGTGGATAATAAATGTCTCGTAACATTTTTTTCCTGCATTTTATTATTTTATTGATAGCAAAATATGGGAATGCTTTTTACCTACATATTACAAAAACAGTATGAGCGCTTGCTTTATATGAAATTTCCTGTTCGCAGCATGTAAACTCTGTTTTTTAAATCATATCTCAAGCAAATAAGTTACTGCATCTTTTGTACAGATATCATTAGTTAACTTTCCCATGGTTTAATATTCTGCAAATTATAACAATGTTGAATGTATTTTGTGGAAAACATATATCCTTTACATTTCATGCGATTTCTTTGCATCTTAACTCCTTAAGTACCAATCACAGTTTAGGGCGTTGAAGCAAGCTGGTCTTTACAGTGCAACCATGACTTATTTGAAAAATTACAACATTGCATAAACCATTGAAAAAAATCACTATAACATGAGTTAACCTTTTTTCATTTGCTATTGTTTTATTTTACATGTATATTAAAATTTAGCAAATGACATCACCGCACAATACCGTACAGTCCATGCACAGCTTGGGCACACATTGCATTGAAAGAGAAGAACGAGAGACATAGAGGTCGATTTAGTAAGTGGCATAAATAGCTTTGTTGATGTTACTAAATCCAGTTATGCAAGTTATCTACAGGGCGAATAGTTAAAATCAAGGAATTTAACTCTAATCCTGATTTTAAATGAATGGAAATAAAATAAGAAAATAACTTAGAAGATTTAAAAAAACACATTAAGGAAAAAAAAACATCTAAAGCTCACAGGTATTTTAAGGAGGGAAATATCTTTAGACAGAGAAGATTATATAGAAAGAAAATCTTTACTGATAAGAAAAGGCATCATTCAACATCAGAAGAAACAGAGTGGTCAGATTCAGATTCAGGCTCATGTCAAAACTATAGTAGACCTCGTCATCCTGTATACAACACACAACAAGTTCCAAAAGGAATACTCAAAAGTACTGAAAGCACAGTGTTTTTTCTAACATACAACCTCTAGGGACCACATTAAACTTAGGCAACACCTCACAAACATCTAAATCTGTTCCCAAGACTTTTGTAAGATCAGGAGTGGCCGCTCGCCCAGAGAGACAGACTAAGAGACAGAAAAAGGTGGGGTTACAAACCATACAAAGAAAGCCACAGAGATTAATACACAATCATAGTTCTGATAATAATCAGATCATTAACCTCTGTTTTTTCCATTACAACCTCACCACACCTCACTTTTGAACAAGGGCCTTTCATTTGTACCCACTCCAAAAATGAACACCTTTCAGTAGATCAAAGATACCAATCTATTTGGACGTAAGCTAGCATTGAGTGCTTTAGAAACTAAATTAAAATGTCGAAGGAATTAGGTATAGCACAAGAAAATTTTGGACACTTTAAAACAATACTGTTGTCATTAGAAGATCAAGAAAAAGACCAACCATTAACAGCGCTTAAACCATCCAGTTGGTACACTCCTAATTTTAAAGAGGTGTCTAGTGTGGACCTCTTCGTACAAATTACATCTAACGCCATTGAATCACTACCTCCTGTAGAAAACCCTTATGATAATCTGACCTCAGGAGAAAGAAGGGCTTTAAGAGAACTCAGTCAGAATAAGCACTTAGTTATCAAGCTTTCTGACAAAGGAGGAAATATCACAATACTAGATACAGATAACTATAAAAATAAAATATTTGGATGACAATACTCAATACAGAGAACTACCAGGATATCCCACAAAATTATTTGTTATGGAACTAAAGACATTGTTGGACATGGGAATAGAGAGAGAGATAATAACAATAGAAGAATATAAATTTATAATGTCAGACTCCACACCAACTATAGCCATTTTGTATTGTCTCCCAAAAGTCCACAAATGCAAAAGAGTCCCTCCTGGGACACCCATAGTTTCGGGAACATAATTCCCTTACTGAAAAAGCTAGCAAGTTCCTGGAAAAGATATTGCACCCTTTCCCCATGGAGCTTGACTCCTACATACAGGACAAGAAATCAGCCCTCCTAACCTTTGAAAATCTAATGGTGCCCCCATACACCTTGTTAGCAAGTCTGGATGTGATATCCTTTTATAATAACATTCCTCACAATATAGGATTAAAAGCCACATCTTATTTTTTGGAAAAATCTAAAAGATTTACACCACCCCAGATAGAATTTATTTCACAGTTGTTGGAATTTATCCTCACACATAATTATTTTGTGTTTGATGAAAAACATTATTTGTAACTGAGGGGCGCAGTGATCGGTACAGTCTGTGCCCCTCAGTTATGCCAACCTGTATCTGGGCTGGTGGAAAGAGACCTTATTATAAGAAAAAAGACACAACAAATATGATCACTTTATTCACAATTGGCTGAGATACATCAACAACATCCTTGTATTCTGGACAGGACCTATACAGGAGTTGAAAACATGGTAAAAGATCTTAATGATAATATAATTGGATTACAATTTATCCAAGTAATTGATAATGAAACATTAGGATTTCTGGATTTAAAAAATCTATTGGCAGTAGATGGTTGTGTGGAAACTGAATTGAAAAACCACAGCATTGAACAATTTACTCGACTGGCAAAGCTATCACCCATTTAGATTGAAAACGGCCATACCGTATGGCCAATATCTACGGGCTAGAAGAAACTTCTCCAAAGATGAATCCTTTCTAAAGGAGGCAAAAGCAGTAAGAACCAGATTTAAGTTAGAAGGCTATCCTAATAAAGGCCTCAAGAGGGCCTTTCAGAAAGTCATGGCATTAGGCAGAGCGACATGTCTACAAACTACAAAACCCAAATCCACAGACCGAATGATTCAATGTATAGGAACCTTTGATCCACAATGGGAATTTATAAAAGAGATCTTTTCTCGTAATTGTCCCATTCTGGAACACGATGTAGATATTGAACAAGATCATATACCTTATCCTAGCATCACAGCCAGATGATCCAAGAATTTAAGAGATATTCTGGTACACAGCCATTTTGAAAGTCATGATAAAACAAAAACATCTTCCCAAATGTGGCTAACTAGAACAAAGAGCTTATTCAAGTGTGGACATTTTAAAGCCTGCAGTTTTATGAAACCTAAAACAATAAAACAATAAAATGCACTAGAACATCTAAAACATTTAAAATAAATAACTTTATAAATTGCAGCTCCACACGGGTCATTTACGTCATCACATGCAGCTGTAGATTTCAATACATAGGTAAGACTTATCAACAATTCTGCAGACGAGTATTACAGCACATTAATTCTGTCAGAAAAATCAATATCATTACTCCTGTGACCAATCACATAAGGAATTTTCATGATGGCAACCCTTCACACCTTTCCTTCCAAGTACTGATTACACTCAAGAAAAGGGAACTTTAACACAATATTATTTAAAAAAGAATCCAGATGGATCCATGAATTCCAGACCCTGTCACCACAGGGACTCAATGAAGAATTTAATTTTACACCCTTTATCCATTGATTAAGCCCCTATAAACGATCTTTCAGGATTATTTAAATTCCACTGTACAGAGATCTTTCTTAATGTTCATAGCTTCACAAACTACACACTAGTTATATCTTAGACATTCTGTTCCCAGAATATCTAGTGGAACCAATCTAAAGGACTACAAAAAAACTTTACCTACCATTAGTAATAACAATTACCAGAATTTCAGAACTCTACAAACTATCTAATTTATTTTAACCTACATATGCAACATATTTAAAACTTGGTAAATGTTGACAATTGTGATTCCTGTACAGTGAATAATTGTATTTCACATCCTTTTCTGTTCCAATTTCATAATGGCGTAGCTTCACATGAAAGGAATGGGTCATTTTTAATTTTCAAGATAACTCTAATATTTAAATTTTGCATTTTACAATATATCATGTTGAGATTACCCAAACTCATTGTGTCATCTGTTTCTCCTATATTTGACTATGGTAATTAAGACTTTACCACATTAGAAATAAGTGCCCATGTTTAGGGTAACAAGCACTAATCTGAAGAAAATAAGTCATTTTATATCTGTTTCCGATGGACTTTGTGAAACCACTGTCCTCTCTTTATTCCCAAGATAGTTTTTTCATCTATGTCTTGAAAACTCTACTTTTAATAATGATGCTAAACTCATACAAGCAAGGAATAGCAATTTATTAGTTTGTACTCCTATCCCTATCTTGCTATATTTGAATATTAAATGTACCTTAAGTAAAGTTACATTCTTATACTCTATGTATCCCCCAGAAGGGACAATATAAATTAAATCTGGTCCCAATACATCTTCTTTCACAAGATCAAATTTAGGATTATCACTGTATAAGCAATCTAGAGGAATTAATACGGACAATTACGATTTAGTTACTCCATATTTCATATGTTAAATATTATCAATATAAAATGTATTTCCATTTGTTGTTATTCTAAAAATGGACCTTAATAGATTGTTCCCTTTACAAGACCAAAATAGCACTATAACTAAAACAATTGATCTCTGCACTTTACATTATATTATTTTACATATAATTTATGTTTAGTTTATTGAGATACAACTAATATTAACAGTTCATAACATAATCTGTTTTCTTTTTTTTCCCCACGGGAATTAGGACTTTACCGCATTAGATACCATATCTCATTTGACAGATCGAAATACAGACTAACTGTGAAGAAACACACATATCTCTACCTTCTTACATTCTAATGTATCTTATGTTTAAGTTACATCTTTATACTTTATTGATCTCGCTAAAGGGATACTCTCAAATTAAATAAATCGGGTCCAAACATATCTTTTTCAAAAATTTGAAATCTCCCGTAAGACCTAATTAAGTAGTATCACAGCAAGAGCAATCTTTAGGAATTAAATGGACGAACACAACTTAGCCACTCCATATTGTACATGTAAATATTGCTAATTTAGATTTAATGTATATCTGTTGGAATTTTAAAAACGGACCTTAGCAGACTGTCTTTCCAGCAGCTGTTAAGTGAATCTTAATAATTCAATCACGTCAAATGCGAGAAAGTCAATTGCACCTCGTGATTTTGAACTACATGTTATGCTACTTGGGTTATTTGGATTGGAACTCAACTGCAGCTTGTAGAACTCCTTAATTACAATAGTAAAGAAACGAAGAATCTTTAAAGTATCAATACTGTAGCTTTAAGAAAAGAGAGGATTGCTGGCAATTTGAGAATCAAACGAAGTTTTAATGATTGATAAACTTAAATGAATTGCATATAGGCAATAATCCAATAAGAAGAAAGTGCAGGTTATAAAACAATACAAAGTTAATTAATACGTATTTCCTCAGAGAAGTATTTAATAAGATTCTTTAGGTTGCTGGGAATAATCTTCAATAGAAACATTAGGCAGGTAGCAGAGAGTATTTGCAAAGCAAGAAACAGTTCATAGTAAATAAGCATGATGGGAGTTGTCCTCCATATAATTAGTAACTTGAAGCAGAGAAGATTTAAGCAAGCAGGAATTGGTTTATTAAGAAATGATATTGCAGACAATAGTTGAAAGATATACTTAAGGTTAAGGTGAGTTGTCCTCCAAGAGTTCAGAGTTATAGTCCACTTGTAAATTAGCAAAGTATCTGTTCTCCAGTAATCCTCTATGGCATTCAGCAATCCTTGCATTGGCTCAAAACCTGGGACGGCTTGTCAGAGCTTGTGGAGCCGGCGTGTATACCCGGAAGTAGGTCCCACAATCACCAAGATTCTTAGGAGTAGGGGGAGCCTTAGTTAATGAGTTAGTACTGGGATATCTTTTTTTTTTTCAGTAGGTGCCCTCGAAGGCACAGATAGGGCTCTATTGGAGTTTATTAGGAGAAATTACCTTTAGAAATCTACCTTTTGGGGTGATATTCTCTACAACCAGATGAATTTGAGCCCTTTATATATATATATATTTTTTTTTTTTCCACAGAGTACTGCTTCTCTCTTAGTATTAGGTGCAGGATACCTATCTCCCTTCTCCCTTCTCTCTTAATCTTAATATTTATATATTGTCTGAGAATAATATTTTAGAATAATTTTCTTAAATAAAAAGTTAGGTTTTAACACATTCACTACCACTTCCACCTCCCTATATCTTATTTCTGTATACACTCCATTCTCTCTTTTTTCCTTTTGGTTCAGTTATGTAAGGAAGTCATTTTATAGATTGGTGGTATTTGCTATCATGTGTTACAGGCTAGCTTCTCAGTGTAATTGAACTCAGCCAGTGGATCTATTCCCCTAATCTAGGTGCTAAGAACACATGATGCTATGGAAATAGCAGATGTAAGCTGCCAATTATAGCTGCAAATAGTGACACATCCATGCTGTTTACAGCTATAAACAGTAAAAACAGTTTAAAAGAGATACATACCAACGTCTATGAGATTGTAACATATCTTAAAAGACCCAGTTGGATCTCTCATAATGACAGAATTGATCAGGTCTCTCTATGATAAAAATAAATAAATACATTTTACAAATTGGCTGCGAGGTAGAGACTTAAATGAAAAATAGCACAGTAAATGCCAAGTCTCCTAGGCTCATTATTAAAATTATTATGAGACCCATAAGTGCCCAGAAGACTGGCCATCTCCTGAGCCCATAATTATTTTAAATTTCATATGACACTCCCAGGTGACTGGAGGTTCCAAAAACCCCAGCCACCCTCAAACTAAGTCATTCCAACCTTCTCACTTCTATACTAGTGGTGGGGGAGGCAAAGAATCTTTAAAAAAAAAAATCTTATTGAACATCTTCTTTCTTCAGTTTATCTAAAAAGTTAAATAAAATTCTCTAATATTGCTACATAAAGTTAAACGAGTATTCCACATGTGGACCTTGTGCTCACTGTGCACACCTTGCTTTTGAGGCCTAAAAATGATCATCCAGAGTTGATGTATCTCTTATGCAGATGGCATTTAAGAGCAATTTGGATCTTGACTGCCCTCGTGGGTGAGATCAGTCTGATGTGTAAATAATATAACAGACTCTTTCTGTAACGGCATAGGTGAGCAAAAACATGAGACATGAGATTAGACATAAGCGACGACTAACTGACATTTCTCTGAAGTTTCTCTGAGCTTTTGCTTATTCTCGGATGCTCTGTTTGTGTTGTAAAAATCTCTAATACTCTGACAAAAAATCTCGAATTCTCTGAAAAAAAGATGAGAAACTCAATGTGAAAAAATAAGATTAAAAAAAATCGATGTGAGCCATAGAAGGCTCTGTGCAGAAGAACATTCAATATCGGAAAAGGCCTTCCCATGCTTTGATTGCTGAGTCAGAGCACTGTGATAGGTTGGCATGGAGCCAACCAACCTCCGTAGCCTTTAGGGAAATCTCAGTACTCATGAGACTTCCCTGGTAACGTGTTAGATATATGCAGAACATAATAATTTTAACAAAACTGGTCATCTTCTGGGCCGTTAACGGCAACATTATATTTGCTTTTTTTATAATAGCTCTTGTAGACTTACAGATTTTTTTTTTTTTTACAAAAGTGAGAATTCAAAGTGAATTCAAATTTAAGGCTCAACTGACAGCATAGCTGACTGAAATAATTTTTCTAGTGTGGCTATTTTGGCCTTAAATTTTAAATTCTCTTTGAATTCTCACATTTACTGATATCACAGCAAAGTTACACCTGTTAGTAAATAGCAATTTTGCTGTAACTTTGATGCAACACTAAAAGTTAAACCATTGGGCTCTGGTACATTTCACCCATAGTTTCTTCTCTTCTTCTCCCCCTCTCACTGCTCTCTGTGCTGATTAAAAGGCCCTATTGCAAGATAGGATGTCTTATTTATTGACATTACGGCTGTATGGTTAAATCAATGTTTTCTTGCTTTAAAACTTTTTCAAGACAGATTATATACCTTGTCCTGAAAAGATTAAGGGATGCACGCATTAGCAATTCTTGAATGCTACCAAACACAATCTAATATTTAAACACTGTTTTTGGTTGGAGTAACCTTTGTATTTACCTCCTTTTTTTCTTTATGTTTTTTTCCCCCCACTAATGCCAGATCCCTTACTTTATAATGCACTGAAATTCTCCATGTAGAGGACCACTATTGGAACAAGGGTCCAAGCACAGCAACAATTACTGTGTGCTGGTGATGGTGGGTGGATGGAAGCAGGAGCAGAAAGGGACATAGGGATGCAATGAAGGGACTGTGCCATCAGTGGGCAATCTATATGTTAATCAGTAGCATGCTATGACATATTTTATGCACAGAATTCACATTAGCCAGTCTGGAACTGTCATTCTCATTACTTATACTGGGTGTGCCTGGCAGTGTTTTTCTTTGTATCTGTATGTCAGTGTTTGTATCTGTGTGTCTGGGTATCATTATGTGTGTCAGTGTGTGTATGTCTGTGTATCTGTATGTGTGCTATTGTATGTATCTGTGTCTATATATCTGCATGTGTGTTTGTGTGTGTATCTATGTGTCTCTATTTTTGCATGTGTGTCACTTTATGTATCTATGTATCTGCATGTGTGTCAGTATGTGTGTATCTCTTTGTGTCACTGTATGTGTATATGTACATACATCTCAGCATTCAAATGCCAGCACACCTCTGTATTAAAACACCAATATTACATATAAACACACCCCTGCATTCACACACATACATTATATAAAAACATGCTTACATTCAAACACACAAATACTGCTCAGTGCTAAATTCAACCCTGCAAGGATACATTGTAGAACCCCAGTGTCAAATCGATGTGGGAGTTGTACATTGAAGTGGATCTACCTTTGGCCATCTTTGCTGTAGAGGGGACCCCAAAATAATTCTTGTACCACGTCCCTCTCTACGTCAGTTCTACCACTGTTTCAGACTGCTAGAGCATGTCACTGATTGTAGAGGGGTTAATGTCAAGCAATGCATGAAGATAAAGCATTGATAGATTTACTTATCAAGGTGTGCACTACGCAATGGCACACACAAATATGTTATTTGCAGGCCCGGACTGGCCATCGGGCATACCGGGCAAATGCCCGGTGGGCCGCGATGGCCGTGGGGCAGAGGCCGGCAGGGGATCTCCCCGGCCGGCCCCTGCAGGGCCAGCGCTATCCGAGCGCCGGCCCTGCTGTGTGCCTCCGTGGGCCGGTGGGGAGATCAAAGATCTCCCTCACCGGCCCACAGGCAGGGAGATGTGGCTGCCGGCTGGGTGAGGGAGGGAGGGAGGACCCGGCGGAGCTCTAACAAGCAGCTCCGCTGGTCCTCTCGCGGGATTTTGAGCGTTGCCGCGGCAATGCTCAGATCTCGCGAGAGTGAACTCTAACCTGCAGGTTAGAGTTCACTCTCACCACTGGACCACCAGGGAAGGATGGCAGCATGGCACCACACCCCCCAGGCATAACGGATCTCCCCTTCCCCCCCCCTCCCAGGATAAAGGTAAGAAGGGAGGGGGGGAAATAATTTTTATTTTTTTTATTAGTAAAAAAAATATATTTAAATTTACATAAAAAATACATTCACTCACACACACAGCACCCCCCAGACACAGCCCCCAGACACATCAGCCCTCAGACACAGCCCCACACACAGCACCCCCCCCCACACACAGCACCCCAGACACAGCACCCCCAGACACAGCCCAGACACAGCAGCCCTCAGACACACACAGCACCCCAGACACAGCCCCCAGACACACACAGCACCCCAGACACAGCACCCCCAGACACAGCCCCCAGACACAGCAACCCCCAGACACAGCACCCCCAGACATACAGAGCACCCCCAGACACAGCACCCCCAGACACACACAGCACCCCCAGACACAGCACCTCCAGACACAGCCCCCAGACACAGCACCCCCCAGACACACACAGCACCCCCCAGAGCACAGCCCCCAGACACAGCACCCCAGCACCCCCAGACACACAGAGCACCCCCAGACACAGCAGCACCCCCCAGACACAGCACCCCAGACACACACAGCACCCCCAGACACAGCCCCCAGACACAGCAGCCCCAGACCAGCACCCCCAGACACACACAGCACCCCCAGACACAGCCCCCAGACACAGCACCCCCAGACACACACAGCACCCCCAGACACAGCCCCAGACACAGCACCCCCAGACACACACAGCACCCCAGACACAGCACCCCCAGACACAGCACCCCCAGCCAGACCCAGCACACCCAGACACACACAGCGCACCCAGACACACACACCGCACCCAGACACACACACTGCACCCAGACACACACTGCAACCCCAGACACACAGCACCCCCCAGACACACAGCACCCCCCAGACACACACAGCACGCTCCCACACATATACAGCACACACAGATATATATAAAATAACCCTCAGTGAGTTAACAGACAAAGAAAATTAGAAACCTAGAATGTGACAGCAGATAAAAACACCCTCACACACAGCACCCCTCTTACATACACACACTGCGCCCCTCACACATACAATAAGTCCAAATATATATATATATATATATATACACACACACACACACACACTACAGCACCCCTCACACTGCACCACTACACACATTACGCTCCAGATACACACTAGATCCCTTACCCTATATGCACTCTTAATCCTCTACACACACACACACACTGGGTCATTTACACAGTAGATCTCCTACACACACACACACTACATTCCTTGTCAGCAAACACATACAACATTCTCTAAACACACCCTCTCTGCAACCCCTACACACACTACGTCACCTATACACACACACTTCAGCCCGTATGCACACACTCGCTGCATCCCCTATAAAACTATGCCCCCTATACACACACTCTCTACAGCCCCTAGCCACACATATTACACCACAAACACAAATTAAATTGACCTATTTATACAATACCACACCACACTCTACACACATGCAATCCCACAAGCAGGCTCCAAACATATGCACCATGCACTTTCCTGGCCCTTTTGTCCTCTGGTATCCCACTTGTGGAGACACCAGAGACAATTTAAAAGCAAACACAGCGCAAGCATGTTATTAAATTTGCTTGCACTGCGCAGAACAAATTCAGGGCCTTTTTCTAATGCCAGAGCTCTTCAGCAGGGCTCTGGGCATTGAACCAACATGCTCACTTTGAGAGGGGGCGTGTTGTCATTAGTGATGACAAAACACACACTCTCTGGCCCCGCCCCCTTCTTAGGGGGCCGCTCTGATTGAAAAATGCCCGGGCCTAATTTTTTTCCCAGTCCGGCCCTGGTTATTTGACAATATAGTTAGCGAAATTAGCTATTTCTAGTTAAATATCTTCAGTAAACAACACTATTCCACGGAGGAAATGCAATAATGCATAAATAGATGAGTTATTTAAAAGTCATATCTTTATCTACACATAATGATTCTGTAAGCATGTATTTGTTTCCATACACTGTGAGTGACAGAGCAGCCTGCAATTCGATGAGGCTTTGCAATCAAGAAAAATTAATTTGATACAGACATTACCATCTCTTCAATGTGCACCTCAGGGCAACTATAATAAGGTACATCTTCAAACTTCCACAGCATAAGCATTGTGATTTCTGCGGAACCTTAAAACAAGATGGTAAGGAAATCTGTCTGGTGCTTATTAGAGCAATATATTGTACACATCTCTAAATCTTGTTTTGCTGCTTTACCAAAAGATAACTTAGAGCAAATCAAATATTTCCTTAAAACATATGAATAATGCTTGATACATTTTATAGTTTTATAGTTAATGTGAATTATCTCACAGTGTATTACATAAGTACAAAATGAGGTAAAATTAAAGACTGAAAATCCATGTTTTATAAGCATTTCTCATATCTTGTAGGATATTGCTACCCTGGTGTCTATTAAACGGAAACAAAAAAATAATTTTATTGATATTATTCTGAAATTTGTAAGCTTGGAACAGGCACTCCCATTTGATTAAATTGGTTATGTCTATTGTCAAATTTGATATTGTGATAATATTTGCATACTTTTATCTACACCTATGTATTTAAAGGTGCTATTAGATGAAAGTAACAACATAATGGAGTTCTCTTGGAAGACTGAAGACTAGGATGAATTGTAGATGGTTTTGTTTGTTTGTTTGTGAAGGGAGCACAGTTTCTCTTCAGTGAAGGTTATATAGAAGTGCTACCATGTGTTAGGTACTCAATCACTTCTCATACTCTCAGTTATATTAACTTGCAAGCCACTGATTCTGGAATACAAGCTGTGAGCCCCAATCCATAGACAGGAGATATTTGGGCACTAAACTCTACATGACTTAATTAAGGACAATGAAATACTTCACTTTTATTTAACTGTATTATAAAGATACTAACATTGCTATAATGTCCCAGGACTTTACTTTTCCTTGTACAAAACTTCCAGGAGATTGCGATGTCAGACCACTTATTCCCAATGCTATAAGGATTCTACATGAGAGAGAAAACAGGCTTCAACAAAATTCTCTATAACAACTAAACTGCCATTCTCATATTTATTAAATGACAATACAGTAATAATATAATAATTTAATCCAAATTAGCACATATCATTCAGTATCATCAGGTGACTGCTTTACAGTCACTGTCATTGCATTACAGTCAATGATTGTCCCTGTATCGTGCATTAAATATAGAGTATTTATCAAACAATGGATTTGCTCTGAATAAAACTGGTAGAAGAGAAATTCACAAAATAAATTCACAAGCTTTTTGAGCTGCTAGTGTTTGGCATAACAGACAATTACAGACAAAAGGGTAATATATTAACAAAACTAATACAATAAAATTGATTGATGCTAATATGACCGAGTGGGCATTTAAGCACTTTGTTATTTGTCACTAACCTAGTATACTAAATGCCACACTGCTAGTATTCCTGTTTCTCTCTCTTCTATCCACATATATAGATTGCAAAAGAACTCAGACCATTAGAAGAATTTCTGGACTATATTTTATTGCTTATTTTTTATTGTAAAGTGCTACGGAATCTGTTGGCGCTATATAAATGGCAATAATAATAATAATTGTGTTTTATTTAATTTAATTGTATATATTGTATAGTATCTACTTTTTGTTCACTTTTTATTTTAGTTATTTGTTTGATTAGTCTTTTTTATATTGGCATAACCTGAACCTGATATTTGAACTATTTGTTGACTTCCTGTTGGAGCTTTGAGGGTTCCCCAGTTTCAGAGTTTGCTGCCTTGTCTACCTGCACTAGAGCTTCTAATGCTTTACCTTTCGTTTGCTATATTCTGGCACACCGGCAGATAGACAGGCACACATACAGACACACAGATACACACACTGACATACAGATACTCTAACACAAGAAACACATAAAAACATACAGATGAATACTCAGACACACAGATAGATACACAGACACACATACTGATACACATACCGACACACAGATAGATATACATAATGACACACAGATAAATAGAGACACACAGATACACAAACACACAGGTATGCACACATATACACAGACATACAAAGACTGTTAAAGAGCCACAGCGCGAGACCATACCGCTGAAGACAAATCTGGGTTTGCTCCCTCAGTGTGGAGGCCCCGGTGCAGCCGTAGTTCCACTGCTGTGTAGTATCCATACTACAGTATCCTTATCCACATATCCTAAATTAGGAAACTATCTACTAAACAACTCCCTAATATTTTTTCCCCTAGATATGACAATCTGATATAAGTCATAAGAGTACAAAGTTTATTTAGGGAACTATCTACTAAGCCGAAAGATCAAAATTAAGAAATGGGATTTTTGTTAATTTTGATCTTTTGGGCTCTTTGCAACACACTGATAGATGTCTTTTCTTATACCCTTTTGGGACAAGCAAAACAGATGACCTACCAAGATAAAGCAATTCAGCCAAATATAATTTTACCACATGACAGGAGGCTTCATATTTTGCATATAACTCTCTTTACTAACTCCACATAGCAGTAAAGAAAAGTGAAAACATTAACCAATCAAAAATGCAGTAGGAGGTATAGTATTCACAGTGATGAGGCTCCTCCCCCTCTTTCTTTACTGCTCCATCAGCAGACAGGTCAGAGTTTCAGGCTCTTCCCTTTATATTTACTGTATTCCTATATTATATGTTATATGATTTTACTTTATACTGTTTTCTTCTGGGGGACTTCTCCCTCCTGTCCTGGGGGGGTTTTTATTCTTATTATTATGTCTCTCTATGTGATTTTGTTCTTTTTTGCCTCTGCTCGTTCTTCTTAGGGGTTCCTGTCATCCCTTTTCTCCCTCCGTTTTTCCCCCCGTTTTTGCCGCTGGCCTCCCAGCTTATTTCCCTCAGGGTAACGCTCACCCTGTTCCCTATACTCCCTTGCGGCTCCCCAGCCGCTTTCTAGATCGCCGGCACGCCGGGAAACCTCTTTCCCGGCTCCCCGGCGGCCATCTTGGATCTCGCGTCTCACGAGATTCTCGGCCGCCATTTTGGGAGTACCGCGGACTGCGCAGTGCCGACCGCGCCGCAACCCGCTCGTTCCCAGACACCCACACACACATCCCGGCTGTCTGGGGTGTGTTATACTGTTTTGTACTGACGGCTTGCAGACTGCAAAGGAGTACAGCTGGCAGGGGTCACTGGCATTCTTATTATTGGATTCAGAGGCTGCTGGCCCTTTTGAGTGGTGAGTCCACTATTATTGATTTACTGGGTGGATTTTGTGCCACCTACAATTCTAACAGGGTGAGGCCCTTATTTCACTGCTGCCATCAGGTGGATTTTGTGCCACCTATGTATATGTATATGGTAAGGGGCATCCCAACCCCATCTTAACACCAGATTGAGCGGATTTCGTGCCACTCTCACTGTCATATACATTTCTGGGTGAGGCCCAGCAAGAAAACCCAATTTACCCTGCTGGGGTCTCTGGTGCTTATTGTACCTGTGCTATCACACACTCTGCTGGGGTGTTGTCATTATTATTACTGAATCCATACTCTACTACCTGACCCCTAGCCCATCTACCCTGTGCCAACTCAAAATCACTATGGAAGCATCCCAAACCCCTGCAGACTTCCAGTCTATGATTGCGGACGCCATCTCCGCTTCTATGGAGAAAGCGCTGTCCAGGGTTATGTCGGCATCTACCGACAAATCTAAAAAAGCCACGCTGACCCAACCTCAGGATGAAGACTCTGAGGCCTCTGAGTCACATGTACAGGCGGATCCACGCCCCACCAAACGTCACTGGAAAGGTGAGAAAGCGGGCGATACTCCAGGCAAGGGTAAGGCACCCTCTAAACGCCACAGACCAACCCCACCTACTCCTGCCCACTACTCCTCGGATGAGGGGGACGAACACACGCGCTCTATGGCCGTGTTAGACGAGTGGCAAGCCGCGGACTCTGATTCGCAGGATGACAATGGGGACTCGGACCCCGGCTCCCATTCTGGCTTCTTACGAGGCACCTTCCTGGACGACATCCAGTTGCCTGACGACCTCGCATCTACTCAAGAAGGGGATACCATCCTAGACCCCACGGGGCAACGTCTATTTGACCCTCGTAATATCCGCCATCCACGCTCTGGAGATTGGACCCCCCCCGACCACCTCTCCAAATTTATGCACCGCTGGCTACGCAAACCACTGGACAAAACGGTGCGCAACCGTCTACGCTCTGAATGCCCGCGCCCCTCGCTCCCCGACCACGTAACACAGACCCCGGAGTTTGATCAGGTGATGAGCACCTTTATGTCCCGAGGTGGCCGCGACCCTCGGCGGGGCGTGGAGAAAGGATTCCACGGGGTCCAGGATAAACTGCTGGACTCAATTGGCCCACTCTCCCGCATATTGTACCTGGCGGATGATGCGTTCACTAGGGCCGATCAATTTGACTCTAGCATGGTCAAAGAGTGGGCACATGATATTAGGGAATGGGCACAACGGTGCTTCTGTTTTGTTGGTAACACCAACGTAGCCCTCTCCTCTGAGAGGCGCAAGGCAGCTTTACTCCGTATTGACGGAAAACTGGTGGATTTGGGCACCAAAGAGTTGGGACCGTTGGCACAGGGCAAATTGTTCGGAGAACCTTTCTTAAAAGAGCTGAACAAGCATGTTAACATCTTTACGTCCCTCAATAAGGCTCAGACGTCTATGAAACGAGTCTTCCGAGGCTACCCCAGTCGGGGTGTTTTTGGACGGGCTGGCCGCTACAGGGGCCGAGCAGCCAGCCGATTCTGGCCTTCTGGCCCCCGGTCACACAGACCACAGCCTTTCTACCCGGAAGTGGGCTTCAGGCAACCCTTCTCCTACACCCGAGGAGCAGACCGAGGCAGAGGACCTCGTAACCGTGGCAGAGCACGCTTCCCCACAGGTAAGCAGTCTAGTGTCTCTAGTTTCACCTACCCCTTACACTGCAGGCCGTATTGCTCTGTCTTTTCAGAACTGGACGACCATCTCCACGGACGCATGGATCCTCCAGACAGTTCGGGGCTACGTCATCGACTTCGTAGAAGCCCCTTACCAGCTCGCTCCCCCGCATCCCATTCAATGCTCCGAGGAGGACCGCCGCCTAATCGACGGCGAACTACGGGAGCTCAAATCGAAAGGAGCGATAGAACCGGCTCACGACGGAAAGGGCTTCTTCAGCAACATTTTCCTAGTAAAAAAGAAATCAGGAGAATTCCGTCCGGTTATAAACTTGAGGGGACTCAACGCTTTTGTAACATACAGGCACTTCAAGATGGAAGGCATTCACCTGCTGAGAGATCTACTCCAAGACAGGGACTGGTTTACGAGACTGGACCTCAAAGATGCTTACCTGTCGGTCCCCGTCCATGGGTCTTGCCGCCAATTTCTCAGATTCCTATGGCAAGATCAACCCTGGCAGTTCACATGCCTCCCCTTCGGCCTCAGCTCAGCGCCGTGGTGCTTCACCAAGCTCCTCAAGCCGGTAGTATCACAACTACGAACTCAAGGAATTCGTTGCATTATCTACCTGGACGACCTGCTACTATTTTCCTCAGACAGGTACAGTCTAACACAACACACACGATATACCATTCAACTCCTGACGTCCCTAGGCTTCGTGGTGAACTACCAGAAATCAGAGCTGCTCCCAGCCCAGACGATACACTTCCTGGGCTTCGAGATAGATTCCAAGACCAGCACCTTACGGCTCCCAATCTCAAAGATCACAGCCATAAAAAAGGAACTACGCAGAGTCATCCGCTGCAACACCATTCCACTCCGCAGCCTGGCTCGAATCGTGGGACTACTGTCCGCATCTATACAGGCAATCTTCCCGGGCCCACTACACTACAGGGCGATGCAACGGCTGAAGGCCTCCTTCCTCCGTCAGAACCCTTCCTACGACCAAACCATCCCGGTAACGGAAGAAGTCAGGGAAGAACTCGGATGGTGGTTGGACAGCATGGAAGCTTGGAACGGCCGAGCCATCTTCGGGAATGCACCCGACATAGTTCTGGAATCAGACGCCAGCCTGTGGGGCTGGGGCGCCACAAGCGAGGGCAGATCAACAGGAGGCACTTGGACTTCCCAAGAAACCAACCTTCACATAAACTGCCTAGAACTCCTAGCGGGGTCGTTTGCGATCCGCAGCTTAGCGAGAGACCGGACAGACTGCTGCATCCTCCTCCGGATGGACAACATCTCAGCGGTCCGCTACATCAATCGTCTGGGAGGAGCCCGATCCAGGCTCCTCTCAGAGATCACGAAGGAAATTTTCGACTTTTGTCTACCCCGGAAAATCTCCCTCATGGCAGAATACCTCCCGGGAGAAACGAACCTGACAGCGGACTGGTTTTCACGCCACTGGCGAGACAGCAGCGACTGGAGACTGGACCCAGCAATCTTCCAGCGCCTCTCGGTCAGGAGGGGTCCCCTCCACCTGGACCTCTTTGCGTCACGCAACAACAGGCAGACAGACGAGTACTTCAGCTGGCTCCCAGACCCAGAGAGCAAGGCAGTAGATGCGTTTCTCCAGCCTTGGCCACCCTTGGGGGCGTACGCCTTTCCCCCATTCGCCATGGTAGCCAGGACGATGCAATACCTGAAGACCCAACGCGGATCCCTGCTCCTCATCTCACCCCTGTGGCAGGGTCAACCATGGTTTCCGGATCTCCTAGCGTCATCCTACAGAGATCCCCTCCTCATACCGTCCTATCCGATGCTCCTTACGGACCCGAGAGGGAATCAACACCCGCTCATCCTGGAAGACCGTCTCACGCTGGTGGCTTGGACGCTTTCAGGGGAGCCTGGCAAACCGAAGAGTTATCGCAAACATCTCGAGATCTCCTATGGGACTCATGGGCACCAGGAACCAGACGATGTTACTTATCGGCATGGAGCTCCTGGTCTACTTGGTGCAGTGAGCGGAATTTCGATCCCTTTACTGCACCTATAACAGCCATCATGAATTTTCTCTCTCATCTCTTCTCCAAGGGCCGATCTTATCGATCCCTCAACGTCGTGCGCTCCGCAATTTCAGCGGCCCACGTTCCGGCCCAGGGGATCCCCGTCGGGAAAGACCCGTTGATATGCCGCCTCCTCAGGGGCATCAGACTTCAGAGGCCTCCGAAACCTAAATACTCCCGACTATGGGACGTCGAAAACGTCCTACAGTTCCTGAGGGACTGGCCAGACAACAACAGACTCTCGCTCCGGCAACTATCAGCCAAACTGACGCTCCTACTTTGTTTGGTCTCGTTCCGCAGAGTTTCGGACGTACGAGCTTTCGACATCGATGCCTTTTCGGTCTCCCCGGAGGGAGTTACCTTCCAAGTTTCACGCCGTACGAAATCCGACTCCACATCGGTCTTCTACCCCTTTTTTCCTACAGAACCGCTTCTCTGCGTGGTATCTACCCTACATCGGTACGTAGAGGTCACATCCCGTTTGCGGGTCTCCCCTACGGGCCAACTCTTGGTGTCCTACGTTAGACCACACGTTCCCGTCTCTACCACCACCTTGGCCAGATGGGTAAGATGGATTCTGTCCCTGGCGGGCGTAGAGGAAACCTTCGGAGCCCACTCCGTCCGCGGGGCGGCAGCTTCTTCGGCTTTCACCGCAGGCGCATCCCTGGCAGACATCCTACGAGCTGCAGATTGGTCACGAGAATCGACCTTTCGGACCTTCTACTTCCGACCGAATCGGGGGCAGCCACGTCTCTCCTGCTTCAGCGTTAAAAATGCAAAATATGAAGCCTCCTGTCATGTGGTAAAATTGAAGATTATGCTAGCGCTAGTGTACTTATAATCTTAATTTTAGTAATGACAGGAGGCGAGTATTTTCCCACCCTCCGCACCCTTGGGGGATACGGATCCAAGTAAGTATACTTACTCTGTGTATTTCCTTACTTCTTCTATCTTCCTACTCATCTTGTATGACTCAGGCTTGTACCTTGTTTAGTTAAATCTTTGTTATTGTTTACTGTCATATTTATACTAGTTTTCATCTAGTTTTACATCAGTTCGGTGGAAATTGTGTTGGGTTTATTACATTACCGCAAACAGTTGCCAGATCGGTACCTAACCTTCTCCACGTTCTTTTTCAGCATAACTTCGGGACATTACATCTTATGCTCAGGATGGACACGTTTGGGCCGTCCTTCAACCACTAGGACTTCGTATTTGGAAAGTCACCCGTTGGTGCATGTTTCAAGACTTTATGTTTCAAGACTTTATCCGTTTTTCAATATTTGTCTCTGATGTCGCTTTCGAAAGAGGGGGGAGGAGCCTCATCACTGTGAATACTATACCTCCTACTGCATTTTTGATTGGTTAATGTTTTCACTTTTCTTTACTGCTATGTGGAGTTAGTAAAGAGAGTTATATGCAAAATACTCGCCTCCTGTCATTACTAAAATTAAGATTATAAGTACACTAGCGCTAGCATAATCTTCAATTCTTTTCACCGTGCAAAAGTTCAAGATTTATTGTTACTTCTTTTTCAGTACCAAGGACAGAGAATAATATTGAGGAAGTATGTATGAAAAAACTAAGTTTAAAAAAAAAAAATCAAAATAACTGTGGTGCCACTGTTTTTGACATTTGCACTATGTATCATATTAACTTACAAATTACATTTGGTGTAAATAATTTTGCTGCTATCAGTATTTAAGCATTTTATATTCTGACCTTGGCTGCTTTTCATTCTAACACTTAAATGGCTAATACAAAGCAAGTTTAAAAAAAAAAAATTAAAACAATTCTGTCTCTAAATGATTATGCATATCATATATATTGTCTTGAATCACTCATATGCTAGATAATTGAGTCTTCACATGCTGTAATCAATAGCATCAAAAGTTGCTTCCAGAAGCAGATGTCATGTTAAAGACATTACCAATAATGCCATATTTGAAACCATTGCCGTTATAAGAAGACTTAACCCCTTAAAGGACCACTCTAGGCACCCAGACCACTTCAGCTTAATGAAGTGGTCTGGGTGCCAGGTCCAGCTAGGATTAACCCATTTTTTTTTATTAACATAGCAGTTTCAGAGAAACTGCTATGTTTATAAATGGGTTAATCCATCCTCCAAATCCTCTAGTGCTTGTCTCATTGACAGCCGCTAGAGGCGCATGTGTGATTCTCACTGTGAAAATCACAGTGAGAACACGCAAGCATCCATAGGAAAGCATTGTAAATGCTTTCCTATGAGACCGGCTGAATGTGCGTGCAGCTCTTGCCGCGCGTGTGCATTCAGCCAAAAGGGAGGAGTAGAGGAGGATCGGAGGCGGAGAGCTCCCCACCCGGTGCTGGAGAAAGGTAAGTTTTAACCCCTTTCCTCTCCCCAGAGCCGGGCGGGAGGGGGACCCTGACGGTGGGGGCACCCTCAGGGCACTATAGTGCCAGGAAAATGAGTATGTTTTCCTGGCACTATAGTGGTCCTTTAAGGACACATGACACGTGTGACATGTCATGACTCCCTTTTATTCCAGAAGTTTGGTCCTTAAGAGGTTAAAAGCGAAATGAAGGATAGAGCAGTTTTATAAGAACAAGTACATTATTTTACAAACATATATGTAAACATGTCCCTGCTTTGACTAAATCAAAGCATACTATACTGTTTTCTTACTGCTTTGTTCATGTTTAGACAAAGACTGAACAATCTTGGTTGAGTGTTAGTCTTGTGACTTTAGCTGATCATAGCAAATATAAATATTCTTAGGAGACTTTCATTTTTTTAAACACTGTCTATCTTTGTTAACATGACACACCATTACAGGGATTCAATAATGTACCATTGAACAAATGACAAGTAAACTTTTTGTTCCAAACTGTAATTTCGGGCCATTCAGGAAATTGGTTCAAAATCTGATTTCCTGAACTGTGAGGTTTAAAAATCTTGGACAAACTATTTTTGTAACACGTGGTAATGCAAATTTTGATCAAGTGGTGTTACTGGCAGCAGAAAAAAGGGGTCTGGAATGGATGCTTGAATGGGAGTGGGATATGTGCCTGTTATTCATTCTTGTGTGAGACTAGGTTTAGCTTACTGCTGTATCTACCTAGCTAGCTTCCATTTGCACTTGAAACAACTTTTAGTGCCATTGATCCAAGTGTGAGATTAGATTGCCAATTTGCAGTTTTTAAAAGGTTTTACGTTGTTAATTGTTTGTAGAAAGAAAATCCTTTTTAAAGCGATCATAGTGGTAGGAGCCTGGATGTGCAGTGTTTCATCTGAGAAATAGAAACATTGTTTCTATGAGAAGCCTTCCACAGTCTTCTCATAAAAACAATGTTTCTATTTCTCCTCTTTATTTTCAAATTTGTCCTGGCTTTCCCTTGTCTGAACTGAAATATGATGCAATTCACTAGATTTCTAATATTAATTTTAAAGAAAACAGAGTATCTCATGAAAAAAAAGATTAACACAAGTTGCAGGTGATTTTCAATGTCTAAAATTCCAGAGCTGTGAAGATACCCTTTAAGAGCAAGAATGGGTATAGAAACATATTGCACATTTAATTTTTAAAGCAATATTAAGGACATGAAAATTTCATTTTTAAAACTGATGGGAATCAGGCCTTAAAATGGGCAAATATGATTTACAAGAATTCCCTAGAGGTCATAAGGTGCCATGCCTGAGGTAATTGGCATTGAGAAGGCAATGAGAGAGAATGATATTGATTAAATTCCACATTCAGATATATAAATATGAATAGCATGTATATTAATAGAGGGGATAACAGAAGTACTGCTCTAGATACAGAAGGATAATAAAAAATGGGAACAGAGTGAATGATCTTGATCATGGACAAGTCACCTGGTTGCAGTAAGATTCTACTTGCAATGTGTGTATTTCCTGGTTTTCAGGTAAGCAGTCATTATACTTGATCTTGCCAATTCACACATCATTTCCCCCAATGTATGTCACTTCTATTTGCAGTTTCATAACTTTAACAAGTAAGAACTAGTAAATCAATCTTGTTGTGTATCTAGTTGTTTGTCTTTTGTTGTTGTTGGTGGTGTTTTCAGGAAGTTAAATAATTGGAAGAATACTTTTAAATTATTTCCCTGAATGTTTGTTGTTTGACAAAGAAAAATCTATTTGGGGAAAAAAAACTCTATTGGAAGATAGTCTACTGAATGTCTTTCTTCGAGTGGGTTTAAGTTGAAGATAATTTGGGGGATTTAGACATCTCATCATATAGGTTATGAACAGCCATATGCTTTACCATGCAGTGCAAAATGGCACCTCCTACTTTCTGGATTCTGATTTAGTTAGTCTAAGAAGATATATTGTTTGTAGTCAACATGAAAGATGAATACCCTTGTGTAAGGGCTTAACAAATTGACCCCTGAGCAATGTAGAAAAATATTATGGTATTACAAATCATCTGTCACACTATGTTCTTTATTGAGATGAGTTAATTCTTGAAGAAAGTAAAAGAATGCAAATTAAATTAAATTTAAAATAAATGTTGACAACTGTTAATGATGGAAGATTGGTAATTGTATGGGAAGCCCCCCAAGATAGAACTATCATGCAATGTTCTAATTATTATTCCATCACTCATTTGGCAGTTTCTATCCTGGATCAAAATTACCATTACCTTACAGGTGCTAAAAGAAATTACCCTCTCTTACATATTTTGTTGGTGGGTCATAATCAGAGGTTTGACCATGGCCCCTATTAATTTTAAAGATAGCATGTTTCGTAGCTTTTTTAAGCTTTGATGTATATCTGCATGTATTGAACTACAAATTCTAACACCAGACCTATTTGCAATAGTTTTTAAACATGCTTGATCTTCTTTGAATCTAATTTCACCTTTTACTTTGTACATCTTGAAATTTAATATTTGTAGAATGAAAGGAATAACAGACAACTGACTCTTTATGAAATAAAATCAGGATTATTCAGTACAAATGGAACAAACTTCATTTTTCGTTTCAGATCAAAGCAGATATCTATTTTGAAGCTTAGCTATTTGATAAAAAGTGTCTTTTTTTATGAAGCAGATAGAGAACTTAATAGGACATGGGGATATTTTATTAAACGGCAAACTGTTATTAATATTGCAAAATTAACTTGAAAGAAATATGTGAAATGACACCGGAAATTAATTAGATTATTTTATCATTCTTTTAAATTATAAACTTTGATACACTTGCATAGATATATAGGTACATTGAAATAAGACACAAAGACAAACAGAATTTTAATGAGTACGGAGCTTTTATCTACTATCACTTTGTGACTTAATTTTTTCTGTTTATACTGCCTATTGATTGCAGTAGAAACCTGCTGTTTTAATGTTGTTATTGATATTCTCGCTAGGTTCCCTTCTAATTCTACCATTGATATTACCTTGATCGGATTTAGTTTATTTGAATTGCCTGTAGGTTTTGGTCTCTAGAGTTTTTCACTGCTTATAGACATGCAAAGATAAAACCTCTCTTTTTATCTAAAAATCCTTAAGAGACTGAAAAAGATACAGACATTTTCTGAGAACACTAAAAAAAATCCAACAACAATCAAAAGATTGCTTCTCACCTCATCTCTCATAGACATCACTTTATTTACACCTTGCATTTATTTTCTGACATGCACAGGCTTCTAATCTAGTCAACTTCACTTTACATTAGGGAACTATTTGTAAAGAAATTGTTTTGTCATGAAGTCATAAGTGGTTCAGACATTATGAATTAAAGTGCAGTATTTTGTTCAGAAAGATGTTTGTAGAAAGGTTTTTGGAAAAGTCAAACTCAATGATGCAATTTGCAAAGTAAATAAGATTAGGGAAAATAATAATATAAATTTTACGCATTTATATGATTTTTACTTAATGTTTCATTTCTAAGTGATGTGCATAATTTGTAATTAAAGAGACACGCTAGGCACTGTAATTGCTTCATCTCATTAAAATTGTTATTGTGTCTGGAGCTCCCTGGTGCCATCCTTCTGTTTAGTGTTAAACCCTTTTTGAACAGGCTTAATGTTAAATGATCAGGCTAGTGAGAAAGCATTACGGGAACTCCTCACTTACCGACCATGTTCCATTCCTACGACTAGGTCGTAAAACGAATTGGTCGGTAAACAAGGATGCCTCACATCAGACAACCAAGTCTCGCATGCGCTAGAGAGCAGAACATAGACCAGCTCTCTAGTGCAATCTATGTTTGGGAACTTTCCTAGACTCAGATTCTGAGGATTCCCCATGCTAGAGAGCTGGTGGTATGTCCGAGCAGTCTGTAAACAGTAAAGTTGTTAAGTGAGGACTACTTATAGTCTAAATATCAGTGGGCAACAAAGATTTCATGAGATTGTCAGCTGAACACTTTCAACCTATCGCATCTGCCTATTGCTGGCATGCATTTGTATAGATAAGAGGATAATAGATAGGTAGAGAATAATCTCTATTCAAAAATGGATTAACACTAAATGGAATGACAGTGCCCAGGGACTCCAGACTATATGATCTGTTCAATGAGATAAAATGGTTACGGTGCCTATAGTGTCCCTTTAATGGGTGGAATTGATACTTAGTCGCTAAATTTGAGCACTCCATTAAGGCATGGGACAGACAACAGTGGATCCTTATGCATATCATAAGATTAAAATGTTGATGCTGACAAATAACAACAAAAGAGCATACAGTATCTCACAAAAATGAGTACACCCCTCACATTTTTGTAAATATTTTATTATATCTTTTCATGTGACAAAACTGAAGAAATGACACTCTATTACAATGTAAAGTAGTAAGTATACAGCCTGTATAACAGTGAAAATTTGCTGTCCCCTCAAAATAACTCAACACACAGCCATTAATGTCTAAACTGTTGGCAACAACAGCGAGTACACCCCTAAGTGAAAATGTCCAAATTGGGCCCAAAGTGTCAATATTTGTGTGTGGCCACGATTATTTTTCAACACTGCCTTAACCACCATGGGCATGCTTCACAGGTTGCCACTGGAGTCCTCTTCCACTCCTCCATGAAATCATGGAGCTGGTGGTTGTTAGAGACCTTGCACTCACCCACCTCCCATTTGAGAATTCCCCACAGATGCTCAATAGGGTTTAGGTCTGGAGACATACTTGGCCAGTCCATCACCTTTACCTTCAGCTTCTTTAGCAAAGCAGTGGTCGTCTTGGAGGTGTGTTTGGGGTCGTTATCATGTTGGAATACTGCCCTGTGGCCCAGTCTCTGAAGGGAGGGAATCATTCTCTGCTTCAGTATGTCACAGTACATGTTGGCATTCATGGTTCCCTCTATGAACTGTAGCTCCCCAGTGCCGGCAGCACTCATGTAGGCCCAGACCATGACACTCCCACCACCATGCTTGACTGTAGGCAAGACACACTCCTCACCTGGTTGCCGCCACACATGCTTGACACCATCTGAACCAAATAAGTTTATCTGGTGGTCTCATCGGACCACAGGACATGGTTCCAGTAATCCATGTCCTTAGTCTGCTTGTCTTCAGCAAACTGTTTGCAGGCTTTTTTGTGCATCATCTTTAGAAGAGGCTTCCTTCTGGGATGACTGTCATGCAGACCAATTTGATTCAGTGTGCGGCATATGGTCTGAGCACTGACCAGCTGACCCCCACCCTTTCAATCTCTGCAGCAATGCTGGCAGCACTCATATGTCTATTTCCCAAAGACAACCTCTGGATATGATGCTGAGCATGTGCACTCAACTTCTTTGGCCTGTTCTGAGTGGAACCTATCCTGTGAAACCGCTGTATGGTCTTGCCCACTGTGCTGCAGCTCAGTTTTAGGGCCTTGGCAATCTTCTTTTAGCCTAGACCATCTTTATGTAGAGCAACAATTCTTTTTTTCAGATCCTCAGAGACGTTCTTTGCCATGAGGTTCCATGTTTAACTCCCAGTGACCAGTATGAGAGAGTGTGAGAGCAATAACACCAAATTTAACACACCTGCTTCCCATTCACACCTGAGATCTTGTAACACTAACGAGTCACATGACACCAAGGAAGAAAAATGGCCAATAGGGCCCAATTTGAACATTTCCACTTAGGGGTGTACTCACTTTTGTTGCCAACGGTTTAGACCATGAGGAGCCAGGCAAGGCCTAGGCAGAACAGGGACATGTGAGTGTGAGGGTAGTGTATACAGAGGAATGTGGTAAAGTGGTCCTGCGACAGTGGGTGGAGTAGTAAGGGGTAGATGGGTGGGATAGTATAAATAGATTGCCATCTTACAGGATAGCAGCCATCTTAATTATCAGTTGGTAACAGCTTTCCACCCTCCCTCCCCTTATTTGTTTCATGTTTGTTTGTCTGTGTGTTTGACTGTCACCCTGAGCGGTACCTCAAGCGGTATAAATTAATATTTATCTATTTATAATAAAGCTGTACTCCAAAGCAAGTCTGTTGTGGTTCATTTCGAGAATAAGTGCTGGATTTATCAATGGTAAAGGTTTTATGCCTATACACAGTTACCCTCTACCTACGCAGAAGACAATGTGTTGAGTTATTTTTAAGGGGACAGCAAATTTACACTGTTATACAGCCTGTACACTTACTATCTTACATTGTAGCAGAGTTTCATTTCTTCAGTGTTGCCACATGAAAAGATATAATAAAATATTTACAAACATTTGAGGGGTGTACTCACTATTGTGAGATACTGTACTTTTAAACTTGTGAAACTTGTCATTAACTGCTACTTTTGCATTTACAACCAATAAAAAAATGAACATTGCAGTTTATGTCAGTTGTATTGTAAAATATCATTACTACCTACTCCCTATTCCACATATAATCTCAGATGAAATAATAACATATAATAAATATACATTGTGAGAACTATAAATGGTGTTAACCTTGGAAAAGTTCAGTAAAATGAGAGATAACAATCTGGCATTAGATAACTAAACCTAGACCTTGGATATATGTGGCTGGGATTATGATGAGGAGTCAGCTGAAGACTATTGGGCAAGATATCTGGTTTTAGCACATGTCAGTAAAGCATAGGTTTGGTTGTCTTCAACATGGATCCACAAGTCACCATGCTGAGAATTACAGGAATATTCTATGTTCTATTCAGAAATGCTACATCTGTGTACAAGCAAGCAAAAATATGTGTGGTGCAACATACTATTCTGGAACACACATGGCAGAGACTCGTGAGGCCTAGACATATTCAAATAAGTCCACCTAATGCGATGAAGCCATGATATACTCAAGAATATAAAATGCTGACCACATATCTCGAGGCAGGTGAGAAGATGAGAATATGCTGTTACACAGATGTAAAGCAGTAAAACCTGCAATATATTGCACTTCTATATTGCCTGGTAAGATAGCATGTTCCTACTTACAGACTGTTGCTTCAATGCACAGAATTGGATTTGTTGCATGGAGGCGTAGTACCAGTACCATTTTTTATGACACCATAAAAAACCCATGTAGAGTATCAATTTAAAGTGTGACTTTCATCCACAATTTTGCAGTTTTAGTTTTGTTTCTGTAGCATTTTGTCTTGTTACATGCCCTTAATTTCCTGAGTGTGTCCTAATGCATTTAACATCCTCTTCTGTTTAAACCTACTTCTGTAGTAGGTTGCTTCTGAAAACTGACCTACCATTTGGGTGTGCAGTTTCCATTCTGTGCCTCACATAAGTGCTGTTTTGTAAGTATGTTCACCTCCCTGCAGCTGAGCTACCCATACTAAATTTGTAAACACTGACTTCTCTTTCATCTAGCTAGCCTACAGCTGTGTGCATATTTACCTTCCATTCACAATCACTTGCAACATTTTTATAACATCACATAAGTAACGTGTGTGTGTATGTGTGTGTGTTTTTTTTTCTTGTTCTTCAATGAACTGGGTTATTGAATTTAACTGTGTTTTATTTTGCAAGGGACACCAGGCAAAGCTGTCGAAGGCAAATATTTCTATTGCATATTTTATCTAATCATGTCAGAAGTATGCTTTTTTATTATTATTAAACTATTTTATTATTTATTTTACTTTAGTTCCAATTAAAATATGAGAAAGCAATCAAATTGAAGCGGCATGGAATAACTTAGTGTGCATTGTTTCTCCTTTATTGAAACCTTTAAACTGTTTGAAAATGATCATAAACTATGATAATATAAGCTGTTTGCTTATTATTATTGACTTTTATTTTGTTTGCTTGTTTTCCTCCCACTTAGACTAATGTTATTTGTGGTTAAAGGGACCCTATAGCATTAGGAATACAAACAACAATATTGGAAATTAAAATAAAATAAAAATAAAACTACTAATTTGTGTGGAATAATTCCAAATGAAGATTATATAACACCAACTATGTAAAATATAAAATTAGGCTACAGCAAGTAATATTTCAATGCAGAACATTAATAAACTAACAGATCTATAGTTTAATAGAAGAATAACATGAAGATTAATTTTTATAAATTAATTCCAAAAGGGCATCTATTTTTATTAAAACTACAGGACATGGTATTACATATGTTTTAAAAAAATCACATCAAAGGATATATACATACAAAAGTTCTCATTAAAATACACCAACCTTTTAATAATATGACACTAAACCTGTCACAACCCTAATTAAAAAATCCTTGGTGTCTGGATACATACCCAAACTTTGGAAGACTGCGAGAATAGTGCATATCTATAAAAGCACTGACATTACTTTGGTTTCTAACTATCGCTCCCAGTATTGAAAAAATCTTAGAAAAATGCATTCATGCGCATCTATGTCAAGTATTACCAACAATCTAACTGTCAGACCCCTGATCAATCAGGTTTTCACCCAAATCACTCCACTACAACTGCCCTCTTAAATGTTTGCAATGACATCCAAACTGGCATGAAACAAGGAGACCTAACTGGAGCTATCCTTCTTGATTTTGAAAGGGCCTTTGACACAATAGACCACGACATACTACTGCACAAACTAAAAAACTCAGGTATTGGTGATCGTCCACTAACCTGGTTTTGATCATATGTATCAGATCGATCACAATATGTTTCCATTTCTGACAGTGACTCCCTCTCCCCGTCACGTGTGGTGTTCCCCAAGGTTCCATTCTCAGCCCTCTACTATTCACATTATTTACAAATGATCTGCCTAATGTCTGCAAATCTTTAAATGTACACATTTACGCAGACCACACAGTAATCTATGAAAGCAAATCCGATTTACCGCATCTTGAGGCTGCCCTCCAAGACCAGTTCACAGAGGTTAAAAAGTGGATTGCAAAAAACAAAGTCTTCCTAAACACTGACAAAACTGTCACAATGATCTTTGGAACAGTACCTAAATTATACAAATTACACAATTCCCATCTATGCAAAAAACAAAATCATACAGCACACTTACTGCAGTCCACTCTTTCAAATTCTTGGGTATGATGTTAGACCCCAATCTATCTTTTGGCCCCCACATAGAAAAACTTGCATCTAAACTTTATCCAAAACTAGGTGCCCTGTACAGAAACAAATCCTGCCTAAGCCCTACGGTAAAGGAAAAGATTGTACAGCAAATGCTGATGCCAATAATTGATTATGGGGATGTAGTATATGCACCTGCACCGCAAGCCCACCTTAATAAACTTAATACATTGTATAACTCGTTCTGCCGATTTGTGCTATAATGTAATTACAGGACCCACCATTGTGACATGCTAAAAGAACTAAACTGGCTGTTGCTGGAATCCAGACGCAACCTTCATCTTTCCAGCCTTGTGTTTAAGAGCTTTTCTGGGAAGCTTCCACCCTACCTGAGCAGGATGCTCTCCCCAGCTGTTCCCACCTCCTATAACCTCCGATCCAGTACCAACACTTTACTTAGTCTACCTCAATACAAAAAAAAAGCAGCTTGAGCCTCCTTTTCCTACAGAGCACCACAATTATAGAACGACCTCCCGCACACTTTCAAATCTTCCCCCAGGCCTAAAGTCCTTTAAGAGATCCCTCTCTACATACCTCAAAACAGAATGCACCTGTCATGGTTGATTATATATTTCCTACATGTTACATTTTGTATATATTGTGTATTAACCCCTTAAGGACGGAGCCAAATGTACACATTGTGAACAAAACAAAATGTAAACAAAACCTGGCATTTGCGCTACATGTCTGTCCAACCGTAATACACCTCTTTCATAGTAAATGCACCCACCCTTATTATATATCATTTTATTCAGGGGAAACAGGGCTTTCATTTAATATCAAATATTTAGCTATGAAACATAATTTAATATGAAAAAAATGGGAGAAAATACGTTTTTTTGGGATTTTTTTAGTTCTACATGACATTTTAACGGTCAATGTCATAATACTGTTTGCTTTTACTGCAATAAAATACACATATTTATATTCAGTAAAGTCTCACGTGTAAGACAGTACCCCCTATGTACAGGTTTTATGGCGTTTTGGGAAGTTACAGGGTCAAATATAGCACGCTACATTTGAAATTGAAATTTGCCAGATTGGTTACGTTGCCTTTGAGACTGTATAGTAGCCCAGGAATGAAATTTACACCCATAATGGCATACCATTTGCAATAGTAGACAACCCAAGGTATTGCAAATGGGGTATGTCCAGTCTTTTTTAGTAGCCATTTGGTCACAAACACTGGCCAAAGTTAGCGTTAGTATTTGTTTGTGTGTGGAAAATGCAAAAAATGCCAATTTTGGCCAGTGTTTGTGACTAAGTGGCTACTAAAAAAGACTGGACATACCCCATTTGCAATACCTTGGGTTGTCTACTATTGCAAATGGTATGCCATCATAGGGGTAATTTTCATTCTTGGGCTACCATAGGATCTCAAAGGCAACGTAACCAATCTGGCAAATTTTAATGTGAAAAAAATGAAACACAAGCCTTATATTTGACGCTGTAACTTTTGAAAACACCATAAAACCTGTACATGAGGGGTACTGTTGTACTCGGGAGACTTCGCTGAACACAAATATTTGTGTTTCAAAACAGAAAAAGTATCACAGCAATAATATCGTCCGTGTAATGCTGTTTGTGCGTGAAAAATGCAAAAACGTCACTTTTACTGGCGATATCATCGTTGTAATACATTTTACTGTTTTGAAACACTAATATTTGTGTTCAGCGAAGTCTCCCGAGTAGAACAGTACCCCCCATGTACAGGTTTTATGGTGTCTTGGAAAGTTATAGGGTTAAATATAGTGCTAGCAAATTAAATTCCCTTTACTTTCGGCATGGGTTGTCAGGCAGGTCCCGCTAATTGTAATTAATTAAGATACCTAATTATGTAAAAATATTACATAAATATATATGTAGAATTAATATATGTATATATATACGTATGTGTATATATATGTATATATCTATATAATTTTTTAAAAATATTTTTATTTATATATAGGTATATATATAGTGATATATACGTATATATTTATGTATATAGATATATATATTATTTCGTTCTACGTGTATTTTGATATATATATATATATATTAATTTCACAAAACAGTTAGAACGAAATAACACACATCTATATATTTTTTAATTATTTATTTTTAATTATTTTTTAATTTTATTTTTTAACGTATTTACATTTTTATTTTTTTTATATTATATATAAATATATATATAACAATAATTATATATATATTTAATCAGTATCAGTCTACGTGTAATTTGATATTAATATATATATATAATTATATATATATTAATAGTAAAATACACCTAGACGGTGTATGTGTGTGTATGTATATGTGTATATATATACTTAGATCATATATATATATCTATATATATATATGATCTAAGTATATATAATTATTTTTTTTTACACCATTAACTTATTTTTATTTTATTTTCAGCCAGCAGGGGGACCACCTGTCATTACAGGCAGCCCCCCTGCCGGCAATACAGAAGCCAGCTATCCCCGGCCATGTGATTGTGGGGTCCTCGCTAGGACCCCACTCTCACATGGCCGGGGGGCTTCGACGAGGACGGACGTGCCGCGGGGGGCTCCCTGGGAGTCCCCCCAACCGCGATCGCCGGCGTGGGACCGCCGGCGACCGGGTAAGTTAACAAAAACCGGAGGGCGTACAATTACGCCCGGCGGCGTTTAGAGCCGCCTATTAGAGGGCGTAATTGTACGTCCTCCGGTTTTAAGGGGTTAATATTGTTTTTGTATTTTATTGTACCCTATTGTATCAATGCAATGTTTTGTGGACCCAGGACATACTTGAAAATGAGAGAAATCTCAATGTATCCTTCCTGGTAAAATATTAAATAAATAAATAACTATTGACTGGAATATGAGATAATACCTACAGCACATAACTTAGCTTGTAAACATTGTCAAGCAGATATACATACCACAAAGGACACTCTATGCAGGATTCCTAGTGATTACTTCTGTATAAAAAACATGACCATAATGGAAGTTATTTGTATGACATGTCATTCAAGATTTTCACAGTAAGTAGTAGCATATAAATCAATGTACAAAATATCGAAGCATTCAACTAACATCCAAAATGGTTAGCAATGAAATGTTTCCAAGAATGTCAAGATGACGAGGGGGAACTGCGGGAGCCTGATTTCAATTCAAACTATTATTTTTTATTGGCAGCATGCCACGTTGCATTCCTATATAGTGCAATACACAGCATGCTTCAATAACAACAGTTACGCTGTCTGGGGAAAATATCAGGGATTCTCCAGATTGTGCAATGCATTAGAACTAGCTCATAAAGACTCCAAATGCTCTTTCCACAACCTTGTTCGAGTTGCTGCTTGTCACATTCTACCAATGCTCTTCTTCTGATGGAGAATCTGGTCTAACTACAAAGTGCGAACACAGACAGCCAGTGAAACACTTTTGTGAATGATAGGAAAGCAAAAAGCAATTAATAGGTTAAGGATGAAACTGAGAGTGAGAGAAATTATGTGACCCACTAATGGCTTGAGCAGAGTTATCGGTCTTGCATAGATAAAACCTGCATAATTTATTAACAATTGCACTAATACAAAGAATATGTGCACTAATACAAATAATATGTGCATTATTAATATCAAATATGCCTTGGGAAAAATAAATGTATGGTGAAAGTAGGTGTGCACAGCACATTGTATTACTGTCATTAAAAGTTACTAATTAAAAAAAAAAACCACACATATACAAAATATATTTTTGTGCTAGGGACAATAGGTATAAAGAAACATGTTATTTAAAAACATAACAAGCAAACTCAAAGTGCCCAAAGAGTCCTAAACAGGGGGAGAGTCATATGCATATGATGGTAAATATATGTTTAAAAGAGAGTAGTAGAAAATAAAATTAGATATGAAAGTAAGGAAAATATAAAATCCAGAAATGTTGTAGAAAAAACATTTACTCTGTAAAAATGATCTCTGCTTGGGTGGGTTAAGTTGGGTTGCTTTGCCTTCTCATGTCTTTTAGAGTTGTGGGAACAATATAATGTATATGCAATGTGAGATATTTGATACAGGAATTCTTGACACGTGGTGATACTATGCTCTGGATCAGATTCTCTAGAACAATATGAAGGCTAACTTCCAGACCAAATATAAATCAGGTTATGGATGTCCTTGCATTCAGAGTAGTAATCTCTTAGTTAGGTCCACAATAGATAAGTGGAATAGTCTTTCAAAGAAAATGTTATGACACAATTAGTAATTAATAAAATATTTTACCAGCATGGATACAATGAGATTTCTATCGTTTTCAAGTATGTCCTGGGCACATGAATTATATCTTTTAGGTAAGAAACAACAACAAAACAAAATCTAAATGGCAGGTTGATAGATCACCAGGTAAGTGTCCTTACTTGATTAAGGAACTCACAAATAAAAAAAAAAATAGTTAACTGCATAAATGAATATGAGCGTGCTACTTGGAATAATAGCCTCAAGTTATCAAAACATTATAGAAGTAAATTTGGAACAGATGCTATGCCCATTGACTTACAAACCTGAATTCCCCCCAGGGACAGACACAAAAGCCCTCTTCTGCCTATTCAAAACTAATACACCAAAACTAAGACAAAAAGTTGCAGAAGGTAAGCTTCCAAACCCTCCTACCTGACATGTAGGCTACATTTAAGCAGCGATTTAGGTACAAACAGGGGAAGAGGTTTCTTCCTACACAGCCCAATGACCATATGTGCATAGGGATCTCATGCCTTTTCAACCTTGATCCTCTCCTAGATGGTGTCACCTACATGTTCTCTACCCTCCAATCAAAACAAAACAAAAAGAAAACTCACCTCACATTTATGAGCAAATGGAAAAACACCATAGGCGAAACCCCCACCTCTGTTCAGTGGTTTAAGATATGCAACTTGGTGCACCACTACGCCCTAGCCAATAAGTCACCAGAAATGAACTACAAGGTTCTTACTATTTGATAGAGAACTCCACAACTATTAAAGGCAATTTAACCATACCTAGATTACCACCTTTCTACATATTTTGTAGGAATATCCCCTTATTGTGTCTAGAGGAAAATACATTCAATGCTACAGAAATTCTCTGACAATCCTCTACACTTCAGCCTGGTGCCTTCCCTCTTGCATCAAAGGATCACAATATAAAAAATTCCTCACCATACAAATCTTAAACGTGGCCAAACATGTGGTTCCACTGCTCTAGAAACAAGATATATCTACTCATCTATACATATGATATAAGGCTGCTGGATGAATTGACCCTTTAGGCCCAGGCTAGGACACTGGTCAACTCGGATATATGGGACCAGTCTTCTCACTTGACTTTTCCTAGTTACTCTCTGACCAGTAGAGCTATGGCCTTGGAGTTTTGCGGTTGTTCTGGGCTGCGATGATTCCTGCTACCCGATTAACCCAGGTTAACAGGTCCTTCCATACTTTTTTGTTATATTTGCCACTTACAGAGGCTCTTATCATTTTACATGTTAATGGTACTCAACTACAGTTCGCGTGTTATGGTACTCTGTTACGTATCGCTTGTATTGTTCACACCTTATTATAAGACACAAAATTGTTACTAAACTGGGCTACCAAAGATGTCAACTGTCCTGATCTACAGTAATAACATTGATAGTTATATGTAATATATTTTGCCCATTTGTGAACCTTGAATGTGTGTGCTTATTTTTATCTAAAATTCAATAAAAACTTTATTTGCAAAAAAAATTTACATTTTGAAGAGGTGGATTTTTATTTTTGCCCATAGATTGATGTGAGAAATAAAGGGATGTAAGTGAGTCTTCAACCCAATGCAACAAATGTAACAAAACAATGGGCATAAACCTTTTAATGCAGAGATATACAGTAGTCCCTCTTATATCTCTTCACAGATCTATAGGTATCCCCCTTCTCGGTTTCTCTGCTCTGCCCATGACCTTCTCTTGTCCGCTGCTCACACCCGTTCAGCCAACTCATGCTTGCATGACTTCTCGTGGGCGGCTTCCTTCCTATGGAATAGCCTGCCTATCACCATCAGACTCTCCCCTAGTCTTCAATCGTTTAAGAAGTTCCTTAAAACACATCTCTTTAGGAAAGCTTATGGCCTCCCAGAGTAACCTCTACCTCACATACCTGTCTCTTGCTCTCTCCTAAAGGGCAGCACTCTACTCTCTCCCCCAGCTCTGCTTCACTCCCACCTTATCTGATTTCTATCTCCTGTCCTATTGTGTTGTACACCACACCTTCTATAGACTGTATGCTCATTTCAGAAGGGTTCTCTTCAACCTATTGTTCCTGCAAGTTTTCTTGCAATTGTCCTATTTATAGTTAAATAGTTATAATATCATAAAGCACTACGGAATCTGTTGGCGCTATATAAATGGCAATAATAATAATCTAATGCTTCGATTTGTCCAGGGAGGCTATAAATCACACCTTCAAGGTTATTGTGTGATTACCTAAACATTTAACTAAGATCAATAAATTATGAGTTGATGTGAGACCTCACTACTATGGTGCCATGTGTCAGTCATAACCCCAAGCTCGTATGTGTGTTGTGCCGATTGGACGGACTACAGCAGATAGATTAGAGTCCCCAGGGATGAATAATAGTCCTAACAGTAATAAAGTCTTGTATGAAGATGTTGAACATAAATCTGTATCCTGAAAAGACTCACTGAAGAGAAAATTGGGGGCCAAAATAGAAGACAATTAGTATAAAAAACAAATTTCAAATTCATACAGGTAAATCCCAGGTAAACACAGGATACTGCAATACATGAAAGAAAACAAATGAAAAGGAAATAGCAAACTTGATTAGCTGGTTTATGTGCCAGTATTCTTATATATTACACTCTGAAGACAACCCTCAATTCAATTGCAATCCATTCATTACCTCTTAATGGACATGTTGATATCTTCTAGCTCACTGAGACCGAGTTAACTGAAGTTCTGAGTCAAACTACCAGTTGTCCACATTAATAGTTAATGATAATTAAGTTAAACTTATTTCAGGGACCTACATTTTATCAGAATATTTTTATACAGTGCATACATTATAATTTTACAAAAATTTTGGAAAATTCCTAGTCACTAAAAAATGCAAAGACTAAGCTTGCACATTTTATTCATAATAATAATTATTATAGTTTAAACAGAGAGAAGACTTAATTTGCGAACATATAAATGTAAAAAACTCAAATGCCTATTTTGGCTTGTGTTATGCAACTAGTCAACCTATTTTCCTAAATTGATGTTAGTCTTGAATCGATTCAGCTATTTTGTGTAGCACTTTTTCAAATGACTGTGATGTCACCAGGAAATTGAGTTCTCTGGCACATTGGGTACCAAGTGCTTTCATTATGTTTGACTAAATATTCTGCCTTTCCCCAGAAGTGTTAGATCCCATGGCTTGAAGGAAATTTTGCACAATATTAAAAAAAGGTATTTTAAAATGTGCTTTTATCTTTTCACAATGGTTTTGCATAATTTACTACAGTTTTAGATAATTATACTCCTAAAGCAGCATGTGTTATTTACCTGGTAGCCAAGTGTAATTTGGTAAATTACAAGAAGCAAATTATTAAAAGAAAATATTTCACAATGTTTGCATTCTCTTCCTATGGCTGTACACAGTAAGATGCTTTTCAAGAAGGCTTTCAAATTATTTTTTGTAATATAGACAGAGCCTAAACAATTTAGGTAAATCATTCTAGTTACACAATGCTTGGGAGTCCATACTAATGAACAGATTTGCATAATGTTCTAAAGGAGAGTGAAATTGCCTCTTTGGTTTTAGCAAAAACCATGTAAAAATGGGACTTCTGTCATTGCTGTAAGCAACAGCCACTTAAGCACTGTGCTGGGAATTAAACTTTAATTATTTCAATATTTGTTTTTAATCAAGCACAATTCAGTGTAAACACAGTTTGAAGGGTTTAGAATTTTCCAGTCGAGTATTTAGAAGTTCATATTTTATTATTTTTAGCGTATGCATTAACTGAGAATTTAAATTGGCCCAGAATTGGGGAAAAAAAAAAAACTTAGATTCCTAACATAGATCAATTCCCACTTCATTTTCTCCAGAGGAGTCCAGACAAAATCTATGCTCATTGGAATGAGCAACATATTCCTTGTACTGTCCGTTTATTGAACGTTAGAAAAGCCAGTGTTAATTGAGTGTTTTTAAATACCACTTTTCAGCTGTCATTACATAAAAATGGGTCATTTGTTTTAAAATCAATTTGCAAAGTAAAATTAAATTCTTACAAGCTGTGATACCTTGCAGTCAGTTATTACGCTAAATTTATAATAGCCTGCTAATTATTTCATTTCAGCAGGATCAATATTGCTAAATTTATGCCTGCAACATACTGAACTGTGGTTTTAAATATTTGCTAAATGTACCATATTATTATACTATTTTAGTGAAATTCTAAATTCTGGGACATTTGAATATGTTAATACTCTATCTATAATATAGGCTTGTAAGTTTGCTTTTAATTATATATGTTGAGTTTGGATGCTGACTGGTTCTTTGCTAAAACTCCAATGATATTCAATAATTTTATTTGTAGGCTGTGCAATTGCTAGATCATCCAACATTGCCAGTAATGTTTAATGTGCAAAGACATTAAAAACTGTAATGATTAAAGAGGAGATCACAGCAGAAGTCCTACAATATAGATAGTCTAATGACTATTATAACTTCACCACCCCAAAAAAAATAAAAAAAAAATAATTTATTGGAAATAGCAGCCTTAAGAGGATAGCTTAAATGTTTCAATTTTAGAAATTTATTAACAGACACATGGTTGTTTACTTATTTGCTACCTCTAGATTTTCATCACTTGTTCACTGATAAAAAAAAAAAAATCCCAATATTTAAAATTTTCTCTGAAAAGTGTTTTAACATTTTGGATGTTTATTTATTTTTTAAATGCTGATCTGAATTCCCAGATTTTACTATTAACATGACGTAAAGTCATGATTTTATTAAAGACACAGAGGCGAGTATTATGCATAGCTCTTTCTTTATTACTATCAGCAGCAAAGAAATAGAGATGAATAAATAACTTAAATATGAACAAAAAAACACAGTGCTCAAGCAACCAATCACATAACACAGGAAGTGACTATAACATGCTTCATGCACCCACAATCCCCCTCTTTCTTGCGGATAACGAAAACCAGCACGTAGAACAATCCAACTTCAGCTAACGTAGCCAACAGCGTCTCCAATATGGAAAGACACGATAATTCAGGCTAAAAGGGAGACATAAAAAAGAAAAAGTATGGTAATAACTGGGCTCCAAACTGTATGTGTATATTGACAGACAATTACTCTGTTAAATCAAAAAACACTTTTTACCCTAAAACATCTAGGATATCAAGAGGAAGCATAAATGCAATTCACCAATACATAAGAAAAATGTCACAGTGGAACCAAACTCAGAATAGAGAAAAAACTTACCAGATTCATCCACCATACCAGTTCACTTCCCAAACCCAACCGGGTGGGTGGGAATAATACTCGCCTCCGTGTCTTTAATAAAATCACGACTTTACGTCATGTTAATAGTAAAATCTGGGAATTTTATTAAAGATACAGAAGCTCCTATTATGCTAGTTTAAAGCTTAGAAACCACCTGAGATGCAAAATGTTCGATCGGCTTAAAGTAGAAGTCACGAAAAGTCGATTCCCGCGACCAATCTGCCGCACGTAGGATGTCTTCCAAGCGACAACCCATAGCCGAGGCCTTAGAGGCCATAGCTCCACGGACTGAATAAGGGGTGAATCTGGACGTGTCGATCCCAACTAACGCCAATAACTCCCGCACCCACCTCGCCAACGTAGGGGTAGATACCGGCAGGTGTGGGATGCGAAACGAAATGAACAATGGACATAAATCTGGAGAGCGCAAAGTTCGAGTAGCCTCCAGATAGGCTTTTAAGCACTCTACTGGGCATAGTCCTGAAATCTGGGATATACGAACACCTTGGAAGCTGACTTTGTCCTTCTGGATGTATTAAAGGAGATGCCTTCCGGAGTGAACGTAATGGCATTCCAGTCCAATGCTCTAACATCCGAAACCTGTTTGCAGGAGATCAATAATAACAGTATGACCACCTTAGCTGACAGCTGCTTCAGTGTCAGATCTCGATTCGGGTACCAAGATGATAAAAATCGGAGGACCACATTCACATCCAAGAAGGCAGTGAACCTCGCACAGGGTGGTCTAGTGAGATGAATCCCTTTGAGTAATTGACATATGAAAGGGTGACGTCCCACTGGTGAACCGTCTAAACCCTGATGGCCAGCCGAGATAGCAGAACGACATAAATTGAGCGACAAGCCTTCCCAGATTCATCAGTACGGTAAGGAATTCCATGATCATATGCAAAGGGGCAGATACGGGATCCACTGTCCATCCCATGCACCAACTAGACCAGATGCACCAGGAGGATCGGTATGCCACTCGAGTACCTGGTGCCCATGCATTGTTGAGGAGGTCGAGAGTTGTCTGCGGAACTCCCGCGATAGATCCAGGTCCCCGGAAAGGGGCCATGCCATCAGATGGAGGAGGCCACGAACCACTAACTCGTGTGAGTTGCCATCGGGATCCCTCAGGAGATTCGGAAAGGTCGGTATTAGTCGTGGATAATCTGTGTTCAACGCCAGTAGCCGAGGGAACCAAGGCCGTGACCGCCACAGGGGTGCAATCCGTACCATCGAACAGCCGTGTCAAGTCATTTTCGATAACGTGCGAGCTATGAGATTGAACGGGGGAAAAGCATAAATTCGAGTCTTTGGCCACTCCTGAAGGAATGCGTCCGTCGCCATTGCTGCCGGATCTGGCCTCCAACTGAAGAACTTGGACACTTGTGTGTTGAGACGGGAAGCGAAGAGGTCCATTTCGAATGGGCCCCATAGTTGACTCAATCCCTGGAACGCTGCAGCATGCAAGTGCCAATCTCCAGAGTCTTTTAAATAACGCAAATTCCAATCAGCCGTCAGGTTGTCCAGACCCGGTATATGTTCTGCTTGCACAGAAATATTGTTGTGAAGGCAGAACCGCCAGTAATCCTTCGCCAGGAGGGCAAACATGCGTGATTTCGTGTCCCCTAGGTGGTTGATGTAACGCACTGCCGATACATTGTCCATCCTGAGCATCACGCAACAATTTGCACGTTCTGGTGTAAGGCTGCGAATGGCGAACGCCCCTGCCAATAGTTCTAGGCAGTTGGTATGGAGCGTTTGCTCTTGGTCTGACCATCTGCCTCCGGTAGATGCGGTACCACAACGCATACCCCAGCCGTGCAAGCTGGCATCCGATTCTATCACCACGTCTGGAATGGAGCCAAAAATAGCTCTCCCGTTCCAGGCGTCCATGTGGGCTAACCACCAGGTCAATTCGTCCTTGGACACCTCGTCCAGTTTCACTCTCATCTCGTAGGACTGGCCTGCGTGCAGATGAGAGCCCTTAAGACGTTGAGTGGAGTGGTCCAGGGAATATTGCCTGTATCGAGGCGGCCAGCAGACTGATCACTCTTGCCAGGTGACGGAGAGAGAGATCGTCTGCCCGTAATGTACGCCTGATTTCCTTCTTGATGGCCTTCATTTTGGCCTCCGGAAGAGTCCACGGTAAACCCCAGGAACTCCAGAGAATGAGTGGGAACTAACATCGACTTCTCCCAATTGATGAGGAAACCTAGGTTCTGGAGTAGGGATGTTGTCCATGAGACATGGTGTCACAATTGCTCTCGTGACTGAGCCATCAGTAGGATGTCGTCCAAATATATAATCAGTCGTACTCCACGGCTTCGGAGGAAGGACACCACCGGCTTCATGACCTTGGTGAAACACCAGGGAGCCGAGGAGAGCCCGAATGGTAGGCATGTAAACTTCTATCGTCTTCCCTTCCAGGTGAACTGGAGGAAATCTGAACAGGCATGGACACAAAGTCTATGTGATAACCCCTTACTGTGTGGAGAACCCACACATCTGTCGTTAAGGCGGCACACGCCTTGTAAAACTTTGCCAATCTGCCCGCCACCCGCTCCTGAACATAAGGAAAAACAGGGGTACTCACCATAAGGGCATCTGCCTGACGTGACCCCTCTCGGATAGCGGGGATTCCATGGCCTCCCCCTGGACAGAAAGAACGGAGCCGGTCTGGGCTCCTGGAAACGAGCCCCTGAAACCGCGGCCGGGTGGATGGCTCCTGTTGCGCCCAGCCCCTCCAAAAGCCTTAGGGGAAAACACCCTCTTCATATTAGCCTAGGCCTTATCAATGGCGGTGAATGTCTTCACATAAGATACTAAGTCCTTAACGAAAGTTATCGCCAAACAACATTCCTTAAGCCGAGGGTCCTGGTTCTGATATGGCCATGGTAGCCAACTTTGGATCTATCTTAAGCAGGATAGCTTTCCTGCGCTCGGCTGACACTGCCATATTGGCGTTGCCGAGTAAACAGATGGCCCGTTGTATCCAGCCAATCGCTACATCCAGGTCGAGTTCAGACTCGCCCGATTTTGTGGACTCTAACAGCTCGTAGGCCGATAATGGGCCGAGCGTGTCCATGATTTTATCCTGGCAACTCCTTAGGGAAAAGGCTAATCCTTTTATTCGGTTTCCAACCTGATTTATTTAGAAACTGTGCGATCTGTGGATCGACCTCGGGTGTCTTGCATGCCGATTCTGGCACTGAAGGTCGAGGACATTCTGCCCGCAATTTACTACGACCTTCTTTAGAAAGTGGTGTGCGCATCCTGTGCGCGATATAATGGGCAATATGTTCGGATGGCTCCCACTCAGCCGAGTGGGGATGACGCAGGTCATCCAGGTCAAACAGGGGGTTACCCTCGAGATCCAGAAGCACTGCGCCACCGCCCGCTCCCTGAGCAGCAACACCTAGGGCAGGGGCAGCACCCCCAGTAAGGGGTGTTACGGCAGGGGGAGCTTCCTCCTCCGAGCCGGCCTTGTCATAAGAGGCATAATCCATCTCCTCAGCCTCATCCCCCTCACTCCGGTCGCTCTCCGACCCTTCTTCACGGGATCTAGCCCGTTTCCATAATCTGGCCGTTTTTGCCTGACCAGGGGCTCTTTTGCGCGGTGGTAGCGCGTCATCTGTGACTGCCTGAGGCGAGGTGTTTGCTCTTCACCAAGGCGTTACCGGCTATACGCCTTACGGGCTATAGGTGTGGCGGGGTTTGGGGCAGGACCCGCTCCCTGTAGGGCAGGGGTAGCCAGTTGGGGTAGTAATATGGACTGAGCCAGCGTTTGAGAAAAAGAGGAGGACATGGCTACCATAGCGGAGGTGAGCGCTCTCTGTAGACAGGACGCCATGGTGGAGTCCAACAGGGCTTGGAACTCCTCAGATACAGCGTGTTCCTCAGGGGCCCCCATAAAAACATAAACTTTATAATGAATAACAACAGAGAGTGAATATTTCAATGGAATACACACAACATGTATATATAAAAATATGTGCATATAAAATAGTGCATATATATATGATTACAACATGTGATGTGCCCAGGGAGAGGAAAAGACAGAGCAGTCAGCAGTCTGCCCTGCATTCCGACTGAAAACGAGGGCGGGGGAGGTGAAAAAAGATGGCCGCCGCACGAGCAGCACTGTGAGGCAGAGAGCCGAGGGGGGAATGGGCGAACACGCGGCAGCCGCGCGGCCCGACCCTAACAGGCTCGGGAGCCGCTGCTGAGCTAAGCAGCGGCTCACCGGCGTGCACCCGAGCAGGTCGGGTGAAGACACTCCCCGTGATCGCCGCGACCGGCGGGGGGATGGAGTGGGGGAAGGAGGGAAGGACGGTTGGCTGTATTGCCGCGCGTAGGCGGCAACAGGACCTGGGGCACACCACAAAGCAGAAAAGCACTAATAAAACAATTGAGAGCAATATAAAGCGTTAAATAAACACAGGTCCCTACTAAGCCACTAGGGCTAGAGAGAATAGGGACCAAAAGGTAAAAAATAATATTAAAATACACAGTAATCACAAAACATAACAAATAAGTACTTAACTGGTCTGAGAGCAGCAAAGAAAGAGGAGGATTGTGGGTGCATCAAGCATGTTATAGTCACTTCCTGTGTTATGTGATTAGTTGCTTGAGCACTGTGTTTTTTTGTTCATTTCAGTTATTTATTCATCTCTATTTCTTTGCTGCTGAGAGAAATAAAGAAAGAGATATGCATAATAGGAGCCTTCGTGTCTTTAATAAAATCAGCTTTTTGGTACAGCAAACATGCAATTTAAGGATATCATTTAAAAGATCTTCTAGCCTTATTCCCTCCCATTTGCTTCAGCCATCGATCATTGATGTCTTGTGTTTTAGCCATCATCTCATACACTACATGTGTATTTGGCTGTCATGATTATTTCATGCTTCTAAAATCTTTTTGTGTGAATATGTGTGTGAATATAACAGGAATGTGGTTGTGTCACACCTGACAATTATAAGGTTGCCTGAAATAGGATGGATGTCACAAAGAACGACACTTTCATTGGCAACTGACACATTCAGTTTTTTATAGATGTTTGGATGTAACCTATGTCTAATGCATGTTTCAAATCCATGAACACTGACCAATGTTCAGTCTATGGATTTGGATGTGTACTTATGTATCTACAGAGGCGGACATACTAATAGTGATATAGAGAGAATAACTTAATAAGGATAGGGACACTCTTTGCTTTCATAACATCTTCAATCCTTCTTGGGATGCTGTCGTACATAGCTTAAAAGGTGTTTAGTGCAATATTATATTACTCTTCCTAAAAATAGGTTCTATAAGGGATCTAGGAGGTAGACATCAATTTCTCACACTTCAAGGCAACACATTAAACTGTTTGTCATGTTCATGAAACCTTTTCTGAAGAATCCCCTACCCTCGTCACTTCCGGTGAGGGAAATCAGCTGTATCCTATGCTGCACATGCGTGCTAGCACTCCTGCTACTCCTCCACAGCAAGGTCCTGGAAGGTAAGTAAAGCTAGTTTTACACTTTCATTATAGTTAGTGCATTCACTAAGCTTAGGCACACGGGATATTTAGGGTTAAGTGAGGGTTCAAATTAGGGTTAGGTAAGTGATTTTAACCTCTCTCACACTCTATTCTTACCCTAACCCTTGGGGCAAGGGTTAAAATAAAGTGTGAAAAATCACAATTTATAGATATTCCCCTAATGTGAAATATCACTAAATATAAATATAAACATGTTCCTAATCCTAACCCTAATTTGAACCCTAACATTAACCCTAAGTGTCCCATGTCCTAAGCTTAGTGAATGCACTAACTATAATGAAAGTGTAAAACTAGCTTTACTTACCTTCCAGGACCTTGCTGTGGAGGAGTAGCAGGAGTGCTAACACGCATGTGCAGAACAGGATCCAGCTGATTTTCCTCACAGGAAGTGACGAGGGTAGGGGATTTTTACGGGTAGGGGAATTTGATAAAACACCGGCCTGTAAAAGAGGGTCTGCCAAGATGAATGGCTTAATAAAGGGAGTGGTGGGTGGGCTGAACCAGACAGTCTCAGCCCAAAGGGGAGGTCTGTGTATTTATTGGCCGGGTAACTCCTCCCACAATTACAGGCTGAGCCTAACATCTCAGCCTTCTCAGCCGAGTTATAGTAATGGAGGTGTAAGTCAGTTGTGGTGTGCCGGAACCGACGTTAGGGTAGGCCTGTAAAAGAGGAGCAAAAAGTTTAACAGTTTAACACTGAATTCTAGTTAACATTACATAACCATTACTTAACTGCATGTCTCAATTCCCAAATGTAAGTCTTGAGCTGCCGGGTGTAGAATATGGTGTATGTAAAGTAATGATTATGGCGTGAACAAATGTAGGTTAATTGTACCAAAGTTGTAGAAATGGACTGTGAATTGCGTATGGACAGTAGTGATGTCTCTACTGTCTCACTTACAGCCTCTACTCTTAGTATTTATAGTTTACTGACGTCCCACTCACAGCCTCTACTCTTAGTATTTATAGTTTACTGACGTCCCCAACCCTGCCCCACACTTTGGCTTTATGCCTTCTATTTGCAGATTGAAGGCGGCGTGTTTCACTCGTAGTATAACGCCGCCCAATCTGCTGACGTCAGACGGAGGCGTGCTCTGAGATGCCGACCTCCGTCTGAACACTTCATTCCCCAATAGTATTTGTGGCATGTAGTATAATGCCGCCCAATCTGCTGACGTCAGACGGAGGCGTGTTCTGAGATGCCGACCTCCGTCTGAACACTTCATTCCCCAATAGTATTTGCGGCATGTCACGTGACCGCGGAAGTCCGCGATCACGTGACTAGAAACCTTCTCTCCTTTTTCTGGGTTTTAAAATTACTACATTTCCCATCCCACATCAGGGTATACCATGTGATCGCGTTAGATCGCGATCACATGACCATAAACCCCTCTTTTATTTTTCGTTTATTTCTATTAATAATACTCGTTTTACAACTAAAAATAAAGGATTATCTTGTATATTGTTCTACTTATATTATGCATTTCTCATTTTTATGTTTTTAATGATTTCTGTATTTTACAAATTGTATTGATGACGTCATTTTGGCGCCAAAATTTGAATAAGCATGCTTTAACCAAGTTTATATAAACATCTATGTACCAGGTTGATTTTTACTATTGCCAGTTGATAAAGCCCTGTGTGGCGAAACGTGTTTTGGCTATTTCTTATATTTTATATTGTACTAATAAAGGAATATTGGCTTTTTAATTTAATTTTATTTTTATATTTCTCCTGTTACCTGGTCATATACTATCTTGGAGTCTACACACGACCAAGAATCCTAGGTGGGGATTGTACCACCTACGTGATTATATTGAGCAGTATATCCTGCTCATTTAAATGTGAGTACTTTTATTCTTTTATTTTATTTTATTTTATCTATATTCAGTGAGCACTATATTTTGCTCTTATCTCCTTTCTATACCGAGGAATTATCTACACCTATATCCTACCAGTGGGGGACAGACGCCACTGAATGCCAATCATACTAGAACGAGTTTATGCTCTGAAATAGTTGAGTGTATTACCTCCCTATTATTTTTTTTTTTTTATGACAAATGTAAAGCACAAATGCATGTTTTCTTCTAGCTTGAAAAATGTGATAACATTTCTAGTTATGGACTTTTTTTAATATGAGTTTGTTAATGGTACAATGAAATATATGAAATTAGAGGCTTGCACTTTAACGCTTGTTTTGGGAAATGTGGAGAGGAAATATAAAAGCTCGGTTAAAATATTTTGCACATTTATAAGTGGTTTAAAGCAAAAGTCAATAATTTGAAGCTCTAGGCTCCTTCTAATCCCATTCTTATTTCAGTTCCAAATAATCTTGATGCAATACATAATTACATTTAAAATTGTAAAAACCCAATTTCTGCATAAGTGTGTCAATATAGTATGTAGAAATTGGTTAATCTGTCACATGTATACTGTATACCTGCCAGTATCATCTTGCTTTCTGCCCTATGCAGTGATTCCTAAAGGAAACCTCACAAAAGCTCAATAATTAGCGATTTTATTAGGACGATCTAAGCTATTGGTGGAATGTTACTACTGGGTTGTGTACAGTTGCTCTACCAATGTATTGAAAATGCGATAATATTTTATATCCAAAAATTCACATCAACCAAACACCACCCTGATGATAAAGTTGATAAAGCCCTGTGTGGCGAAACGTGTTTTGGCTATTTCTTATATTTTATATTGTACTAATAAAGGAATATTGGCTTTTTAATTATACTTTTGCCATATATCTTTTTAATTTTATTTTTATATTTCTCCTGTTACCTGGTCATATACTATCTTGGAGTCTACACACGACCAAGAATCCTAGGTGGGGATTGTACCACCTACGTGATTATATTGAGCAGTATATCCTGCTCATTTAAATGTGAGTACTTTTATTCTTTTATTTTATTTTATTTTATCTATATTCAGTGAGCACTATATTTTGCTCTTATCTCCTTTCTATACCGAGGAATTATCTACACCTATATCCTACCAGTGGGGGACAGACGCCACTGAATGCCAATCATACTAGAACGAGTTTATGCTCTGAAATAGTTGAGTGTATTACCTCCCTATTATTTTTCCTATCCTTACTTATTAGTATACAGTCTACACTATTGGATCGTCTCTGTTTTTCTATTTCTATGTTTATCACCGAGTCAAGACTCCCCCAATATTAGAGGATCCAGTCTCCTATTGGATACACCATTCATCAAAGTCTTCATATATCTATTGGAACTCGTAAGAAACACACAAAGTATTGAGACTACCATTCATTCAAGTCTTTATATACCCATTGGAACTCATAAGAAGTATACCAAGTATTTGGACTATTATCTATATGCTTCTTTTTATTTATGTTTTTTAGTGTATGTAAGTACATTATATTTATCCTTTTCCATTTGCAATTACTTTTCCTGTAGCGCGACCTATTATTTCTGTTTTGCCATTTCTTCCTTGAGGATTTTAGAGGGAACCTCATATTTATAGGTTGCAGCTTTTCACCTGTCTTTAGCCCCCATTAAATCACGCAGCGCTGATCCTTTATCTACTTGGACAGTAGTGATGCTCTGGTATTTGATCTGGTTTTATTTATTTATTTATTTTTATTTTTACACTGAGTGACAGGAAGTGTTTTTACAACCCCGAGTGACAGGAAGGCCAAAATTAGGTTGTAGCTGTAAACCCACCTTGGACTGTATGAAGCTTATGTAAGTGAAGGCCTAGTGAGATCTGTGTGTCAGGGTAGAGCAGTAGAAGGCAGAGAGAGCTCATTACGATTCATGAGTAGCGGGGTAGCCATTTAAGGGCAGTATGAAAATTAGCGGGTGTATGAATTGATATGTTGTGGGTTGGTTAATGGTTGTTGAGCTGTGGAGCAGTTGCAATTTACACAGACCTGCTCATAATGTGTATATAACCAACTTGAACCATGAGAGGCCCAATGGTAGGACTGTTAATTAGAGATGATAATGATGAGACACTTGAGTAACATGGCCCAGATTGTAGTAGGTTGCCCCCTGAGGGCCATATTAAGCATATGTTGTGGAAGGCCAAGTGAGGGCCTATTATAAACGTATATGTGTGATGTCCTGCATTTCTCATAGGGACTTAATCATTTTACCTTTTTTTTTCATGAAAGGTTGTGCATTTGTTTTTCATGAATAGTTGTCTTATTTTTCTTTAATATTTTTCTTTGCATGAAAGCTTGTGTCTTCTTTTTTATTCTTTTGTATGCAGTTACCACTCTATTGATAAGTATACATATTGTTTTCACACTGTTTAGCACACCCTTCACTTTCCTGTGATAGTGAAGGCGAAATGAGGGCCCAACATAAATATACTTAGATGCAAGGTGGTCAAATGAGGGCCTAATAAGAAGTTACAGGTTCATAATGATATAATTAAAAGGGGTGTCCGCCGCTGCTGCCACTGAACAGAAGGATCCATTATCCTTTGAGGCACCAGTGGTCGAAGACTTGAAGCAGAGCATGTCAGCGCAGAGGCATCATCAAATGTGAGTAGAGAATATAATTTTATGTGAAGCGGAGGGGGGTATGCAGGTTTTTTTTTATTAAGGGAGTGTGCGGGTTTTCTACATGGTGTAGATTCCGACATCAAATAAACAATAACAAAATAAATATTACCTGTGGCAAAGTACTAAAGTAAAAAAGGGCACTGTCAAATTCTATCACCAAGATACCAGTCAAACTGATTTATGACTGCCTAAAAACAGTACTTACCCATGTCTGGAGACCCTGCAAATACTTTCCAAATAAGTTTAGGATGTTTACTGTAATTTCCCCTCCATTTTAGGTACTTTCGGGCAATTGCCCTTATCCAAGATGGCTGCCGCAACTTGTATTCCCATAATTCAAGTCATCGGTATTGGGCCCTTTAAGGCACAAACTGCACATGCACTGGCGTCTTCCGAGTGCGTTTGCCATTTAGAACTGGGGAGAGAGCTCGGTCTGTAGCATACATGGACCCTGAACACCCAGGGAACCGGGAATAAATCTCCAGGACCGAGGGGAAGCATACGACAAAGTAAAAGTGCCTGCAAGTAGTGATGTCGCGAACCGTTCGCGAACTTGTCGCGAACAGTTCGCCACGGTTCGCCACGAACCGTTCGCAGCAAACTCCGGTCAGCTGACACATCCCTGCCAATCTCCGGCAGACCCTCCCTCCCAGACCCTCCCACCTCCTGGACAGCATCCATGTTGAAGCTGCCTTCAATGGATGCTGTCCAGGAAGTAGGAGGGTCTGGGAGGGACGGTCTGCCGGAGATTGGCAGGGATGTGTCAGCTGACCGGAGTTCGCTGCGAACGGTTCGTGGCGAACCGTGGCGAACTGTTCGCGACAAGTTCGCGAACGGTTCGCGACATCACTACCTGCAAGGTGATTAAAAGTTAACAAGGTGCAAAAGTCAAAATTTAAAGGCACCA
>OW240915.1:147601638-147638001 GCA_933207985.1 Pelobates cultripes
TGCAGTGTGTGTGTGTTAGTGAATGCAGTGTGTGTGTGTTAGTGTATGCAGTGTGTGTGTGTGTTAGTGTATGCAGTGTGTGTGTGTGTTAGTGTATGCAGTGTATGTGTGTGTTATTGTATGCAGTGTGTGTGTTGTGTTAGTGTATGCAGTGTGTGTGTTGTGTTAGTGTATGCAGTGTATGTTAGTGTATGCAGTGTGTGTTGTGTTAGTGTGCGGTGTATGTGTGTTAGTGTATGCAGTGTGTGTTGTGTTAGTGTATGCAGTGTATGTGTGTGTTATTGTGCAGTGTGTGTGTTGTGTTAGTGTATGCAGTGTGTGTGTTGTGTTAGTGTATGCAGTGTATGTGTGTTAGTGTATGCAGTGTGTGTGTTGTGTTAGTGTATGCAGTGTATGTGTGTTAGTGTATGCAGTGTGTGTGTTGTGTTAGTGTATGCAGTGTATGTTGTTAGTGTGTGATCTGGGGTGAGGGGGAGGAAGGGGCATTTTAACATTATTTTTTTATTAATTTAATTAAATGTTTCTCCCCCCTCCCTGCTTACCTGTGTCCATGGAGGGGGGAGATTCCATCCCTGGTGGTCCGGTGGGGGGCCCCCCGGCTCCCTGTTACCGCAGAGGGGGCCCAGGCAGCACACAGCTTCTCCTCTCTTCTCATAACTCTCGCGAGACCCGGTTACCATGGCAACGCTCCGCGGGTCTCGCGAGAGTTATGAGAAGAGAGAAGACAGGAGGAGAAGCTGTGTGCTGCCTGGCTGGGCCCCCCTGCGGTAACAGGGAGCCGGGGCCCGCGGCTGCACACATAGATAGCGATATGCGCTATCTATGTGTGCAGAAAGGGAAAGTGGGGCCCAGGACTGCCAGAGCAGTCCGGGCCCCCCAGGGCCGCCGGGCCCGTGACAACAGTCACGGTTGTCACCCCCTGATGGCGGCCCTGCACATGTATACTGTATACCTGCCAGTATCATCTTGCTTTCTGCCCTATGCAGTGATTCCTAAAGGAAACCTCACAAAAGCTCAATAATTAGCGATTTTATTAGGACGATCTAAGCTATTGGTGGAATGTTACTACTGGGTTGTGTACAGTTGCTCTACCAATGTATTGAAAATGCGATAATATTTTATATCCAAAAATTCACATCAACCAAACACCACCCTACTCCTTTTTAAGGAATATCACTGAAGAACATTTGCACAAGGAAGGATATTATTACTAAGCCATCCGATAAGAGTAGAAATAATAATGAATATGTCAAATTATATTGCTGAAGCCAATATGCAGTTGAATGATTCTGACTTGGTAATTTAGGCTACTACTATTTATTTTTCAAGTTTGTTTCTGGATTTGATAAAGATTATATCATTGCAGCAATTGAGTTTTTATTGTTTCATCATTATTTTTTGTTTCAGGGAGATTACTACCTCCAGAGGTATTGTGCTGTCAACTGTCTTGGAAGCATGTTTTGCACCATAATACACCAACCTATTGAAGGGTTGGTGAGAGTAGAGCCATGTCTATAAGGATACTAACAAATGGAGGGCTGCCATCAGGGGGTGACAACCATTATGGTTGTCACAGGCCTGTTAGCCCTGGGGGGCCCGGCTGCCCGGGCCCCACGTGGAGCGGCGAAACTGCCGCAGGTGCATCTGCACCGGGGGCCCATCAGGTGGCCCAAGCATTTAGGGACACCCGATGAGCCCTATATCTTCAGGGGCCCAGTCAGCGCTGTGGCCATGTAATAGCGCGGCCGGGCCCCTTTAAAAACTCTGCGCGGGGGGAGAGAGACAGCCGAGGAGAGGAGAGGCATCTGCTACCATCATCCCCAGCCACCCTCCTGCAATGAAAAGGTAAGAAAGAGGAAGGTGGCTGATAAATGAGGTGTCTGTGTATATGTATGTGTCTGCATGTATGTCTATGTATGTCAGTATGTATGTATGTATATATCTATCTATCAGTATGTATGTGTGTATGTATGTCAGTATGCATGTCTGTATGTATGTGTGTATGTGTCTATCTGTATGTGTGTGTGTATATGTCAGTATGTATATATTTCAGTATGTATGTCTGTGTGTGTGTGTGTGTCAGTATGTATGTCTGTGTGTGTCAGTATGTATATATGTCTGTGTGTATATGTCAGTATGTATGTGTGTATGTATGTATATATCTATCAGTATGTATATGTGCATGTATGTCTGTGTGTGTATGTCAGTATGTATGTCCGTCTGTATGTGTGTGTGTATGTCAGTATGTATATATATCAGTATGTATGTATGTCTGTGTGTGTATGTCAGTATGTATGTGTGTATGTATATATCTATGTGTATGTATGTCAGTATGCATGTATGTATGTCTGTGTGTGTATGTCAGGATGTCTGTATGTATCTGTGTATGTATATATGTATCTGTTTGTTTGTGTGTGTATGTCTGTATGTATGTATATCAGTATGTATGTATGTTACTATGTATTTATGTATGTATGTATGTCTGTTTGTATGTCTGTATGTCAGTGTGTCTGTATGTCAGTATGTGTGTGTGTGTGTATCTGTATCTCCTTATGCATGTGTATGTGTCTGTATATGTGTGTGTGTCTGTTTCAGTATGTGTGTGTGTTAGTATGTGTATATCTTTCTGTGTGTGTGTCTGTGTCCTTTTGTGTCTGTGTGTGTGTATTCCTGTGGGCGGGATTTGGAGGCGGGGCTTGGAGGCGGGCACCTGGTGTGCCCAGACCTTGAGCTGTGTTAGGGGCCCCACAATTTCTGATGGCGGCCCTGAACTAATTACTTATTACTGTAGATATATTAATGATTTGTTGTTGTTTGGTCTTGTAACATTGGTGAACTTAAGGAATGTGTTGCTTATCTTAATCACAATGAGCTGAAACTTAATTTAACATGCAATTATGCCACATTTAGAATTTATTTTCCAGATCTCTAACTTATGGAGAATGTAGAAAGGGGCAGAATATTTACTGATATTTTTTTTAAAGATGCATCTGGTAATACTCTGATTTTTGTCTACAGGTGTCATCCAAACCATGCTTTCTCAGGTACATTATCAGTGCCAGGATTTTCGGCTACACAGGAAAAGCTTCACCTGTGTGTCTCTTAACTCCCATTTTGAAAGTATTACCATCTGTAGCCCCTTTTGTGTTTCTTATCCCCACTTTTGAATGTCTTATCCTTTTAGTGTGTCTTATCCCACCTTTTGTCCCTTTGTTTTTCTTACAACCCCTTGTTGCAACTCTCTCCTGCTGTGTCTCTTACACCCCTCATTTGTTTGCTGCTAGAGGTGGATTAAAGGTGGAAACTCCTGGAATCCTATGCTGTGCCACTGGACCACCAGGGACCTATGCTGTGCCACTGGACCACCAGGGGCCTATGCTGTGCCACTGGACCACCAGGGACCTATGCTGTGCCACTGGACCAACAGGGAATGCAGTGTCCCCCCCCCCTCCATGGATACAGGTAAGAGTCAGGGAGGGGACAGGTAAGAGTCAGAGAGAGGGGGCAGGTAAGAGACAGGAAGGGGGGCAGGTAAACAAACAATACACACTGATCACCTTCCCAGCACTTATCCCACACAACACACATACTGCATACACTACACACACACACATATTAAATTCACTATACACACACTGCATCCACTATACACACACACACACTCAGGCCCAGTGGGCCGCGATGGCCGTGGGCCGAGGCTGGCAGGGGAGATCACAGGATCTCCCCTGCCAGCCCCTGCAGGGCCAGCGCTACCTGAGCGCCCGGCCCTGCTGTGTGCCTCCATGGGCCGGTGGGGAGATCAAAGATCTCCCTCACCGGCCCAGAGGCAGTGTTACAGGCGGCCTCAGGCTGGGGAGGGAGGGAGGCAGGAGAGGACCGGCGCAGCTCTAACCAGCAGCTCCGCCGGGTCCTCTCGCGATGTCTGAGCGTTGCCGTGGTTACTGCGGCAACGCTCAGATCTCGCGAGAGTGAACTCTAGCCTACAGGTTAGAGTTCACTCTCACCACTGGACCACCAGGGAAGGATGGCAGCACGGCACCCTAAAGGCAGAACGGCTCCCCCCCTCCCAGGCTAAAGGTAAGAAGGGAGGGGGGATATAACTTTTTAAAATGTATTAATAAAAAATATGTTTAAATAAATAAATTCACACTCACACACAGCACCCTCAGACACACATAGCACCCCAGACACACACAGCACCCTCAGACACACACAGCACCCAGACACACACAGCACCCAGACACACACAGCACCCCCAGACACACACAGCACCCAGACACACACAGCACCCCCAGACACACACAGAACCCAGACACACACAGCACCCCCAGACACACACAGCACCCAGACACACACGCAGCACCCAGACACACACGCAGCACCCTCAGACACACCCAGCACCCTCAGACACACACACAGCACCCTCAGACAAACACAGCTCACTCAGACAGACACTGCTCACTCAGACAGCATCCACACACAGCACACTCCCACACATATACAGCACACACACACACACTCACACACACACATATATATATAATAAATAAAATAACCTTCAGTGAGTTAACAGACAAAAAAAATAGAAACCTAGAATGTGACGGCAGATAAAAACACCCTCACACACTGCACCCCTCACACACACACACTGCGCTCCTCACACATATAGTACGTCCAAATATATATATATATATATATATATACACACACACTACAGCACTCCTCACACGGCACCACTACACACATTACGCTCCAGATACACGCTAGATCCCTTACCCTATATGCACTCTTAATCCTCTACACACACACATACAATCTCCTATACACACTCTGAGTCCTTTACACACTAGATCTCCTACACACACACACACTGCTCCTAGCCACACATATTACACCACAAACACAAATGAAATTGACCTATTTACACAATACCACACCACACTCTACACACACGCACTCGCAATCCCACAAGCAGGCTCCAAACACATGCACCATACGCTTTCCTGGCCCTTTTGTCCTCTGGTATCCCACTTGTGGAGACACCAGAGACAATTTAAAAGCAAACACAACGCAAGCATGTTATTAAATTTGCTTGCGCTGTGCAGAACAAACACAGGCCTTTTTCTAATGCTAGAGCTCTTCAGCAGGGCTCTGCGCATTGAACCAACATGCTCACTTTGAGAGGGGGCATGCTTGTCTCTAGCCCCGCCCCCTACTTAGGGGGCCACTCTGATTGAAAAATGCCCGGGCCTAATTTTTTTCCCAGTCCGGCCCTGCACACACTGCATCCACTATACACACACACACCACATCCAATATACAAACACTGCATCCAATATACAAACACAGACCTATATACACTATACAAACATACACTGCATCCATTATACACACACAGACACACGTATACATCTGTGTCTGTGTATCTATATGTCTGTGTATCTGTATGTGTTTTTGTATATGTGTAACTGTATGTGTGTCTGTGTATCTGTTTGTGTGTCTGTGTATCTGTCTTTGTATCGGTGTGTCTGTGTTTATATCGGTCTGTATGTGTTTGTATCGGTCTGTCTGTGCCTGTGTTTCTCTCTGTGTGTGTAGGTGTGTGTGTTTGTATCTATATGTGTGTTTGTATCTGTGTATGATTGCATCTCTATGTATCTGCATGTGTGTACCTATGTGTCTGTGTATCTGTGTGTGCATCTGTGTGTCTATGTATCTGCATGTGTGCCAGTGTATATGTGAGTATATATGTATATGTGCATACATCTCAGCATTTCACCTACACTACACACAAATACAACCCTACATCCAAATGTCAACACTACATAAAAACACACCACCATATTCAAAAACCACACTACAGAAAAATGCACTCCTGCATTCAAATGCCAACAATACATGCAAGCACACCCATCCATTCACTCACACATACTCCATACAAAAAAAATAAAAAGATGCTTACATTCAGACCCACAAACCCACAGACCCACTGCTCACTGCTAAATACATTTAAAAAATAAGTGGGTGTTTTTTACATTTTAAAATTGGAGGGGGGGAGGGGAGAGCCAGATGAAGGCCCCGGGTGCCAAATGCTCCAGGTACGCCCCTGCCTTTGTCTGTCTCTCTCCACAAACCTGTTTGTGTGTCTTGCCCCCTCAGCCCCTTTGTGTGTCTCTTTCTCCCCCCCAGTCCCTTTGTGTGTTACTCCTCCACACATTCTTTTTGCATCTCTTTCTCCCCCAGTCCATTTGTGTGTTGCTTTCCATGGCTAAAGCCCCTTTATGTACCACTTTATTCATCACCCCCCAGACTTTTTTTGTGTCACTTGCTTCTAGTTGTAGTGTGGCTTTGCGGACCATGGTAGAGGTCTTCTCTATCCTCTACTCGGTCTGACGAGTAGGTGCTCATGAATTTACAAACGATGTACTGTATGTATGCAAAACTCACAATTGCTTAGTAGGATGGTCAATAATGAAAAAAAATAAAATAAGAGAAAACACTTAGAAGGGTTTAGAAGCATTGTATATTAAATATAAAGATGCCAACTAAGCACGTAATATGTCAATTAGATAGGGCAAACTAGAAACTCTAAAGCTGATACCTAAAAAGACCAAGATTAACCACAAACAGGTTTAAAATAAGAATTAAAGTGTTGTTTCATTGATATCAGAGATATCACATACTAGCAGACACACACTCACTGGCAAACATACACACACAGTCAGACACAGACACAAACAAACTCACTCACTCACAGACACACACACACACACTAACAGACACACACACACTAACAGAGAGACACACACACACACACACACACTAACAGACAGACACACACACACTAACAGACACACACACACACTAACAGACACACACACACACTCACTCACACACACTGACACACACACACACACACAGACACAGACACACACACACACACAGACACAGACACACACACACAGACACAGACACACACACAGACACAGACACACTCACACACTAACAGACACACACAGACACAGACACACTCACACACTAACAGACACACACACTAACAGACACACACACTAACAGACACACACACACTAACAGACATACACACACACACTAACAGACATACACACACTCACATTAACACTTTTTTTTTTAACCCCCCTCTCCTTACCTTTGGGAATGCTGGGAGGGGGGGGTTCCCTCTCTCCCTGGGGTCCAGTGGCTGCTGGGCTGGGCGGGCGGCTGGCGAGGGAGCTCTTCCTCTGAGTGGTCTGCTCATCTCCCTCGCGGCTGCAGAGTGATGCCGGGAGCCGGAAGAGCTCCCTCGCCAGCCGCCCGCCCAGCCCAGCAGCCCGCACGGTATGTCTGTTAGCCGCAAGGCTAACAAGGCATATGCCCCGGGCATTTGGGGGGGCGGCTTTTTTTGCCGCCCCCTGGAAAATGCCGCCCAAGGCAAATGCCTTGTTTGCCTCACGGCTAAAACGCCCCTGTAATGAGGATCAGTAAAAGGCTAACATTTAGGAAAATACTTTTTTTTCTTCAGTATATAGCAACAAAGAACCTATTGTAGATATGTTGCAAAAACATTACTAATATAGACACTTTTTCATCACTATACTAGGCTAGGGTCAAAGCCTCTCTCTTGTTTATTTTCAAGAATATCTGTACATTGAAAAATAAATTGTCAGTAGATTGCAGATTAAGAAGCCAGCATCTATACCATGGTATTTAAATATCTAAATAAAGCAATAGCAATTATATAATTGTTCATAATAATGTTTATTATTTTATCTTCACGTCAATAATAATGTTTATTACTTAACCCCTTAAGGACACAGCTTCAGAAGCTTGTCTTACCCTTAAGAACACAAGCCATTTTACATTTCACATATACATAGATACATTCTCATTAATTATAAAATAAATGCAGAAATTCGAAAAAAATATATGTTTTTTCACAGTTTTGGCAATAATAGCGTGTGCATAATATGTATAGGATTTTAGATTATTTTGAAGGTTACAGGTCACAAAATACAAGGACTAAAATAAAATTTCAATTTGCAACAATTTTAGAAGTTGGTATGTTTGTTCTATAGGTTTAGTAGCCATCGCAGAAAAATTAATTGCCACACAAAAGTATATATGTATATAAAGTAGACATCACAGGCTGTTTACCTAAGGTTAGTTTGACACTTTTTACATAGCCATTTCATCGCCAATCTCTGCTAAATATTGGAGTAAAATTGTGTTTTTTCTTTATTTTGGCATATACACATATAACAAGGTTTTTGTAATGTGTATTTTGTACAGCTGGTGTATGCTATTCCTGCACACCAATTGCTCCATATTGTGTTCAGCTACATATGCTGAGTATAACGATACCCCCATTGTATCTGTAAAGCTACAATGCCATATAAGAGACAAGGCTATTTCAGTTTCTATAGTTAGAATTTTCGTAGATGGATTTGACGGGCTTATGTCTCATTTTAGGCTATTATAGCAGTGTGACTGTTCAAATAACCCCACAAAGGGCTTTCATTTGATAAAGCAGACACCCCAGGGAATCTTATATGGTGTATATTGTGCCTTAACTTGTCACCAATTTTTCGCCAATTTATGTCAATATTTGTGGTGAGGGGGAAAAAAATTGCATTTTTACATATATGTTGCATTTTTGCTGAGTATTTCTTATACTAGATATGTACCACTGTCATAAACCCCACCCAAATTATTCCAAGTTACATCGTCTGAGTAAAACAATATGCCCAATGTGTGACCTAGACACTATTTTGTGAAGATACAGTGCTGTAAAAGAGATGTGACAAGTTCAGGTTTTTAAGTGTGAATTTTCATGGAGGGTTTTGATGCGCTCGTGTCCCACTTTGGAGCACTTGAGCAGGCTACATATTCCAGCTACACCATAAATGCATACCATTTCTTAAAGAAGACCTCCCAGGGTATTTCAAATGGCATATTTTGAACCTTAGCATGGTATAATTTTTCCGCTAGCTTGTACCAAATGTAGTGGTAATAAGCAAATTTCTGACTTTTTGACACACAGAGTGAGTTTGCACAGTATATCTTGCAAACCTTATGCGTGCTACGACTGTATAATACTTCATATGTTTCTCAGCTATGCCGTCTGAGTACAGCAATACCCCCGTATGTATCTTTGCCAGGTATATGTGGATGTTGAAGGTGCACATTTGAGACGCAGCCATAATGTCCATGTTCCATTTTGGAGTAGTTTAGCTGGATGGTTATTTAAACTTTCCCACAAACACATACTATTTATTAAAGAATACACCCTGGGGTAATTCAAAAGGCATATTTTGAACCTTAGCGTGGGATCATTTTTCTCTAGTTTGTTCCAGGTGTAGTGGTAATTTTTAAATATATTTATTTACGTTTTTAAACTTTTTTACTATTTAAAACTCGTTTTTAAACTTTTTTTGCTTATTACTTTTTTAAACTTTCCTAAACTTTCTTAAAACATTTTTTACACATTTAACATTTTTATAAACTTTTTTTTACCGTAAACCCCTAACTAGCAGTAAGCAGCACTGACAGTAAATTCCCAAATTTCCCATATCTCCCACCCACCCCAGCTAGAAAAATATATAATTTAAAAATGTACAATTATTTAAATTAATTAATTAAACAAATTGAATCCCTGAGGGTTAAAAAAAAATAAAAGTTAACCTAAGGGGTTAAAAAAAAATTGGATTACAGTATAATACTGTGATCTGTATTTTGATCACTGTAGGTAGTGATCAACTGGCAGGGAAGGGGTTAATCTTTATTAGGACTTGGTAAAGGGAATGGGATTTGTTTTACTTTTTTAACATTATTAAAACATTTTTATTTAGTTTTTAAAACTTGTTTTAAACTTTTTTTAATGTTAACCCCTAGCTAGCCTAACAACACATTCCCCAATTCCCCACTAACTTCCACCCACCCCAGCTAGCTAAATATATCATTTTAATATATTTAAATTAATTAATAAAATAAAAGTTGACCATCAGGGATTAAAGAAAAAATCAGATCAAATTAAAACGTAGTCCCTGCCAATTGATCACTGTAGTTAGTGATCAATTGGCAGGGAAGAGGTTAATTTTTTATTTAAAATGGGTAAGGGGGTGGGATTTTAAACTAACTTTATTTATTTTTTACACAGGGAGACGATTATTACTGATCCATCTCCCTGCACTTCACACTGGACGCAGAAGAGCAGGGAGGTGGATCAGAAGTCCCTGCAGCACATGTGGGGACAGCGAGATCGGGTGCGCCCGGTCTGCCTCGAATGCAGAGGCAGAACGGAGGAGCATTAACCCCGCGGTGATCAATCGTGGTGATCTGGGGTTGACTTTAGCACATGAAGGACCCGGTCCATCATCCGGCATTAACTGCTTCCACGGCATGACGGACCAGGTCCATTATTCATCACTAAGGGGTTAATCTTCATGTTAATAATAATGTTTGTTATTGTATTTACATAGAATTATGTGGCTTTATTTTGTATCAGTTAACTATACCCAAATATTAACTATTCAACAATGTGGAATATCACGGTGCTCAATAAATAAATTATATTCATAATTAAGATATTGATTCTCTTCAAACTTCCAAACATACCTGTATAAATGCTGAAACAGATGTGATGATTCTTAATTTACACTAGAGTAGTAATTACAAACCTTTAGTTTGGACATATCTGTGTTAGTTGGAATTTTTCTCAGTGTATGAGTAGTTTGACATATGTATGCAATGCAGAAGTTCCATTTTCAAATATTTGCTTTGTGCTATTCGGTAGCCAAGTGGCATGAGCAGACATTTTGTTCAGATAGGACATTCTTCCATAATTGCTTTTCACATTTCAAATACAGTTACATGACTTACTGCTGTGTTGGCTGGTTTCGGGAAAATGCTATGCATCATTTATAAAACAATTTCATCTACATTATACAAAAAAGTGATGAGTACATGTACTTGATAGAAAAAAAAACAAACTACTTTTGCGAATCATTAAAATTACAGTCTCATCCCCTGTTTTTACCATGCTCAAATGATTACAATATTGAATTGTGTATGGAGAAGAGACACCCAAACATGTAAGATGAATATAATGTATGAGAGCTTAAGGTTTGTCTTCAAAGTATACATTTTTGCATGTTGATGGTATACATCAGTGGGGTGGAAACAAGAATATGGAATGTGGAATAAAAATGGCAACATGAAACGTTAATAGCTTTTAAAATAACTATCATGTTCAATAAGTGAAAAATAAAGTTACATGAATTTGTGTTTATAATTCAGATTTTGTCTCATTACACGATGGTCTGTCTCGCTAACATTTATTCTATGTATTTTATTCACTTGATTTCCTTTTAATATCTAAAAACAAAGTTGCTCAAAGAAAAACAAGAATGAAAAGGGGGGACTGAAAAACTAAAACTTAATTATCATGATACTCTTAAAGAATCACTATAGGGTCAGGAACACAAACATGTACAGGGAGTGCAGAATTATTAGGCAAATGAGTATTTTGACCACATCATCCTCTTTATGCATGTTGTCTTACTCCAAGCTGTATAGGCTCGAAAGCCTACTACCAATTAAGCATATTAGGTGATGTGCATCTCTGTAATGAGAAGGGGTGTGGTCTAATGACATCAACACCCTATATCAGGTGTGCATAATTATTAGGCAACTTCCTTTCCTTTGGCAAAATGGGTCAAAAGAAGGACTTGACAGGCTCAGAAAAGTCAAAAATAGTGAGATATCTTGCAGAGGGATGCAGCACTCTTAAAATTGCAAAGCTTCTGAAGCGTGATCATCAAACAATCAAGCGTTTCATTCAAAATAGTCAACAGGGTCGCAAGAAGCGTGTGGAAAAACCAAGGCGCAAAATAACTGCCCATGAACTGAGAAAAGTCAAGCGTGCAGCTGCCACGATGCCACTTGCCACCAGTTTGGCCATATTTCAGAGCTGCAACATCACTGGAGTGCCCAAAAGCACAAGGTGTGCAATACTCAGAGACATGGCCAAGGTAAGAAAGGCTGAAAGACAACCACCACTGAACAAGACACACAAGCTGAAACGTCAAGACTGGGCCAAGAAATATCTCAAGACTGATTTTTCTAAGGTTTTATGGACTGATGAAATGAGAGTGAGTCTTGATGGGCCAGATGGATGGGCCCGTGGCTGGATTGGTAAAGGGCAGAGAGCTCCAGTCCGACTCAGACGCCAGCAAGGTGGAGGTGGAGTACTGGTTTGGGCTGGTATCATCAAAGATGAGCTTGTGGGGCCTTTTCGGGTTGAGGATGGAGTCAAGCTCAACTCCCAGTCCTACTGCCAGTTCCTGGAAGACACCTTCTTCAAGCAGTGGTACAGGAAGAAGTCTGCATCCTTCAAGAAAAACATGATTTTCATGCAGGACAATGCTCCATCACACGCGTCCAAGTACTCCACAGCGTGGCTGGCAAGAAAGGGTATAAAAGAAGAAAATCTAATGACATGGCCTCCTTGTTCACCTGATCTGAACCCCATTGAGAACCTGTGGTCCATCATCAAATGTGAGATTTACAAGGAGGGAAAACAGTACACCTCTCTGAACAGTGTCTGGGAGGCTGTGGTTGCTGCTGCACGCAATGTTGATGGTGAACAGATCAAAACACTGACAGAATCCATGGATGGCAGGCTTTTGAGTGTCCTTGCAAAGAAAGGTGGCTATATTGGTCACTGATTTGTTTTTGTTTTGTTTTTGAATGTCAGAAATGTATATTTGTGAATGTTGAGATGTTATATTGGTTTCACTGGTAATAATAAATAATTGAAATGGGTATATATTTGTTTTTTGTTAAGTTGCCTAATAATTATGCACAGTAATAGTCACCTGCACACACAGATATCCCCCTAACATAGCTATAACTAAAAACAAACTAAAAACTACTTCCAAAATATTCAGCTTTGATATTAATGAGTTTTTTGGGTTCATTGAGAACATGGTTGTTGTTCAATAATAAAATTAATCCTCAAAAATACAACTTGCCTAAAAATTCTGCACTCCCTGTATTCCTGACCCTATAGTGTTTAACCCACCATTTAGGTGGCTTGTCCCCCCATTTAGAATGGGTTAAAACTCACCTTATTTCCAACCTCTTGGTGACATCATCAAAACTGACGAATTTTAGCCAATCCAATGCTTTCTCATGGGGAAAGCATTGGATTGGCTAAAATCGGCAAGGGGCGGGGCCAAATGGCGCTTTGGGAAACCAGCACCTCCTCATAGAGATGCATTGAATCAATGCATCTCTATGAGGAAAATTCAGTATCCCCATGCAGAGCGTGGGGACACTGAACGACACGGCTGCCTACTGTGCAGCCCTGAGCCAGGAAGCTTCTCCAGTGGCCATCTGAGGAGTGGCCTCTTGGAAGTGTCCCTAGCGGCATTATAAACACTGCCTTTTCTGTGAGAAGGCAGTGTTTGCATAAAAATGCCTGAAGGGACCCAGGGGCGTACCTGGAGCATTTGGCACCCGGGGCAGATCGTATATTTAGCACCCCTCCCCCTTGTCCCGCACAACTTTCAAATGTAAAAAACACAAGCAATGTATTTAGCACTGAGCATTGCTTGTATATTTTCAAAGTAAGCATGTTCTTGTATGGAGTATGTGTGAGAAAATGTACGGGTGTGTTTGCACGTATTGACATTTGAATGCAGGCATGTATTTTTCTGTAGTGTGGTTTTTGAATATGGACGTGTGTTTTTGTGTAGTGTTAACATTTGGTTACAGGGTTGTATTTGTGTGTAGTTTAGGCACATATACACATATACTCACATATACACACATTGGCACACATACAGATACACAGACACATAGGTACACACATGCAGTTACATAGAAACACAGTCATACACAGTCATACACAGATACAGACAAATACTGACACACATACAGACACACAGAGAGAGACACACAGGCACACATACAGATAGACACACACACACAAACAGATACACAGACACACTGAAACAAACACAGACACACAAACAGATACACAGACACAAACAGATACACATACAGATACACAGACATACAGATACACGTGTATAAGTGTGTGTGTTTGCAGAGTGAATGCAGTGTGTTTGCGTAGTGGATGCAGTGTGTGTGTAAATAGTCTATGCAGTGTGTGTATAGTGAATGCAGTGTGTGTATAGTGTATGCAGCTTGTATGTATAGTGTATGCAGTGTGTGTATAGTGTATTCAGTGTGTGTATAGTATATGCAGCTTGTGTGTATAGTGTACGCAGGGTGTGAATACTGAACGCAGTGTATGTATAGTAAATGCAGTGTGTGTATAGTGAATGCAGTGTGTGTATAGTGAATGCAGCTTGTGTGTATAGTGAATGCAGTGTATGTATAGTGAATGCATTGTGTGCATAGTGAATGCAGCTTGTGTGTATAGTGTATGCATAGTGTATGCAGCTTGTGTGCATAGTGTATGCAGTGTATGTATAGTGTATGCAGTGTGTGTATAGTGAATGCAGCTTGTGTGTATAGTCAGGGCCAGCCTTAGGCCCTTAGGCGCCCTGTGCGAAAAATCTTCACAGCGCTCCATCCCCCCACCCGTCATTCTTTTTATAGTGTATTAAATAAATAATGATTCAAAAACAAATATGAATTCCTCCTTTCCTGTTGTTACCTAGTTGGGAGAGGGGCATGCTGATCTGAATCTGGTCTGCTCCTCCACTGGGTGCAGACCATGCGTAACTGTCTCGCAAGCTCAGGGACTTGCAGTGTCCTGTGATAATCTGCTGCAGTGCTCTGATTGGCCGGAGCTAGGAAGACAGCTACTTATGGTCTGCAGCCAATAGAAGTGCATGCCAGATGTGTCAGACTGCAGAGTCACATGCACACAGTCCCACAGTCAGATGCACACAGTTATACATATAGACTGTCAAATACACAGGATCAGGCAGAAACACAGTTACAGGCAGTCACACACATTAACAGTTACAGGCAGATAAACACACTTACACAGTTACATACAGTCACACACACACTTACAGGCAGACAGTCACACACACACACAATTACAATCAGACAGTAACACACACACAGTTACAGGCAGAAAATGACAAACACACACAGGTACAGACAGTCACATACATACAGCCACACACACACACACACACACACACACACAGAGGCAGACAGCAACACACACAGGTACTCACACACACACAGAGGAAGACAGCCACACACACAGGCAGACAGTCACACAGGCAGGCAGTCAAACACACACACAAACAGACAGCCACACACACAGGTTCTCATACACACACACAGAGGTAGACAGACACACACACACACAAACAGGCAGACAGCCACACACAGTTTTACACACACACACACACACACACACACACACACACACACACACACACACACACACACACACACACACACACACACACACACACAGTCACACACACAGGCAAACAGTCACACAGACACACACACAGGCAGACAGCCATACACACACACAGACAGTCACACACACAGTCACACACACATGCAAACAGTCACACACACACACACACACACACACACACACAGGTACTCACACACTGAGAGGCAGACAGCCACACACACACAGAGACAGACAGCCACACACACACACAGGCAGACAGTCACACACACACACACACACACACACACAGGCAGACAGTTGCACATACTCACACTCACAAACAGACCTCCCTTATGGTCTGGGAGGAGTGAAGGCAGTGCAGCATGGTTGTTGGGGAAGCAGGGACTCCTTCCTGCTTCCCATGCAGCCGGCACTTTTAGCTCCGCCACGCTGTCATTTTAGCTCCCCTCGCCGTCAACTTAACTCCGCCCCTGCCGCTAGCTAAGCCCTGTCCCCACCGCAATGCTGGGAGGTTTTTTTCTAATCCCGGGTGGAGAATAATTTAATCCTCCACCCGGGTAGCCGGCCATGTGTGAGCTGTGTTTGCTGCAGGGCGCCCCCTGCTCCACAGCGCCCTGTGCGGCCGCACAGCTCACACACCCCTAAGGCCAACCCTGTATATAGTGTATGCAGTGTATGTATAGTGTATGCCATGTGTGTATAGTGAATGCACCTTGTGTGTATAGTGAATGCAGTGTGTGTATAGTGTATGCAGTGTGTGTATAGTGAATGCAGTGTGTGTATAGTGTATGCAGCTTGTGTGTATAGTGTAGCCAGGGTGTTTATAGTGTATGCACTGTGTGTATAGTGTATGCAGTGTGTGTATAGTGAATGCACCTTGTGTGTATGGTGAATGCAGTGTGTGTATAGTGTATGTATAGTGTATGCGGATTGCAAGAACAGAGGACCTGCTGCTGCTGCTGGATGGGAAACGAGCTCTCAAAATGCCGCCCCTGTGAAAGTGCGCCCCGGGCTTCCGCCTAGTGTGTGGCACCCGGGGCGGACCACCGCCCCCTCTCCCTTAGTACACCACTGAAGGGAGCTATTATACATATATAGAACAACTACATTAAGCTATAGTTGTTCTGGTGACTATAATGTCCCTTTAAGGGTTTTTGCATGTAATGTGTAACAAGTCATTTGTTGACTGTGAATTTTCAGTAATTCAGTAATTCACCACGAACTAGCAAATTTAAGGCCCAAATATGTATATATATATATATTACTGTTCCTCCTCTTTTTCCCTCTTGTTGCAGTGGCTTTGGGGATCAGTGGCTCTACCCTATCCATCAATCACCTCTGTTTCCATCAATCATCACTCTTTTTTTGCGCCACCGGCGGAACTCCAAATACAAACATGTTCGGCTATTACACTAGTTGTTCTCTCATTTATACATTTGTATGGCACTTTGCAGATACAGAATTCAGACAAACAGCTGATCGGTCTAAATTTGGATGAATTGCTATTTAACCGAAAGTGAATGGACAACAGGATCCTTCAAAATTAGGGAAATTTTTTTTGCTACTTATACATATTAATCCATTATGTTTTCCTTTTTCTATATCTGCAATCATTATCAGCTATCTTATTTTTGTCAATATTTTGTAAACATTGATCCTTTTTTATTTAAAATTTATATTTTTAATTCTAATTTAGTGTTCTGTATCTGAAATCATCCCTTTTACTATAAATAAGTGACCTTGAGTATTAGATTTATTAGATACAGATAGCAACCGTACTTCGTACTAATTTATATTAATTTACGCTGCTCACCTCCTATGGAATATGCAGGAACAATGCAAGAACGGATGTGAATTGCCCGTATTTGGTTCTGACTTCGGATTGCCATTTGCCGCCTCTGTAATGTCATAGATGAATTGGGTAGAATTCCATGTCTCCAAAGATTTCCCGTATTGAGTGGTGCATGTCCATAGTGACTAAATTTTTTTTTACAGAGTATGCTAATGCGTTTCACCCCTCCTCCACAGGCTTTGATTGTGCATATTCCATTGGAGGAGAACAGCAGCTCAGTGGGTGAAAATTATCAAGTACATTGGTGGGTTTAAAACCAAAATAAGGTCCCACAAAATCTCATGTGGGCCTTTGTATACCTTGTGTTGTATTTTAGCTGTAATAAATATGCTATGTTATTTATTTCCTTTTTTGTTTGGAGCTGTAAGTAACAACCCACTGTTTAAGTGGCATCACTATTTTTGTGGTTATCTACTAAACTTGTTTTTGTGTACCACATTGATTACACTAGAGTTTTTAGTGTGTATGCACTTAATAACCGACAAGCACTTTATTGAGAGATTATTTATTATATATGGGGGTTGTATGAATTACACTCTAAACCTTACCTTTATGTTTTTAGAACACATTGTTTGTTTGCGGTGGTGCATGCTTTGGAGGATAAACAAAGGTGTGAGTATTTGGTATGTTAATCCAAACTAATATAATTTTTTGATTTACACGGAGGGATTTACAATTTTTTTTACAAATTAATGAAAAATCAACTAAAAGGGGAACTCACCAATATTTTAAACTATATAATGGAAACCTAGACTGTCCTGGAGAGCTGTTGAGGGCAAACATTGTGCCCATCCCAAAAGAAGACAAAGATCTAGAAAATATAGGCAATTATAGACCCATATTATTAATTAATACAGATATTAAAATACTATCTTCTATTATAGCTGATAGATTAAAAACAGTAATACCACAACTTATTAATAATGATCAAGTCAGATTTATATCAGGGAGGTCCTCAGTTAACAACCTTAGAAAAAATAATAAATATAATGGAGGAAGCGGAGAGCAGTGGAACACTTCTTTCAATAGACGCAGAGAAAGTGTTTGACAGGGTTAGATGGGATTTCATGTTCGCTGCACTAAATGGTTTTGGAATTACTGGACCAATTTTACAAGTTGTATCTGCTCTCTACAGCTCCCCATCAGCTAAGATAACAGGGTCAGGGTTTACATCACAACATTTTAATATAAAAAATGGGACCAGACAAGGGTGTCCTCTCTCCCCCTCATTGTACATAATGGTGCTAGAACCCCTAGCAATTTTAATAAGACAGAATAATAAAATTAAGAGATTCACAAATTCAATAGGATAAACCAAACTAAACATCTATGCAGATGACATCCTATTAACATAAGAAGAGCCAATAATTTTGGTCCCAGAACTACTGAAGGACATAAACAATTACTCCAAAGTTTCAGGATATAAAATAAATCTGGAAAAATCGACATTTATAGCTAAAAATATGAGTAAAAGGACAATCAAACTATTTGTGCAGAACACTGGGCTATCGGAAAACAGTGACAGACTAAAATATCTGGCTATTAACATAACTTCAGAATTAAAAGATTTGATAGAAGATAACTTTCTACCCTTACTAAAGCAAACTAACAAAAATCTAAGGGATTGGAAAGGCATGGGTTTCTCATTGTCGGGTAGGATTAACATCCTAAAAGCATATATCCTGCCAAAATGGCTGTACCTTTGGAGAATGATTCCAATTAATTTCCCAAAAAACTGTCTGTCTCTCTTACACTCTTCTTTTGTTAAATTTATTTGGTGGGCAGGAAACCAAGAGTCAAAATGAAAGTATTGGCTAGATCAAGACAGGACAGAGGCTTAGGGTGCCCGGATGTTTTACAATGTTATCAGGCTGCAGATTACTTCATATAATGCTCACACAAAGCAAGGTGGCTACTCAAGAAACATGGTATAAAATGGAAAAAGCTAAAACTGGGTAGGGAAACTTCATTATTTTGGATTATTGAGGCAAATAAAAGATCTATGAGAGAGGCACGAAGCAAATCTCAGATACTTAACACAAATAAGAAACAAAATAATTGACACGCTCCCATTCACAAGTATCTCAGATATGTTAGAAATATAAAAACAGACTTATGGATGTCAAAAGGGGTAAAGGAATTTAAAGACATGATGGAGGAATACAACCTTAAACCTTTCAACCAAATTATGAAGGACTTTAATGTTCCCCCCAGTAAAACATTCAACTATCTGCAAATGAAAAGCTTTTTAGCAGAACACCTCTTTAAAAACAAAGAGTAGGATACCATAAACCTTATACAATTATTTGAATTAAAGAATTATAAAAAGTTAATGGCAAAATGTGTAAAAGTTGCATATAGATGGAGACATGACAAACCGATAGCATTCATTAATAAATGGGAAAAAAACTACAAGTATCTATGGAAGAAGAACAATGGATAAATTCCCTAAATAAACTAAACAAAAATATACATTGTCTATATCTTTTAGAAACCCAGTTTAAACTATCAAATAGATGGTACTTAACACCTAAACGCTTAAAGAGAATCTTCCCAGAACTACCAGACAGATACTGGAAATGCAATACTGCAGAAGGTAATATTATCCATACTTGGTGGCAGTGCACACCCATAAATATATTTTGGAAAGAAGTAATCAAGATAATGTTGGGGATAAAATCAGCCCGGGCCCTTTGTGGATGATGGATATTTTCCAACTCATTCAGAGCTCTGGAAATTGGAAATGAATAGCAGAGACGTGTTCAATAACCAATTCAAATTTTATTCATCCGTCAGTTATATTAATACCCCGTTTTCATAGCAGGATGGGAGGGGAAAAAATGAGCATATGGGCGTGACAATTACATTGTTTTTCACAAGTTATAAGCAGCTGTTTCTTATTATAATTCTACGTTATATAACGCATGTATATTTGATCAAAACAAGATATTTACAAATACCAAAATCTTGGACAATTAACAAGAACATTTCGAAATGAGTATGGTCATTCTCGTAAATGATATTAGATAAATTCTTCCGAGAATCAAAGATACAATTCCAAATTTATTCTTGGTTCACATTAACCCTTATATGAACAGCTAGGATATTAAGCAAAATGGATATTAGTATCTACAGATACTATATCAAATAACGGAAATAGAACTACCTTGCAAGCCTGAAGTGGTTTTACTAAACTTGCACTGGCCAGAAATGACAAAAAAAACCATCAATGTTGTCATTACATATAATTACGGCAGCCAAATTACTTCTTGCAAGAAACTGGAAAACAGAGATAATTGCAAATATCAACGAATTGATAAAACAAGTAACATGGCAAACAAGAATGGAAAGAGGTATACTAGTAAACTTGGGAAACAGATATAAACAAATAGAGGACTGGGATACATGGATAAATAGACTGGATGATTTACTAGGCCATCAGCGTTCCACATAGTGACCTGACTCTTCTCTTTCATATAAAAAAAGAAAAGAAAAAAAGAAAGGGGGTAATATAACCCTGAACCAGGCAGACAGACAAACAGAGTATCGAAACAAAGAAACCATACAAGATATAATAGGCTCTCGTACTCTCCGGGAACTAAACATGCACGGTGGATGGACAAGAAACCTACATTAAAAAATACATAGAAATAGGGGGGGACCCGGGTGGTAGATTAACAAAACAGCAATATATTGATGATGACATTGCACCAAAGCCTGCTTCACACAAGTAATACAGGTAGAAATCTGAAATAAGAGAAAAAAATATATATGTATATATATATATATAATTTATTGATTTACAATATTTTTTGTAGTTCACAATTGTATTTCTGATCTAGAGAAATTAATAATTTCATCTAGATTCAATATTTATTGTGGCATAATTAGATGCTGGACAATAACCATTAGAGCTAATTGACTTAACACTTAATTGTGGTGAAATTAAAACTAATTAAAAAAAATATATAAAATAGCTAAACTACAGCTATTTTAATACACTAACAATCACAGTTTGTTGAATGAATCCGCTATTTTGAATTAGTTATCTTTGTTATATTCTAAACTGATTTAGTGAATTGATTTAGATATTTTAGGCACTATTGTAATCTCAAATTTATAAGTCACTATTCATTAAACTGTGACCTGTTGAGATGGGAACTACACATTTTAGTACTTAATAGAAAACCTAAACAGATAGAGGATGTTGGGGACATTGCCACTGTTTCACTATGGCATTTGGTATAATATATGCAAATCCCTTGTCAATTCTTCATTTAATAAATAATCCCATATGACAATCAAGTGATACTCATCAACTGTAATGGCAATGATAATAAAAATACCAAAATATTCAATTCTTTTTATTTTTTGTGCCCGTTGGTGCATCAATATTTGTTTTTTGTCATAAAATGATCACTTATGTGGATAAGTTTGCCAATTTTATAATATTGTAAAGCTTAATAGTTAAATGTCCATTCCACTGCTGGAGTGTACTACCAAAACAATAATATTAACTAGAAAATAAGATGGGAAAAAAAAAAAGAAATTTATACAATGAAAAGAAAAGAAATAAAAATATATTGATTTCATACATGCAATAATGGTATATAATTGACTAGTGCTGACAAATATTATACTTTGTGTAATATTGCAATATTGTTTTTCTGAGAATGTAACATTTAACCAATATCTACTGCTTAGTGGTTCTCAGGCTTATAGAAATCAGTGCAGGGCGACAAACCTGAGGGTAGCTGTGGGTCACAGATATTAGCAACATTGGACAAATGCTGACTTAAATATCATTGATTCCAATAAATCAACCTATTTCCAGCACAAATGACATTACACACTGTGAGCTTATCTAAGGAACAACACATCCATCCAAGATCATTCTGTGTCAGAGGTAGGGATACAGCCCATGACCTTGTACTTGATATAACATTGACTGAGGAGAGTCATACACTAATTAATTACTGACATGGTTCATAATGATACTCAAGGCCATTTGAAATAATCTGAAACCAGAGTATTAATTGCTTTTAAAATGAAATATTAGTGTATATACTAAAATAAGCACAGACAAAGCTGTTTTTTAGATCAAAATTATTTTTTAAATTTGCTAAATATTTAAAAAATTTATTGTGAAATCTTTGTTCAGATTTTTTATCATATTGTACTAAAAAGGGATGTGCAGATCTTTTACAAAAGTGTGTTTGCATAGAATTATTTTTAGTGTTCTCCAGCTTTTTACTGTATAATTTAAGATACAAATCCTGCTTAATAATCTATGTTTATGATTATCAGTGTGACAATTAATGCAGATACTAAGTATACTATATAACTGCAAACACATATTTCATACTTTCAGTTAGAAAGGTGTGATAATGCCACTGCCAAATTCCTTATGTCCGAGAGATTGTGCTGAGCTCTTTAAATCCCCTTTGGGGAAAATAAGTGTTGTATAAGTAGGTATTATAATGATTAATCTGTAGCTTACAAAGTAATACATTAATATTTAAAACATATATTCATAAACACAGCTTTTACATCTTATAACTTTGTACTAAAGCACACATGATTGTTGAATAGACATCATTCATAATTGAATTAGATATTAAAATTAAAAATAGTTTCATTCTTTAAACCCATATGGCATAAAAGCCATTATCTTAAAATCTTAAGTCTAAAAAATCTTAAAAGTCTAATTGGTAAATGTGTTTGTGGATTGTAAAATACTGAGAAAGTTTACATTTAATGATAATACATTATTAAATTGAATTTGCAATAACATCTCTATCTCTTTCTACACACCACAAACATTTACACATTTAGGACAAACAATTTGTTGAGGTAATGAAAAAAAAATAAGAAGGGCTAAAAGTAGAGATACCCACTCCCAATAATCATGCAGATGATCTAAAAACTTGGCTAACTGAAAATAATATCGGGTGAAGCTCAAATCATTAGATAACAAAAAGCGTAGTCCCAATTTTACCTAAAATAGAGCGGCACTAACGGTATTCAACCTTTAAAAGAGGGAAAACTCAAAGACGTACTTTGGAAATAAGAAGAACTACGGACTATATAATAGCACAAGAGGAAAACGGTGTAACATAAAGAATAGGTACATTCAGGAACATAGGGGACACAAAATAATGATTAAATAGAATGTAGAGTATTTCAGGAAATTGATTAAACTTGCAACAAGTAAGATAACCAATTCACAAAATGAAGAAAAGCACCTCTACATATAGACTCAGATTGGAGTGAATTTATATAAAATACACCTATAATAATAGGAAGAGATAGATATATAGGAAACATACACCAACACCGGGGGGAAGAAGGAAAGGAAGAAAAGGGAAATGAAGGAGAAAGGAATAGAGAAAATAGAAAGAGAAGGGAAAAGAAAGATGAAATTGCACTATTTAATAGAGAGGTAAAATTAAGAATAGGACAAGATTTGTACAAGGAGGAAGTGGAATAAGTAAAATAATCACAAAAGGATTGACTTAATAATACATTAAATGAGTATGGGGTTTAGAAATATAGGGCTTTCCCTTGTTTCCACCACTTCTGTCTGTGACACATTATTCGGTTGAAGCTGTTTTTTCTATTTCTATTTCTATTTTTATTAGTGATATTGCAGAACGTCTTGATGGTAAGGTATGTCTTTTTTGCTGATGATACTAAGATATGTAACAGGGCTGTTCCGGGAGGGATATGCCAAATGGCAAATGATTTAGGTAAACTAGAAAAATGGTCATAATTGTGGCAACTAACATTTAATGTGGATAAGTGCAAGATAATGCACCTTGGGCGTAAAAACCCATGGGCAGAGTATAGGATATTTGATACCCTACTAACCTCAATATCTGAGGAAAGGGATTTAGGAGTAATTATTTCAGATGACTTAAAGGTAGGAATACAATGTAATAGAGCAGCAGGAAATGCTAGCAGAATGCTTGGTTGTGTAGGGAGAGGTATCAGCAGTAGAAAGAGGGAAGTGCCCATGCCATTGTACAGAACACTGGTGAGACCTCACTTGGAGTATTGTACGCAGTACTGGATACCGTATACCATCCCCCAAGCATGAGCCAAGGCTTCAAGAAAGGGGCAAGCAGGTCTTTCAGCAGTCTGAGGGTTTATTATCTAATATGCAACTTTTCCCACAAGGTTACCACCCACGTGGTCTTGTGGAACAGCCAATCAAACACATTAGATACTAAAAAACAAGTAAAAATGGCGTTAAAACGAATTTACACAGTTATAATACAAATCTAAAGCAGCACTATATGTCGTGAAGAAGCTCCTCTCACATAAGTTACAAAAAAAAATAATTTGTAAGTGTTGATGAAAAAATATGGTGACTCTTTTATCCCCTCCTTTTTATCTCTTCCTAATTTTAATATTTGTTTTTCTATAAACATATTTTATTTTCTGCATATTATTTTCGGGAATTTTTTTACAATAGGAGAGCACTTTTGAATGTTGCATATTTCATTTTAGTTTATAATATGTAATTTAGCATTTTAGATGTGATTCAGAAATATGGTATTATGTAATGTACTAAGTTTATTCCTTTCTTCCTCTATTAAAGTAGGTACTGTTGAGAACAATATATATTTTTTTAGCAAATCACACAAACAAGTAAATGTATTCATGTATTGTAATTTATATTATTTTATTCTATTTAACTGGATTAATATCCAAAGAGGTGTAATGATAAGTTGTACGTGTAGATAAATAAGTTTGGCATTTATAATGTATGCTAATATGCTGGTCAAGATAACCAATCATAGGACAGAACTTTCGGTCTCTTTTGGGTAAACATGCCCTTTGTAAATGCTTTATATTAAGACTGTGATGGACTAGTGGGCAGATCTGATGAAGCCGAGCACGTCGTCGAAACGCGTCATCACGCTCTAATGTCATTACGTCCAACGGCCATAAGCCCCACCTCCCGGAACAAGTGTGAGTGGAAGTAGCCCTTAGAGCTTCTGGAGCCTGAAAAGGACTGACGAAATTGTTTGGGACTATACCACATTTGTGAGGAAGAGGTACAGAAAGAGGACTTATAGATAGACAACTGCTTTTAATGTTTGGAGTGTCAAATAAAGGATTTTTACTGCCATCAAGCCTCAAGCCTCTGTATACTGAGATGCCAATACAGTTCAGAGCAGACGTAATTGCTCTACTCTTGTGAGTGTTTTCGATCTATATTTTCAATAGCTATGTTTTATGCATATTGCCCTATGAGTTTTTGTTCTGTTTTTTTCTTTTTGAGTATTTCACTGAAGTTTTAACAGAAGCAATTTCAAAACGTTTAAAAGTGAGGTAATCTTTCCAATAATTTTATCCTTACTTTACACTTATGTGTTTTTGTCACTAGTGCACTTTAACACTTTTGTATTGGCACAATTTATTTATGCTATTACACATGTATGTGGTATTTATATCACTCAGCAAGTGATTTGTAGTGTGTTTAAGCACAGTGCACTCTATACAATTTTGGAAATTAATATTTATGTGAAAGTTATTCACTTGTATCATTTGATGGTCTTAAAGGCACAGCACACTTTTTTTTTTTTAAATCAAACACATTACAATACTGTCAGACACTCCCAGTTAAGGCATACAAACCTTGCCTTCTGCCTGTGATATAATTACTAAACACAATGGGTTAACTCAATTATCACAGGCACGAAAATATACAGTTTTATTCAATATTCATAACTTCCAAACCATATATGCAATTCACATATTCCGAACCAGCATAAGCAGTATACAAACATATGTCAAAATCATACAAATTGGTCCAGTGGTTCAAAATTTAGGTGGAAGTCCTATTTGACCGACTGCAAGCATTACTTTCCTGCCCAAAACAGTTGCACAGATTTAGGCTGTGCAACCGGTCTATCTTCTCTTCTAGAAAAAAAGGAAGAAAAAAAACCCAAAAAGGGATGTCTTATATAAAGACCGCCCAGAGGGTAAATACCCAGTCCAATCTCAACAGTAGTGTAGTTGCCAAAAAATAAAAAATCCTTTATTGAAATCTATTAAAAAACCTGGGTAATCAGTGATGGACAGAATAATATAGGGAGAAATATGTATGGTAGGAACAAGGCTAATCAAGAGCCAACCCTCACAAGAAGCAGAGAGGGGATAGAAGGCAATATGTACCCCCATACATAACTCAGGTAACAAAGCAGTAGGAAAGAACAGGGAAAGGGAGAAACACACACTCCCAACCAAACAGTAGTGCTATGCTAATACCCTATCTCCTATAAAACACCTTCGTGGGTGTTCTAATCTAAATGCTGTCATAACATCTGAAGCCCCAGGTTACACACACATACTAGAAAAACATAAATGAAAAGGTGCTCAGAGCAAAGTGCTCAAGAGAGTATTAAAAACACAGAAGAACCCGACGTACGTTTCGGCGTGACCACACGCCGTCCTCAGGGGTATCAGCAGTGAGCAAAAAACTGTCCGGGTGGTAAATTTATACCTTAAGCTCATAAGCTTTATTGTAATCACCTGTGATTGTGTCTAAATTGCTCCGGTCCTCCTGCGAATGGGGCTGTGGGGGTGTGGTGTAACACACCATAGTGTCAGCCCACATTTCTATGTCAGAGGTAGCCAGAACAGAAATCAGGTGAAAGGGAATTAACCCTTTGAGTGCCCCGCCCGGAACAGATATAAATGGATACTTACTATATCTAAAAGGCAGTATCCATAGCTTAACAATTAACCCTTGGAATGTCCAAATTGTATCATATAGGTCAAGTGTGTGGATTGATTCTTATGGCTGTATTGTGTAGCTTTAGTACAATTAAAGAAACAACTTATAACCGTTGTGAACCAGTAAGGGATAAGTACAATGGCTATATGGGCAGTCATACACAGAAGCCGACAATTCTTTTATTGCCACTGTAAATAGTAACCCATTAGTTTATGCAACACAAAACAGACCCCTAAACTCTTAGACCTATAATGCAGGTAAAATTAATGGACATATGAACACCAAATATAATAGAAATAAATAAAGAATATATACATATATACAGGCATAACTTAAGATACCATTTATTATCAGAATTATTGCAGTACTTTAAATAAACGGGGAATATGAAAACCCTTCATTTAGCCCCAGGGGAGATAGCGTTTTGAGATGGTAAATCCAAAACGCCTCTCTTTGTCTTAGTTTTAGGTCCCAGTTTCCTTTCCTAGGAGGCTGTGGTACATGTTCAAGACCCATGAACCGGATGCCTGCCGAGGAGTGATTGTGATGTAGATGTAAATGCCTTGAGACAGGTGTTTCCAAACGTCTCTTGACAGAATTTACATGTTCACGTATCCTTAGCCTGAAGTGGCGAAAAGTCTTGCCTACATATTTTAGGCCACAGGAGCAAGACAGTAGGTAAACTACTCCTGTTGTGTTACAATTAAAGAAGGAACGTGGTTTGAAATTCATTAAGCCCTTGCTGTCAGAGGCCCTCTTGGTAATAAACGGGCATGCACTGCAGTGACCACATTGGAAAGAACCCATTGGTAGGTATTTTTGAAAATAACCTGACGGGGACGTAGTTGAGAGGTGACTAGGTGCTAGGATATCTCTCAAGTTTTTGCCCCTCCGTGCTGTAATTGAAGGGAGTGATGGCAGAATTTCCTTCAGATGCTTATCTGATTGGAGGATAGGCCAGAATTTTTGAAAGACATTCAGCATAGTGTCCCATCCTGCATCATATGTACCTATGCAGCGTATTTTATTTTCCTCAGTCTTACGACCCCCATCTGTAATTAGGGTTTCCCGTTCAGTGTGGATTGCCCTCAGATAGGCTCTTTTCAGAACCCTATTTGGGTAACCTTTGGCCTTAAACATGTGACGCAGCTCATTTGCTTTTAATTTGAACTCCTCCATCGTGGAGCAGTTTCGTCGAAGTCTCAAATATTGGCCTATTGGGATACCGGATTTGAGTGATATGGGGTGATGACTAGACCAGCATAGCAGGTTATTTGAGGCTGTCTTCTTTCTGTACAAGGTTGTTTCAATTTTGCCTTCTTTAGATACCTGTAGTGCTAGATCTAGAAAGCAAAGGTTTTGACCCCCTACTTCACTAGTGAATCGTAAGTTAAAATCGTTGCTGTTCAGCAGACATACAAATTCTTTGAATCTCTCTGATGTATCAAGCCAAATCAAAAACACATCATCGATGTATCTTTTCCAATAGAAGATCTGATTAGTGTATGATTTCAGCTTAGGATCTGCCCTAATACACCTTTCCCACCAGCCTAGATGGAGATTGGCATATGAGGGCGCACAAGACGTCCCCATAGCTGTACCAGTGGTCTGGTGGAAGATTTTGCCATTGAACAGAAAGATATTACGAGTCAAAATGAATTCAAGTAATTCCATCACAAAATTCACATAATGTTCAGGTAGGTCAGTTTCAAGATTTAATAGTTGACGGGTATGTTTAATACCTAGGTTATGAGGAATTGAGCTGTAAAGGGCCTCCACGTCAAGGCTACACAGGATAGCGTTTGGAGGTAAAGTAAGGTTGGTCAATAAATGCAACATTTGTTTAGTATCTCTAAGGAAAGATGGTAGCTTCTGTACTACTGGGGACAGAATTTTATCCACATAAATGCTTACATTCTGAGTTAGATTATCACAACCAGAAACTATCGGCCTACCGGTCGGATCGGTTAGTGATTTGTGCACTTTAGGCAAACAATAAAAAGTAGATAGACATGGTTGTTTGGTGCACATAAATTCAAACTCATCCTGATTAATGAGTTGATGATTCACAGCCTTAGTAAGCATAGTTTTTAACTCAGCTTGGAACGCTTTTGTAGGATCTTTTGCTAGTATGCGGTAAGTATTTTTATCGGATAAAAGTCTTTCAGCTATACGAATGTAGTGGTCTCTGTCAAGTATCACCACATTGCCCCCTTTATCAGAGGGTTTGAAAATCAAATTTGTATAGCTCTGTAGTTTTTTCAGGGCTATTAGTTCCTGAGTATTAAGGTTGCCATTAGGGGATAGATCAAAATCATCCATTTTTGTCTTATCTATTTCCCTAGTAACCATTTCCAAAAATACCTCCAAATTTTTATAATCCTGAAAATGAGGGGTAAACTTACTCTTGGGTTTCAAATTAGTATGTGGTATATCAGATTGTATAGTACCATCTCCAGAGTTAAGTAATTCCACCAGAGTGTCTAAGCACTCCAAGTCATTTGGTGATAGACCCAAGCTTTGGGCCTTAGTTTCTTTACGTACTGCATGGTATTTATACAAGGCAAGCTTTCTCACAAAAAGGTTTACATCCTTAGTCCAGTTGAACTTGCTGAATGTTGGAATGGGTACGAATGAAAGACCCTTCTCCAATACGCTAAGTTCGGTCTGACCAAGGATGGTATCAGAGAGATTAATAATACGCAGAGAGGATGCTATCATTCCCTGCGTCGTCTCTGACTTCTGCCCCTGTATCTGGTGTGCGGACCCTGAGTTAGATCCGCTTGTCTTAATCCTAAAAAATCCACCCCCTTTTTTAGAATACTTTTAGTTGGATTCCTAGGAATAGGGGTTTGAGGTTTTTCAGTTTCAGTATCGGTTGATTCGTACTCAGATGTACTGAATTGGTCAGAGTCTACTTTGGATCTCTTTTTAAAAGAACGGTAAATTCTACCTTGTTCAAAGTCCTTTGTATCTCTCATATACTTCTGGTGTTTCCTCACTTTTATAATGTGAGAGAATTTGTCCAGATTGGATTTGAGTTTTATCTCTAGTGATTCAAATTGTGGTTCTACTTTAAAACCCTGGACCACCTCAATCTCTTTATCCAGTTCTAGTTGGACATTGGATAGTTTAATAGACTCATATTTACAAATAATACTCATGAACGTATTTGAGCATTTAGTAGCTGCCTCATCCCATTCTTTATAGAAGTCTTCCATCTCGACTTGTCTTGATGGAGAGGTCTGAACTCTTAGCCCTCTAGGGATGATATTTTTAGAGATGTATTTCTCGAGAGTGGAGACTTCCCAGCTTATCTTAATTTGTTGTTTAAAGAGTTTAGTAAGCTTATTAAAGCTGGTGTGAATATTAGGGGGAGACAGTGTATCTAGTGTACTTTCAGTACTGAACACAGAATCAGCGTCCGCACACCATGTACTTGCGCTGGGTTTTTTAGACAGAAAGCCTGCCATTGTAGTTTGGAAAAAAGGTTATAAAAACTGATAATAGTAATGGTGGTGACCACACGGTGAGTAACACCAATATAATTAAATAACAAGAAAAAGGAAACTCAAAAGGCTGGAAAGTGGGAGGGGAGGAAAAGACACTCCCGTATCCCACTGCCGAGCCTCCAGAGTATAGAGGTCACCTGGACTGGTAAAAGGGGGTAACCCTGGAAATTGTAGAAAAAAGGAAGAAAAAACCCCAAAAAGGGATGTCTTATATAAAGACCGCCCAGAGGGTAAATACCCAGTCCAATCTCAACAGTAGTGTAGTTGCCAAAAAAAAAAAAAATCCTTTATTGAAATCTATTAAAAAACCTGGGTAATCAGTGATGGACAGAATAATATAGGGAGAAATATGTATGGTAGGAACAAGGCTAATCAAGAGCCAACCCTCACAAGAAGCAGAGAGGGGATAGAAGGCAATATGTACCCCCATACATAACTCAGGTAACAAAGCAGTAGGAAAGAACAGGGAAAGGGAGAAACACACACTCCCAACCAAACAGTAGTGCTATGCTAATACCCTATCTCCTATAAAACACCTTCATGGGTGTTCTAATCTAAATGCTGTCATAACATCTGAAGCCCCAGGTTACACACACATACTAGAAAAACATAAATGAAAAGGTGCTCAGAGCAAAGTGCTCAAGAGAGTATTAAAAACACAGAAGAACCCGACGTACGTTTCGGCGTGACCACACGCCGTCCTCAGGGGTATCAGCAGTGAGCAAAAAACTGTCCGGGTGGTAAATTTATACCTTAAGACGTTTGGAAACACCTGTCTCAAGGCATTTACATCTACATCACAATCACTCCTCGGCAGGCATCCGGTTCATGGGTCTTGAACATGTACCACAGCCTCCTAGAAAAGGAAACTGGGACCTAAAACTAAGACAAAGAGAGGCGTTTTGGATTTACCATCTCAAAACGCTATCTCCCCTGGGGCTAAATGAAGGGTTTTCATATTCCCCGTTTATTTAAAGTACTGCAATAATTCTGATAATAAATGGTATCTTAAGTTATGCCTGTATATATGTATATATTCTTTATTTATTTCTATTATATTTGGTGTTCATATGTCCATTAATTTTACCTGCATTATAGGTCTAAGAGTTTAGGGGTCTGTTTTGTGTTGCATAAACTAATGGGTTACTATTTACAGTGGCAATAAAAGAATTGTCGGCTTCTGTGTATGACTGCCCATATAGCCATTGTACTTATCCCTTACTGGTTCACAACGGTTATAAGTTGTTTCTTTAATTGTACTAAAGCTACACAATACAGCCATAAGAATCAATCCACACACTTGACCTATATGATACAATTTGGACATTCCAAGGGTTAATTGTTAAGCTATGGATACTGCCTTTTAGATATAGTAAGTATCCATTTATATCTGTTCCGGGCGGGGCACTCAAAGGGTTAATTCCCTTTCACCTGATTTCTGTTCTGGCTACCTCTGACATAGAAATGTGGGCTGACACTATGGTGTGTTACACCACACCCCCACAGCCCCATTCGCAGGAGGACCGGAGCAATTTAGACACAATCACAGGTGATTACAATAAAGCTTATGAGCTTAAGGTATAAATTTACCACCCGGACAGTTTTTTGCTCACTGCTGATACCCCTGAGGACGGCGTGTGGTCACGCCGAAACGTACGTCGGGTTCTTCTGTGTTTTTAATACTCTCTTGAGCACTTTGCTCTGAGCACCTTTTCATTTATGTTTTTCTAGTATGTGTGTGTAACCTGGGGCTTCAGATGTTATGACAGCATTTAGATTAGAACACCCACGAAGGTGTTTTATAGGAGATAGGGTATTAGCATAGCACTACTGTTTGGTTGGGAGTGTGTGTTTCTCCCTTTCCCTGTTCTTTCCTACTGCTTTGTTACCTGAGTTATGTATGGGGGTACATATTGCCTTCTATCCCCTCTCTGCTTCTTGTGAGGGTTGGCTCTTGATTAGCCTTGTTCCTACCATACATATTTCTCCCTATATTATTCTGTCCATCACTGATTACCCAGGTTTTTTAATAGATTTCAATAAAGGCTTTTTTATTTTTTGGCAACTACACTACTGTTGAGATTGGACTGGGTATTTACCCTCTGGGCGGTCTTTATATAAGACATCCCTTTTTGGGTTTTTTTTCTTCCTTTTTTCTACAATTTCCAGGGTTACCCCCTTTTACCAGTCCAGGTGACCTCTATACTCTGGAGGCTCGGCAGTGGGATACGGGAGTGTCTTTTCCTCCCCTCCCACTTTCCAGCCTTTTGAGTTTCCTTTTTCTTGTTATTTATCTTCTCTTCTACCCTGGAGATAATTGGCTTAAGTGAGTGTGGTAACTTAATCATCTCCAGGTACAGAAAATATCTCCATTTACAAAAATAGTAAAAACACATAAAAATACATATCTCCTATTATACTGAACAGAACCCCCACATTCAACCTATCTCCAGATAGCTTGTAGCTTGGATCTGAGCACTCAATATATCCGAACAGCACTCAGATCCCACAAACAGAATAAAATCGCCATGGGGTTAAAGTTTAGCAAGGGCTGATGAGAGATTGAGGAGGGAGAAAACAACCAGTTTAAACTGGTCTGGCAGTGTCCCTGGGACAATGCCCTGCTGGAGGAACAATAGACAGGAAAAAGGGGAGGGGAAGAGGCACATTTTTGGATTTAAAGGGGCAGAAGTGTGTTACAATCCAATATGCCCAAATAATGTTTTTAAAGGGCCATGCACCCCAGGGCCATAGTCATAAGGCAGGAGGCTGGCAATCAGGTTCCTCCATAAGCCAGGGGCAAAGGGCAGTTGGTCACATAAAAAGCCAGTAACTAAAGGCAGTTTGTCACAGCAGGGAAGATTGCAGAAACAGAAAAACCAAATACATAACCAGGTAATGAACAAAGCAACAAAACAGCTAGAAGCACTAAAATCTAAATGGTATTTAAAGTGAAATGACCACTAATGACCAATAAACTTAAAAGAGAGAAACATAAAAAAGTAATACATAAAATAAAGGATAAAGATACTTACCTAATGGCCCCAGGAAAAATAGGAAGTGCCTATGGAGGATTTTATTGGTACTTATATAATTTACCAGAAGAGCTAATTGGTAGGGAAAAGGAGATAGAGAAATTCTTCGAAAGCATAATTATGCCCAAAATCCTGCCCGACCAATTAAAGCTGATAACCCAGCCCATAACAGCAGAAGAGGTAATTAAATGTATAGATAAACTTAAAATAAATACTGCACCAGGCTTTTCAAACAAATTCTATAAACTAATGAAAAATCAACTAAAAGGGGAACTCACTACTACTTTTTACTACATAATGAAAACAGGATGTTGCCCTGGAGAGCTGTTGAGAGCGAATATTGTCCCCATCCCAAAAGCAGACAAAGACCCAGAACCGATTAGTAATTACATACCCATTTAATTAATTAATATTTATATTAAAATAGTATCCTCTATCCTTGCTGACAGATTAAATATAGTTATACCTCAGTTAATCAATAAAGATCAAGTAGGTTTTATACCACTGAGGTCCTCAATCAACAATTTTAGAAAAATTGTAAAGTTACTGGAAGAAACAGGGAACAATGGAACCCCTCTAATGTTACTGTCAGTAAACGCAGAGAAAGCATTTGACAGGGTTGGATGGGGCTTCATGTTCGCCACCTTTTAACAATTTGGAATCACTGGATCAATATTACAAGCCATATACGCTTTCTACAACTCTCCATTGGCAAAGGTAACAAGGTCAGGTTTTACATCACAAAATTCAATATTAAAAACAGGACCAGACAAGGGTGCCCTATTTCCCCCTTATTGTATATAATGGTGTTAGAACCCCTTGCGATTTCAATAAGACAAAATAACAAAATTTAAAATTTTATGAATGCAGTAGTACAAATAAAATTAAATATTAATGCAAATGATATCCTACTATCATTAGAAGAACCTAAAATTTCCATCCCAGAGCTTCTAAAGGAGATAAGTAAATACTTTAACATCTAAAGTTATACAATTAATCTGGAGAAATCAACATTTATAGCTAAAAATATGAATAAAAGGTTAACAGACTATCTCGTACAAAACAACAGGCTACCCGAAAATAAAGATAGGCTAAAGTATTTAGGCATAACTTTAACTTCAGATCTGAAAGATCTAATAGAAGCCAACTTTTTACCTTGATTAAAACAAAAAATAAAAATTTAAGGGATTGGAAAGGTTTGGGCTTTTCCTAGTCGGGCAGGATCAACATCTTAAAAGCATTCATTTTACCAAAATGGCTGTACTTATGAGAATAATCCCTCTAAATTTCCAAGAAAATTGGCTGTTGTTACTACATTCATCTTTTTTTATGGTGGTGGGGGGTGGTGTGGGGTGGGAGGGATCGGGGTGGGACATGGGGAGTTTAATAAGAAACATAGAAACACTTAATACATTTCAGGATGTGTTCATGATGACAAGAGTACCAAGGCCTGAATCACAGATACACACACAAAAAAAAAAATACCAGGCTGGTACATGTCTGAAATATAAGAAAAAAGTAAAGACTAGTACCACCCTCTCAGAGAGTTGAGTTTAGTTTTATTTCACATTTTTGGATGGTTCTGAGACATTCTTGTATGAATATGCTGGGTTTAGGAGTATCACTGGCTTTTGTTCCCAAAAAACATATTTTCATTGCAGCAAAATCTTTACATGTTGGGATTTTTGAACTGTGTCACTCCATCCAACCACCACCTCAGCTTTAATGCAAGGGAACCAACAAAGATAACACAAAAAATTCACAAAGCTAGTTCACATTCACTAATTACACATAGACAATTTATATATTTCCAATGTAAATCTCATGTACCTACAGACCATATTTGGAATGGAAACATATTTAAGTATATGACAAACCAATGTGCTAAAAAGACACCAGTACATCTACACAATCGTGCACAATCATACACAGATCGAGACACCAACTCCACAATAGAAATTCATAAAAAGGTAAGGCACTGCACAGATATTTTAAGGAACTTTTTTCTTCACCTGTGTTTTTATTTTATTAGGGAGGTGATCCGCTTTTGTTTTAGGTCATTGAAGTCTGTTACCTCCTTTTAATGTCTATAGGCAAAGACGTGATGCGATGCAGAAAGACCTAAAATAGAATGTGAGCAGTAACTTTGCCTTCATCTAGCAGTTGTGATCTGTTTTCTCATACTTTCTTTGCCTACCAGAGCTGTTTCTGGATAATGTTTAGGTCTGAAACCAGATTGCAAAGAGTCCAGGTTGTTGTTTTTTGTCCAGATGTTAAGTTTTGATGATTTTGTTTTACAACTTTAACCATAAATATGAGTTTAGTGTTTTTTTTCATCAAAGGCTTGATGATAGTTTCTTTCAGCGTGTCAGGAATTCTCCTCAGTTTCTAGATATGTGGATAATATAGTGTTGCACAAGGATAACTGCAGGTGCACTGCACTGTCTCCGATGAGATCTACTGGCTCATGTTTACATAGCATAGCTAATACCTTAATGGTTATGCAGAAGAGTTTTACTGGCGAAGGCATATTAAAGTTCCCAGCAGTCTATATCTGGCTGCATAAAACATGGCTTAGTCTTCTTTTGGAAAGACTGTGATGTCTTCCTGGTATTTTAAGTGTAATGTGATCATTGATTATCTTGCATCATTCCTCTTTAGGTTTGATGGTATTGTTACAGCTAATGTTAGCATGTTCTTTAATTACCTGAAATAGTTTATAACATGTGTTTGAGTATCTGTTAAAAGGGTTTAATATTTTTTTGAATAACAGATATACG
>OW240915.1:147638101-147778132 GCA_933207985.1 Pelobates cultripes
GAATCCTGACGATGGGACTCCATTTCTACAAACTGATATTTTGAATTCTGAAACATAGTTGTAAAAGCACTGAAAATTATTTCTCTTTAAAATAAACTGCCTTGAGGTTTGCTTCTACAGTGGGTGCGAACCTCAGTAATGGCTTCCTTGCATTTTCTAGTGAGTCATAGCTCAGCTGCCGAATGTTCCCAGCTTACACTCTGTCTCGCTGGGTGCCGAACTACTAGGGAGGGATTAGTGAGGTCTGCATTTGGCGGTGATGCAAACCTTGAGATTCTCCGCTGGATCCCCGGGCAGAGTTAACTCCTGCCAGCAGTAGTAATATCACCTGTTTTTAACTTTATAAATCTTACCCTAGGGTTTGTTTGTGTATTTTAGTCTGAGAAACACAGGCAGTTTAATCTGGAGTGATCATTGGCATTATTAGAACATGATTATTCATATGCACAACTGGCTTCTGATAGTGGTACACATTTAAAATGTTTGCATATGTTTCTTAAATAATTAAGTATTTTTGGCTAAACTTTTTAAATTATTTCCCCATAATATTAAAGGAACAATATAACATTAGGAGTTCAAATATCTATTCCTAATGCTACAGAATTCTCCTCACTATTCAAGCTGCTCCCCATTGGGGGTTAAAAACTGTTTTACTCACCTTATATCCACTGGTCTTAATGCTGCTGCCCCAACTTATTTGCAGACTACCTAGTGGCTGTCAGAGTGACAGCCATTTGGGGTGGACTTGGGCAGCAGTGTAAAAACTGCCTTTTCGCAGAACAGGCAATATGCCCCAGAACCACTATATTAAGCTGTGGTGGTTCTGGTGACTATGGTATCCCTTTTAAATATATTTAAATATAGTATAATATAAATAATAATAACAAAATATAATTATCAATATATCAAAATATTACAATATTAAAGGAATACTATAGTGTCAGGAATACAAATGTATTTTCTTAACATTACCTTTAATCTCTCTTTGGATAGATTATTCTCCTTTGCCACACCATTCCTGCCATGGCTGACCCTGCCTGGCTCCTCCTCCATGGCTGAGAACATCAATTTTGATGATCTCAAACATTTAAATGCTTTCCCATAGAAGAGCAGTGGGAGGCGACTGCGCATGCATGGCAAACTGCACTCTGTGCCAATCGCCATCTCCTTTATAGGGAAAGCTCAGCACCTGCAGAGCGTGGAGATGTGCACACTGTGTAGCACTGACACAGGAAGCACCTCTAGTGGTTGTCTGAATGACTAACACCAGAGGTGCTACTAGGCACCAATACAAACACTGCCTTTTCTCTGAAATGGCCGCATTAACATTGAATAGCCTGCAGGGACAGAGTACAGACACCAGAACCACTGCATTAAGCTGTAGTGGTTCTAGTGACTATAGAGTCCCTTTATTTTTTATTATTAATAAAATAATTTTAAAGGTTTCTTCAAAACTATTAAATAATTTGGAAAGCTTAATCAAAAATATTAAATAAGGGCCAATGTCTGAATTCAATTTCATTTTGTATTATTCCAAGAAAAGTATTATAGAAATATATTTTATTTTTAGTATTCATAGTAATTATATCTCTATTTTGCAATATAACATGAGAATACTATAAGTTTATTGGCATAAATTAACATTTTCCATAATTTCAGCTATTTCAAAATGTTTTCTGTTTACGATTTCATAAAATTGTGATGGGATCAATCTCGATGATTGAAGAAAGCTGCTCTCAGCACATTATTTACAATAAATACAAGCCAGAAAACTTTTTTCCTATACTCAATAATACTTAAAATGTTATTTTCTTAGCTTTACACTGCTGGAGGAACCCACAGTGTATTGCTCTACAAAGTGTCCCCTTTCTTTTTAGCTTGAAACAAATAGCTCTGGCTTGGTAAAGTCTTTATTTTTATATAGGAAAAGAGTCATGAAGATATTAGTTGTGTCCAGAATGCCACATAAAATATTCATTGCAAAATCATACATCACCCATTTACACCCACTTTAGAAAGATTTCCTCCAATATTTGCCTCTGGCAAAACTCCATAGTAAATATGATACTAAGAATCCCTTAAATCTAGTAAACATTTATGAGTTTTTTTAAACATTTCTATTCATGTGGTCATCTTTTTTCCTTAATGCCACTCATAAAGGCTCTGATCCTCAATATATACCGTATAATAAATGTATGGTATATACAATTTATCCCACTTAAATTGAAGCCTCTATTTAATGTCTTGTCTCAAGCTACTGGATATTATTGTTAATCCAGCCACCCAGTCACAGGATTTAAAATGAGAATCGGGAGAATCTATTGCAGGAAACATATCTGATTTTTTTTTTTTTTTTACTAAAAACAAATTATTACAGAATATATGGCTTGTGTTACTACCAGAGTGCTGTATATTTTATGTTAAAATGATACTTGTACTTTATTTTTTAAATAACAATACTTGTTTGAAACAATTCCAAGATTTTACTATTAACATGACGCAAAGTCATGATTTTATTAAACGGAGGCGAGTATTATGCTCTTTCTTTATTTTCCCTCAGCCGCAATGAGAAAAATATCTAAACTTGAATGTAATAATAAATAAAAAGAATAAACATGGGGGGAGGAGCTGAACAGGAAAGCTGAATAGAAGCACATTGCATGAGCTCCTGCAGTATAGGCTCAAATTCTGCAGATATCTGGAGATTGACTGCTGCGATTACCCCACGAACCTGCCAGTAGGCTGGGGGAAGCAAACACAAATATGCCGGTACCAAACTTGAGGCCCGACTCGACCGGGAACCGTGGCAGCAAATTGAGGCCTAGTGGAAACAGGGGGGAAGGACGGCCGCCTTCCCGCCGGATCCCAACTGTTACAAGCGAGTGCAAAACACGCACCCCCCCCCCCACCCATGGACCGGCGGGGGATATCCCGGTCCCCAAACGTGAAGCCCAAACCTGGACGGCAGCAGACAACCGGAGGTCACCGGGCCTGCAGCGATTAGACTACCATTCTGGCACAAGCTCGAGGGATGAACTCCCTCATCACCATTACAGCCCTAAGTGACTGCCTAGATGTCTCCATCCACACCAGACTAGCGGGACTCTGCATGGCAAGGCAGCGAGGCCAGCATCCGATGAATCCCAGGCATGGTACGGACCTACCAAGCCGAGGCATCGGCTAACAGTGCCACATATCCCCAAGCGAGGTACCTGTGCCCCCCTCAGGACTTACTGTTATATACCAGCCCATTAATACACAGGCAGATGATATTGTTAAGCTAAAGTTAAAGTTATGTCAGCCACATGGGACTAGGGCCTTATCAAACACTGGTATCTTTCCTATGTTCCATGTTGGCAACCACTGATACCCTTAATATTGGCAAACAGTGATTTCTTGCATATGTTTTACACAGACAACTAGGGAGCTCTCCCAAATGTTTTATAATGGCAACCAGTGATATCTATTATATGTGTTATATCGGCAACCAGTGATATCCTTTATATGTGTTATATCGGCAACCAGCGATATCTCTATATTGGCAACCAGTGACAAGTCATGTCATGCTGCATTGTTTTCAATTAATGCAGCCCTACCTTCAGCCACAACCTAGCCTGTGTTTAACCATAGCTGCACGTTTCAGCCTGTAACCATATCAATCTGTAATTATTCTTGCCAAGAATTACCGAGTGTAGACCTAGCCTGTGGAAAAGTATACTGGACGTCAGGCCCGGACTGGCCATCGGGCACACCGGGCAAATGCCCGGTGGGCCGCGGTGGCCGTGGGGCCGAGGCCGGCAGGGGAGGTCACAGGACATCCCCTGCCGGTCTATGCAGGGCAGGCACTCTCCTAGCGCCGGCCCCGCTGTTTGCCATGACGGGCCGGTGGGGAGATCAAGGATCTCCCTGACCGGCCCACATGCGGCCGCCGGCGGGGAGGGAGACAGCCAGCCAGGCTGGAGAGAGGACCCGGCGGAGCTCTAACTTGCAGCTCCGCCGGGTTCCTCTCGCGAGATCCGGCGCGTTGCCATGGCAACGACCGGATCTCGCGAGAGTGAACTCTAGCCTCACAGGCTAGAGTTCACTCACCCACGAGGACCACCAGGGAACACCGCCACCCTGCCTGCCAGCGTGCCGGACCCCCCCTCCCAGGCTAAAGGTAAGAAGGGAGGGGGGGGAATAATGACTTTTTTATTTTTTTTTATTTACCCCCCCCTACACACACACACAATAACATTTATACAGCACTCTCACACCCATCACACACAGCACTCTCTCCCACAGCACTCTCACACCCATCACACACAACACTCTCTCACACAGCACTCTCACACCCATCACACACAGCACTCTCTCACACAGCACTCTCACACCCATCACACACAGCACTCTCTCACACAGCGCTCTCACACACATTACACACAGCACTCTCACACCCAGCACTCTCACACCCATCACACACAGCACTCTCTCACACAGCACTCTCACACCCATCACACTCACAGAACTCTCACAGCACTCTCACAGAGCACTCTCACACACACACAGCACTCTCTCACACCCATCACACACAGCACTTTCACACACACAGCACTCTCTCACAGCACTCTCACACCCATCACACTCACAGCACTCTCACACCCATCACACTCACAGCACTCTCTCACAGCACTCTCACAGAGCACTCTCACACACACACAGCACTCTCTCACACAGCACTCTCACACCCATCTCACACAGGGCACTCTCACACGGCACTCTCACACCCATCACTCACACTGCACCCTCACACACACACATACTGCACCCCTCACATACACACAGAACCCCCCAACACACTGCACCACACACATACACAATACTTCCAAATATATATATATATATATACACACTACACTCTTAAAGGACCACTCTAGCCACCCAGACCACTTCAGCTTAATGAAGTGGTCTTGGTGCCAGGTCCTTCTAGGGTTAACCCATTGTTTTATAAACATAGCAGTTTCAGAGAAACTGCTATGTTTATCAATGGGTTAAGCCTTCCCCCAAAGCCTCTAGCAGCTGTCTCATTGACAGCTGCTAGAGGCGCTTGCATGCTTTTCACTGTGAAAATCACAGTGAGAGCACGCAAGCGTCCATAGGAAAGCATTATAAATGCTTTCCTATGCGACCGGCTGAATGCGCGCGCATTCAGCCGACGGGGCGGATCGGAGGAGGAGAGCTCCCCGCCCGGCGCTGGAAAAAGATAAGTTTTAACCCCTTTCCAGAGCTGGGCGGGAGGGGGTCCCTGAGCCACATATGCATCACATTACACCACAAACACAACACTACTAAAACCGACCTTATTACACAATACCACACCACAACCAGCTCACTCTACACACACGCAATACCACAAGCAGGCTCCAAACACATGCACAATACTCTTTCCTGGCCTTTTGTCTCCTGGTATCCATTTATAAAGACACCAGAGACAAGTTGCAAGGAAACACAGTGCAAGCATGTTATTAAATTTGCTTGCACTGTGCAGAACAAATACAGGACTTTTTTCTCATGCTAGAGCTCTTCACATGGTCTGCCCTGGAAGAACATTGAACCAACATGCTCACTTTGAGAGGAGGTGTGTTTGTCATTGGTGATGACAAAACACACCTCCTCTGCCCCGCCCAGGGCCGGATTAACATAGGGGCTGATGGAGCTGCAGCTCCAGGCCCAGGCCCATGGAATAGGCCCATTTAAAAAAAAAAAAAAAAAAAAAATCTTTTTACACACTGGTATTTTAATGGCACAGACGGTATTTGAGGCTGCCTGGCCTTGCCAGTATTGCAGTAATACCAGCAATACAAATGCAGGTAATTTTCTCAGAATAAATGGAAATTACTCTGCAATACCAGCACCGGCCAGTAGGGGTCACTGTGTGTGGAGAGAGGCAGGGATAGGAAGTTACAGAATATCCCTGCCTCTCTCTACTACTCACTGATCCGTGGGGGAGCAGCTACACGGCACAGACAGTCCAGACAGCAGCTCTACAGCTCAGGTAAGTGAGGGATGGGGGGAAAGACAGCAGGGACACATGGGGACACTGAGACACTAGGGGACACATGGGGACACTGAGACACTAGGGGACATATGGGGACACTGAGACACTAGGGGACACAGACACTAGGGGACACATGATGACACATACACTAGGGGACACTGAGACACTAGGACACAGACACTGGGAGACCTGGGAACACTGAGACACTTGGGGACACTGGTAAACATGGGGATACTGAGACACTTGGGGACATGGGGACACAGATACTAGGGGACACAGACACTAGGGGACACTAAGACACTAGGGGACACTAAGACACTAGGACACATGGGGACACATACACTGTGAGACCTGGGTACACAGACACTTGGGGACACTGGAAAACATGAGGACACAGACACTAGGGGACACATGGGGATGCTGAGACACATGGGGACGCTGTGAGACATAGGGACATTTGGAGACATTGGGACATGGAGACACTATGCCCCCCAGCCAGTGTCCCTGGGGTCTCAGTGTCCCCAAGTCTCACAGTGTCTGTGTCCCATGTCTCTCAGTGTGCCTAGTGTCCCCATGTGTCCCAATGTCCCCATGTCTATGTCCACAACTGTCCCCATGTCTCCCCAAGTGTCTGTCTCCCAGCCAGTGTCCCCTAGTCTCCCAGTATCCCCTAATCTCCCAGTGTCCCCTAGTCTCCCAGTGTCTGTGTCCCTAGTGTCTTAGTGTCCCCAAATGTTTCAGCGTCTCCATGTCTCCCAGTGTCTGTGTTCTTAGTGTGCCTGGTGTCCCCATGTCTCCCAGTGTCCCTATATGTCCCAGTGTCCACATGTCTATGTCTACAACTGTCCCCATGTCTCCCAGTGTCCCCAAGTATCTGTCTCCCAGCCAGTGTCCCCTAGTCTCCCAATGTCTGTGTTCCCATGTCTGTGTCCCTAGTGTCTTAGTGTCCCCAAATATTTCAGTGTCCCCATGTCAGTGGGACACTGGGAGAAATAGGGACACAGACACTGGGAGACTAGGGGACTGGTCGAGATGGGGACACTGACACTGTGATACATAGGGACACAGACACTGGGTGACTTGCGAGACTGAGACACTGGGAGCAATCCATCTATACAGCAGAATCAAACTGTGAGTAGTTTGTTGCTGATTTTACAGAATTTTCTCTGATGTCACTCTTTGTGATTTACACGCATAACTAATTAATTATACCAATGATTAAGGCTGGTATTTTTTTCCAAGAAAGGTGGCAACCTTAACTACTCTTCACATACTCTTGCTTAAAGGAGCACTATAGGGTCAGAAACACAATCATGTATTTCTTACCCTATTATGTTGAAACCACCACCCTGGCCCCTTCTTGCCTCCCTAAATATAGTAAAATATTACTTGTATTCAATTCTGCAGCTGCTGGCTCAGAAGTGGTGGTCTGAGCAAATTACAATACTTCCCCATAGGATTGGCTGAGACTGTCAACTAGGCAGATCAGGGGCAGAGCCAGCCCCTCAGCATCTCCTCATAAAGATAAATTGAATCAATGCATCTCTATGAGGAAAGTTCAGTGTCTGCATGCAGAGGGTGGAGACACTGAATGGCAGTGCTGCACACTAGGCAGTACTGCCCCAGGAAGCACCTCTAGCAGCCATCTAAGGAGCGGCCAGTGGAGTTATTTTCTCTGAAAAGACAGTGTTTACTGCAAAAAGCCTGAATGGAATTATTCTACTTACCAGAACAAATACAATAAGCTGTAGTTGTTCTGGTGACTATAGTGTCCCTTTAAGTTTGGAAGCTTAAGAGGGATGTATGGGAACAAAACTTGTGTGCACTGGCTGACATTAAAGTTAATTTAGGTAATGCAGACGTTGGTCTCTCTAACACTGTGGCATGTCCCCTTTCTTCTACACTCACTACAGACACCTTTTCTCTGTCTCAGACTATACCAGGAACTTCTGCCTGCTAGTAAGAAGGTAAGGAGACAAGTGGACCAGCGAGTGCTAGGGGACAGTCCTTAGAAAGAATGGAGTGAGCGCATCATTAGACGCATTTATGTCAAGCTCAAGGTGCTGCCTGCATTGTATGCCTTTAGTTGGACAGCCTGCAGGATTGGCAGGCAGCCTGACATGCATTAATGCCAGGCTGACCTTCCAATTCATTGGACAAACATGCCCCCTTTTTGGGCATGTTCACCCCTTTTGGCAGGTCTTGTCATGTGATTCACGCCAGTGGCACACCCTTTTACCCAGCCCATTGAGTTCCTGCTTCACTGGACACTGCTGTTAGGAGTTATGGATTTACTTGAAAAATGAAAGCATAAATTAGAGAGAAATTAGCATAGAGTATGTGTTTTCTTATAGCTGCATCCTATGAGTTTCCCTCCAGCACCATCTCCATCAGATACATGACGCTTGGGAGGTATGATTGTTTTAGTATTTTTGGTCCATAAGATTCCGTAATTAGGCCCATCATAATTGTCAGCACCAGGCCCACTGGGCTCTTAATCCGGCCCTGGCCCCGCCCCCTTTCTTAGTGGGCCGCTGTGTTAAAAAAATGCCCGGGCCGAATTTTTCTCCCAGTCCGGCCCTGCTGCACATTAAGTAGGTCGCTAGCATACAAGTGTGGCTTACCTCCCTTGATATATCTTTAACCCTTTCCAAGCTCTCTTTAACTTTTACTAACAGAACACTGATCAGCCTGGTAACTTTTATTGTTTAAAACTCAACTCGTTCCATACTCTAACTCTCAAAACAAAAAATGTGCAAAGTTTCTAATTGCCATACCAATGTTAAGCTATGTCTATATATTTGCTTGCACTAGCTATTGTGGCAGTGCAAACATGTTTGTTCTCTCTATGCACAAATAAAATAAAGATTTTAAAAAAATAAAAAAGAATAAACATAACAAATCTGCCTAGGAACAGGGCAGCCAATCAGGATACAGGAAACAGTCTATAAAAGGTATGCGCTAGCATTCCATTTCCTCTTCTTTTTTATTTTTTTATTTTAATTTTTATTCAAGATATGACAACATTGTACAACTGGTCATAGTACGTTGATTGTATCGTTACTACAAGTTATAGCATTGTACATTGGTTTATTGCAAAGAGTCATCTAACATGTTATACCCTATTGGGTCTCACAATGCAGGAATTTAACAGCCTGGGGTGTCGCCCTTCATTAGCACATTACAGTAGTTGTTTCCACGCTTGTGGTTAGGTAGTAGAACGTCAGTCGTGGGGTGTTAATCATGAAGGCTGGGCATCTGGTTAGTGTGGTTAGAGAGGTGTCCCCCCCCGAAGCTTAGGCTCCTTGTGCAGGGTTACTTTTTTGGTGTCTGAGGACGCCTACATGGGGAGGAGGATACTATCATATTTTCCCATCGCCCCTATCTCTAATATATGCCTTTGTCATTGATGCGTTGTCCCCTCCTGTCGTTTATTTTACAAGGTAAACTGTCTCGTCCTTTCCGTCACCTCCTGCCCCTGTTGTTGGACTACTATGTTAAGAATTATCATTTAGTATATTTTGGGGCATTATTTAGAATGAGGAGTTACTAAGGTATCCGCACCATGGGCTCCAGGTGCGTGTGTAGTGGTGGTATGTGTTCGTTAATGAGGAGCAGGTTTCCTCCAGACCCCTGATTGTTTCCACTCTCTGTATCCAGTCGCGCATGGATGGTGCGTATGGCTTTTTCCAGAGTGTTGGTATCAGCTGGTTTGCAGCTGTGACCAGGTGTAAGAGTAATGAGGTCTTGTCCCGGTTTGTTCCTGGTGGCGGCAGTAAAATATATATGTATCTGGCGTTAGGGGGACCTTGATCTCCACTATAGCTTGAATGATGTTGGAAAGTTTAGACCAGAACTTTTGTATCTCTGGGCATAGCCACCATATATGTGCTGATGTGCCGTTGGAATGGTGACATCTCCAGCATTCAGTGGGTGTGTGCGCGAATAGAGACCTAAGTTTCGTTGGAGTGTAGTGCCATCTCGTTATTCATTTATAATTACTCTCTTGTGTCACTGTGCTGCTCCATTTCCTCTTCTTTGCTCATAATACCGAAGACCAGAATCCAGTCCAATAATTTTGAAAAAAAATAAAAACTACTTCTCTCTAGGTCAACCTCCTTGGCGATAATCAAACGGTTTAAAGACAAAAAAATATGGTAAAATCCAACTTCAGGACCCATCAGCATATTAAGACAAGCCAACACACCATATGCACAAAGCGTAGAATCATAAAGGGTAACAACATATGTGACATATTGAAGGAGCATATCCCATAATATCCTTACCTTCACTTACCATGCAGAAATCATATCACCACTCTCAATTAATATCAGACAACCCACCAGGAGGGCGGGTGGGAATAATACTTGCCTCTGTGTCATTAATAAAATCATGACTTTACGTCATGTTAATAGTAAAATCTTGGTATGTTATTAATGACACGGAGGCTCCTTTTATGCTAGTTCAAAGCTGAGCCACAACCTGAGAAGACAAATGGACAAACGGTGGAAATAGATATCCCGAAATGCAGATTTGTGAGACCAAACCACTGCTTTAAACACATCCTCAAGGCTACAAACCATCCTGGAAACTCAAGAGGACATGGCACCCATAATCGAATGAAATGAAACATCAAAGTATGAATCCCTGTCAAGGATAAGAGGTCTCTGATCCACCGGAATCTGACTTGCAGCCAAAATAGTCCCATGAGATATGTTGAACGATACTCCTTCCGGGGTGAAGGATATCGTGATTCAGTCCAAGGCCCTAACATTTGAAGTCCCCTTACAGGAAAGCAAACAAAGGAGCATAAGTAACTTCCCAGACAGGGGTGTCAGGGGCAATTCATCCTTCTGCGACCAGGAGTCCAGGTGCACGTTCCACTGTAAGTGACAGAGGAGTTGCTCAGGTGAGGAGAATATGAGCAGGAGGTTGACCAGGCAGTCAATCAACCGAACTCTGCGAGCCCTGAGGAAGGCTACCACCAGCTTCATGACTGTTGTGAAACACCAGGAGCCAAGGAAAATCCAAAGGGTAGACACGTAAATTCCCATCTCCGCCTTCACCATGTGAAGTGCAACAGATCCTGCGCTCCACTGTTATGGGACTAGTCAAGTATGCATCCTTGAGGCCCAGTATGGCCATTCAATCATAGTTGTAGCAGATGTCAGAAGCAGTGTACGTCCTCTATTCGGAGGTGCCGATATAGTAAGTGAGGTTTTGCAGGTTTAACACCGGACAGATGTCCTCGCCTTTTTCATAACAGTGACAAAGTACTTGTGAATCCTGGAGCCCCAAATGGGACCTCTTGAATCGCCCTCTTGGCGCAGGATCCCATAATTTCTGAAGAATGAGATCGGCCTGATCTATTGGCAAGGGGGAGGGCTGTGCTAGGCAGGGTCGAAATCAGGATGAGGGGAAGAAACCCAGATTGTGCACAATACCCCTGCAGCTGTAGTGATTGAGCCCCATGCATTGGCAAACAGAGCTCGTTCTCCCCCCCACGTGGTCATGGTGCAACATAGGAATCATTGTGGGCCCATGATGACCATCAAACTCTCAGCCGAGTGGACGGCTCCTATATCTCCAGGCCCCAGTGAAAACCTAGGGTTCAGAGAAACTTAGAAAGGTTGGATAGAGCCACAAATGGAATCCCTGGGTGAATTTCAGAAATTCGGATGCTTCTGAAGTGGCGAATTTCAGAGTGCCTAACCGAACCGAATTGACGAATTTTGGAATGCCGAACTGAACCGAATTGCCAAAGTGCCGAAATTCGGAAGTGCTTTGGATTTCTGAAAAGTGGAAAAACAGGAGAGGGTTGGGGTAGAGTTAGGGGTTGGGGAAGGGTTCCTGGTTGGGGTAGAGGTAGGGTTAGTGGTTGGGGTAGGGGTAGGGTTAGGTTTATGGGTAGGGTTAAGAGTTAGGGTACATTTAGGGTTATGGGTTGGAGTAGGGTTAGGGGTCGGGTTAGGTTTATGGGTAGGGTTAAGGGTTGGGGTAGGGTTAGTGGTTGAGGTAGGGTTAGGGGTTGGGGTAGGGTTAATGGTTGGAGTAGGGTTACCCTTAACCCTACCCCTAAAACTAAACCAACCTTAACCTAACCCTATCCTTAACCCTACCCCTACCCCTACCACTTACCCGAAGTGCCAAAGTCACGAATTTCGGAATGCTGAACTGAACCGAATATTTTTCCCATTCACATCTCTACTATCAAACATAAAGGGACCGCCGTGTGTTGGGTCAGCAAGGGAACGCCACGGCCGCAACACACGTGGCCATAGAGGGAATGAGGGAGAGGGGAAAAACAACCAGCCAGGGCTGGAATCCCGAGCCTGTGCTCCCTAAAGGAGACAGCACAGGCAGGGAGAAACAGCCTGAGTCAACAATAAACACAAATCAGTGGGGAGAAACCCACAGTCAGTCAAAAAAAGCAAAATCAAAACAAAGTATATAAATAATAAAAATAAAAAAACTTTAACTATATATATATATATATATATATATATATATATATATATATATAAAAACACTAATCAAAACTATAAATCAACAGAATGAAACTAAATATATTTAGCTGGTCTAAGGGAGCAGCAAAGTAAGAGGAAATGGAATGCTAGCTCAAACCTTTTATAGACTGTTTCCTGTATCTTGATTGGCTGCCCTGTTCCTAGGCATATTCATTATGTTTATTCTTTTTATTTATATCACATTAAAGTTTATATATTTTTCTCTTTGCTCCTCAGGGAAAATAAAGAAAGAGATAGCATAATAGGAGCCTCCGTGTCCTTAATATAATTAGTACAGCTCATTTCACAAATACATTACATAGTTACATAGTTACATAACTGAAAAGAGACTTGTGTCCATCAAGTTCAGCCTACCTCACATTTGTTTTTTTGCTGTTGATCCAAAAGAAGGCAAAAAAAAAACAGTTTGAAACACAATTTTGCAACAAGCTAGGAAAAAAAATCCTTTTTGACCCCAGAATGGCAGTCAGATTTATCCTTGGATCAAGCAGTTATTACCCTACATTGAAAGATTATATCCTTGAATATTCTGTTTTTGCAAGTATGCATCTAGTAGCTGTTCGAACATCTGTATGGACTCTGATAAAACCACTTCTTCAGGCAGAGAATTCCACATCCTGATTGTTCTTACAGTAAAAAAACCTTTCCTTTGCCTTAGACGAAATCTTCTTTCTTCCAGTCTAAACGCATGGCCTCGTGTCCTATGTAAAGTCCGGTTTGTGAATAGATTTCCACCCAATGGTTTGTATTGGCCCCGTATAATTTGTATAATGTTATCATATCCCCTCTCAGGCGATGTTTTTCTAAGCTAAATAGATTTAAATTTGTTAACCTTTCTTCGTAGCTGATATGTTCCATTCCTTTTATTAATTTTGTAGCCCGCCTCTGCACTTTTTCTAGTGCCATAATATCCTTCTTTAGAACAGGTGCCCAAAATTGCACAGCATATTCAATATGGGGTCTTACCAGTGATTTATAAAGAGGCAAAATGATATTCTCGTCCCGAGAATAAATGCCCTTTTTCATGCATGACAATACCTTACTGGCCTTGGCCACTACTGATTGACATTGCACATTGTTGCATAGTTTGTTGTCTATAACAATTCCCAAGTCCTTTTCGAGTGTGGTTATCCCTAATTCGCTTCCATTAAGGGTATACGTTGCTTGTGTATTCTTTACGCCAAAGTGCATAACTTTGCATTTTTCAACATTAAATTTCATCTGCCATTTGAGTGCCCAGATCCCCAGTCTATCTAAATCCCTCTGCAGCAAAGTAATATCTTGCTCACATTGTATTATTTTACAAAGTTTTGTGTCATCTGCAAACACTGAAACATGACTTTCAATGCCGTCTTCAAGATCATTTATAAACATTAAAATAGAAGGGGTCCCAGAACAGACCCCTGAGGGACACCACTTGCCACCTCTGTCCAGCTTGAAAATTTACCATTAATGACAACTCTTTGTACTCTGTTTTTAAGCCAATGTTCTACCCAAGAACAAGCATTTTCATCTAGACCGATTTCCTTGAGTTTGAACACTAATCTATTGTGTGGAACTGTATCAAATGCCTTGGCAAAATCCAAATAGATCACATCCACTGCAACACCCTGATCTATACTTCTACTTACTTCTTCGTAGAACGCAATCAAGTTAGTTTGACATGACCTGTGCTTCATAAAACCGTGCTGATTTTTGCTGATAACCATGTTCTTCTCAAGGAATTCTTGAATATTATCCCTTAATAACATTTCAAATATTTTACCAGCCACAGAAGTTAAGCTCACCGGTCTATAATTTCCAGGCAAGGATTTTGAACCTTTTTTGAATATAGGAACCACATCTGCCTTCCTCCAATCCTCCGGAACACTTCCTGAAAGAAAAGAATCTTGAAAGATTAAAAACCAGAGGTTCACTTATTTCTACACTTAGTTCCTTAAGTACACGTGGATGGATACAATCAGGCCCTGGAGCTTTGTTTATATTAACTTTCTTTAGTTGCTGCAGCACCTTCTAATTTTTACATTTTTTTAAAATAAATCTTGAAAATAATAAAATTACAAATCAGATGAAACATAAAATTAAAAACTAAATATAAATATGCAAACAGATTGCTCACATAGACATGATCTAATAAGGTGCCTCTCACTTATGTCACCTTTGGGCCTGTTCCAGTGGCCACTCACCTCAATGGTATAATCTTTTCACATCTTTTAATTAATAGACTCAAAAAGCCTTTGAAGGTGAAATGCCTTTCTCAATATATTTCATTTAAAAATGAGTACTTTTTTTAAATATACTTCTTTTTAGATTTGTTTTCTACATGTTTAACAAATTCTTTACATTATGGATTGGGGTCACTTCCAGTTTGACCTCCCCCTTTAAGGCATGAAGACAACAAACTACTGATCTGGATATAACTAAGTGTTGGTTTGCAGACTATATACAGGATTCAAACCATCCTCAAAAACCCAAAATGTCCCAAAATGAACAGTGGAAAATATTCAAGTACATTTTTAAACTTTAAAAAACAAACAAAACATTTAACTTACATTTTGACTTTTTATATGCAAATAAAGTACAATGGTGTATTTTTTTTGTTTAATTCAAATTTGATTGATATTTCACAACAGATAAGAGGGAGTACAGAAGAGAAAGAGGAGGGGGAGGTTAGGAAGGGGATGGTAAGTTTCAATTTATACAGCAGTATTGAGATAGACAACGATTTCTATGTAACTTTCATTATATTACCACATGTGTTGTCCTAGTGTTCTGTATTTCTTTGAACCTTTGGTGTGAGGTTGCCAACTAGGGTCACCGGGAATTCTGGGGGTGGGCTATGGGGGCGGGGTGGGGGGATACTATGTACATGTAAGGAGGAAGAAAGGTACAAGGTGTTTTCCATTATCACTTTTCAATCTATTGTGGTTGATTTTGTGTCTGTGCCCAGTGTTTTAGCCAGGGTTCCCATGTGTTTAGGTAGGTATTATATTTACCTACTGTGGACCAATGTAGCATTTCCATTTCTCTCATGTGCTCTACCCTTTCTATCCATTGGTTAACTGTGGGCAATACAGTTTGTTTCCAGTAGATCGGTATAAGGTTGTTTGCTTCTCCCAGAAGGAGCCATAGCAGGCGATGACTCCTCATACATTGGAAAGATTGCGGCCATCCCAGCAGGACCTGAGAGGGAGTTAGGGAGTGTGGCACCCTTAAGATCTCATTAATTTTGGATATTACTTCCACCCAATATGTTTTTATTTTTGGACAAAACCGCCATAGGTGCCCCATATTGCCCACGTCTCCCTCGCATCTCCAGCATTTATCATTAACTGTTGGCCAGTACAAATGTCTGGAGTCCTATACCACCGCGTTATGCGCTTATAGAAAGACTCATGTCTTGATAGGCTATTGGAGGTGTGCATGGGTTTTGTGAAGATATATGCCCAGTCCTGGTGTGTCATGTGTATGTGTAGTTCCTTCATCCATTTTTGTTGGCATGCCAGGATCTCCTGATCATTATTGGGAGTTTGGATGAGTTTGTAGATTTGTGATAGGGTGCGTTTCTGTGGTTTTGTGGTCATGCATAGTTTCTCAAAGGGGGTCTGTCCTCTTGGAGTCCAGTTTGGTAGTACTTTTTGGGTGAGAGAGTGTCTCAACTGTGCATATCTCATTGCTTCTATTAGTGAGTGGTGACCTCCTAGGTTTTGGAAATGTTTGAGTTTAGGGGGTGTATCTTCTGTCAGTAGGTTGCCTAGTTGCAGATTCGGCATCCCTGATAGTTTTATTATAGTATGTGCCCCCGTGCCCCATAGTATATCTGGGTTTTGGTTTAATGGATATAATGGAGAGATGCCTGGTGACAAGTTCCATGTGTTTTTGTGTAATCTCCATTTCTTTAGGATGTGGGGGATGAGGGGGTGGGTTGTATTTGTTATCTGCTGTAGTTGGCATGTTTGCCAGGGGAGGGATTACAATGGTGTATTTTTATCCTTAATATTATATTTACAATTAATCTGTTCCCTTGAGATAACATTACTAAATTAATTTACCAGAAAATATAACATTATAAAATGAAACATTTGTCCGATAATTTAAACTCAAATGCAGTACCATCAAATAGAGACTATTACCAATTTGGTCAAATTATAATTTAGACATCAAGGTTATCATAAGACAAACTATTAATAATAGAATCTGAAAATTCATGTAGCATTTTCTAGACTGTTCCTTAAGCACAAACTTAATAAAACCATGTTTCTATTTAAAAAAGTGTAATCCCGATCAGTATTATCGTTTTTAACATGCAAATCATTATGTAAAGGTCTTTTTTATCAATAAATAAAACTTGTAATACTTTTTATCCATGGAGTCATTTTCGAACAGCCTTTCAAAACTATGTAGAAGAAAAAAAATGAATGCAGGGGCGTACCTAGAGGATTCGGCACTCCCCTGTTTAAAATGTAAAAAAACACCCACAAGTTTTTATTGGAAGCTGTATATCAACTTGAAAAAAAACCCCTACCCATCAAATTCATAAAAACCCTGCACCACCCCTATACATAAAAAACCCTGCACGCCCCGCTGGTGCAAGGATTTTTGGCTTCACAGGCAAAGATGCATGTTAAGGCCCCCCTTAAAAATAAATAAAAAATATGTGTCTTTACTTGTGTATCTTGTAACCCCCCCTTTTGATTTTCTTACCCTCTTTAGTGTATTTTATCCCCCCTTTAGTATGTCTTACATCCTCTTGTATCTCTTATAACCCCCCTTGTGCATCTCTTCCCCAGCCCCTTTGTGCGTGTGTCCCCCATTCCTTTTGTGTGTCTCTTTCTCCCCCCAGCCCATTTCCGTGGTTCTCTCCCCTCAGCACATTTTGTGTCTTTTTCCATGTGATGTAGACATAGATATATAGCAACACACAACCATACAGGCATTCAGTCACAGAGATATGCAGTCACACAATCAAACAAATACGGGCACAATGTCATACAATTGTGTCTCAATCTCTAAATTGAACTTTAATCACATACAGGAGTCTAGCAGGGTCTAGCAAACTATTAACATAGCAGGGGATAAGAAAATCTTAATTAAACAGAACTTGCAATAAAGAAAGCCTAAATAGGGCTCTCTTTACAGGAAGTGTTTATGGAAGGCTGTGCAAGTCACATGCAGGGAGGTTTGACAAGGGTTCATAAACAAAGGGATTTAACTCCTAAATGGCAGAGGATTGAGCAGTGAGGCTGCAGGGGCATGTTCTATACACCAAAAGTGCTTCATTAAGCTAATGTTGTTCAGCTTCATTAAGCTATAGTGTCCCTTTAACAGAAAAACCCTGCACCCCTCCACATAAAGTTCATACACCCCCTACACATAAAAACCCTGCACCCTGCAAACACATAAAGTTCATACACCCCTTGCATTCTCTACTCACAACTGATGATGAATTGTGGAGAATGCTCTGCTGCCCTGCTCCGACTCCGAACACTACTGCCGCCAGAGGGTGGAAGATATTGTAAGAAAGCAATGTGGTCATTAAAACAGATGTAATTTCCACCAGGCATGATGGATAATAGTTAATCCCAAGTATTAAAAATATAATATAGACATCGTTGTCAACACTTCTTTTATTTTGCAAGATATGTATCCTCTCACATAGTGTCATAGTGTCTTTTCTAAGAAAATCTTCTTGGTTAACCTACAACTCCTGGGTGCGAATGAGTTTGTATTGTGTTTCTGCAAAGCTGCCCAAGTGTGTTTGAGAACACATGGAGCATCATGGGGCAACAATATTGAGCTGAGTATAGAAGTATGACAGAGGTAAGTAACTACACTGCAGAAAGTTCACATTACGCGGCTTTCTTTAGAATGTAAGCTTATTTGAGCAGGACCCTTACTACTCTCTGTTTCTGTGTGTACAACTCATCTTGTTGCAATTACATGTTTGTTAGTTTACCGATTGCACAGCCTTTTAACAATGGGGATAATGGAATAGGGTGATTGGCTCAGGAAGCACATTCCTCCTATACATGGCACTTAAAAAGCAAAGGGATCAGGAACCCCTCATTAATTTACAATATGTCCTCCATCTCTCACCCCACTAAAAAAGGGAGAAACAAGAGGCAGTTCCATCTGCCATAATATGTATTATTATGTGTCTACTCCCCACAAGCAGAGTAAGTGAATAGAAAGTAAAGGAGGTAACATTATTATTATTATTACTGGTATTTATATAGCGCCATCACAGTCTATAGCGCTTTACAATATTATCAAAGGGGAAGAGTTAACAATAAATGAGACAATTAAAAAACTTACAGGAACAATAGGTTGAAGTGAGCCCTGCTCAAAGGAGCTTACAGTCTATAGGAGGTGGGGCATAAAACACAACTGGACAGGAGGTAGCAATCAAACAAGGTGGGAGTGAAGCAGAGCTGGAGGAGATAATAGAGTGCTGCACTTTAAGAGAGAGCAAGGGACAGGTATGTGAGGTAGAGGTTACTCTGGGAGGCCATAAGCTTTGCTAAAGAGATGGGTTTTGAGGCACTTTTTTAAAGATTGAAGACTAGGGGAGAGCTTGATGGTCATAGGCAGGCTATTCCAAAGGAAAGGAGAGTGTAACGGCTTACCTAAGGTGGGAGTCTGGTAGGCAGAGATATATGCTCACCCTTGCAATTAAACACAGGCCCAGGTGATCAGGTAAGAATTCACCTGGCCTGTGAGTCTGTGCACGGGGGCTGTGCAGGATATTGCTCCAAGTTGCAGTACAGGTAAGGACACAAGCAGGAGAATTTTCGAGGGTAAGCCAAAAGTCAGAGGGTGCCAGAAGTCAGGATAAACGAGATTAAACCAAAGTCAGAGGATGCCAGAAGTGAGGATACACGATAAGAAAGCCAAGGTCAGGAGACAACTGGAGAACACTGGATCAGTGTTTTATACCTGGCTGATTAGGCATACTATACAGGTGGACCATGATTGACAGGAGCAGTCCAGTGCCCAGTGCTGGAGACATGGCAGGGCTAAGTTTCAGTCCAAACCAAGAACTGAAGTGGCTCAGAGGCAGGAACACAGGCTTAGAACCATGAAGCACCCAGGTTCAAATCCCTTGTTGGGCACTCCTGGGAGAAGTCCTGCAAGTGTGAGTTAGCCATACGGTTGTAAGCAGCAGACAGGAACAGGTCATGGGCACAGTGGAGAGACAAAGAAGGGGCATACGTGCAGATCAGTTAAGCAATATAGGAGAGGCTAGAATTGGTCAGTGCTTTATAGATGTGGACTAGTACCTTGAATTGACTCCTATAGGATACAGGAAGCCAATGTAAAGACAGACAGGTGTGACAGGAGAGGAAAATCAGAGAAAATTCATTACAGACTGCAGCGGGGCAATATGACTTGTGGGAAGACCTATTAGGAGAGCGTTACAATAATCCATGCAAGAGATTACTAGAGCATGGATAAGCAACTTAGTAGTATCTTGCATAAGAAAGGGGTGGATGCAGGCCTTGTTTTTAAGGTGGAATCTACAGGATTTGGTAACAGACTGGATGCCAGAATCAAGTATAATGCCAAGACACCGTGCATGCAAAGATGGACTGATGTGGGTATACCACTAACTTGATGGGAGAGCGAAAGAGGAGGATCAGTATTATTAGGAAAGACAAGGAATTCAGTTTTAAAGAGATTGAGTTTCAAAAATAGGGAGGACATCCAGTCAGAGGTGGAAGAAAGGCAAGCAGTGACACATTGCAGGACAGCAGGGGAGAGGTCCGGGAGGAGAAGAATATCTGATTGTCATCAGCGTACAGGTGGTATTGGAATCCAAATGAGATCATAAGTTTGCCAAGAGAGGCAGTATAAAGAGAAAATAGAAGGGGACCAAGTACAGAGCCTTGGGGGACTCCAACAGAACAGGATGAAGGGAGGAGGTATCATTAGAAAAGGATACACTGAATGAGCATTGGGAGAGATAGGATGAAAACCAAGAGAGGACAGTGTCACAGAGACCGAGTGATTGAAGAGTTTGGAGAAGGAGAACATGGTTAACAGTGTTAAAGGCAGTAAAGAGGTCAAGAAGAATGAGTATGGTACCTTTCTCCTTATTATAGAAATCATGGCACCTGCATTGCTCCCTCATTTGCTAAAAATATTCCATCTGCATATCTATTAGGTGATATATATTTATCTTTTCTCTCTTTCTTTTTTTTTTTTGCTATTTTATTCCTTCGCAGGTACTCATGAGCAAATCTTTAGAAAAAAAAGTGCTTTAAGTTGGGATTTTTTTTTATATATAATTCACTGCTAGGAAACAATGTGCATGTAAATAAATCTGGAACTTCTTCTAGAGCAGCAAGGTTGATTTTAATTTCATTAGCAACATTTCTTTCGAGGTGGATAATGCAAAGTTTAACAATTGAAAGCAAACACTTTTAGTTACACTTGTGTTATTACAAATAACATCTAATAAATTTGTTTTTTTTTCTGGGCCAAATTTACTATATATTTTCCTTAAAGTGCTTGTCTACTTGCAATTGTTACCTCTTTTATTTTTTGGAAAGATTTGATATAATTGCAGTTTTTGACCTTTGTGTCTTTCACCTTCTTTGCTCAACTTGCTTATGTTGTGTTAAACAAGGAAAAGTGTTGTGAACCATAATTGTGGGCAGCTTCACAGCAGGTTTTTAGGAGCTTTTTTTGCTGTAGTGTCCGAGCTGTCTCCATCTGCTACTATCTTGCATGCTTCCCACAGGGGGATCTGGCTAATTTTGCAGTCAATTAGCAGAAGGGTTGCTTTTGTTCACCAAGTGCAAGAATCCCATCCCCCCTGGGCTCCTCTTACACTCTTGATACAGCATTCAGATGTTACAAGTATTGCAGAGGCATATCATGTTGTTTTCTTCTGGTGACCTTTGTGGCATTGTTGGACAAACGCTGTCTCATGCAATCATACACGTCTTGCATTAAAAGAATAATGAGGCAATTCAAACCACACTAATAAGCAATACAAATAAACTTACTCTAACAGCTTTGGTTTCTCTTTAATCTGTTAGTCGTCTAAATACTGAATGCAAAAACAAGAAGTATACCTTAAGGACAAATGATTTATTGAATGCTAGATTTAATTTTTTATAATTTTATAGCATGCTTTATGTATGTTGATGTTAATGAATTTTTATCTGTTGCGCTGGAATATGACTTATATATATCATTATTAATAGTATTGTATTATTTCTATAGCGCCATCAAATTCCATAGTGCTGTGCAATGGTACTACATTACTGGCTCAGAAGAAGCATTACATTTAAGCACTTGATATTTTTCAATTATGAGCATTTTTTGTATCCGTTTTGGTAAAATATAATAAAACACAAGGATGCAAAAAGATAATTCTTGTATTCTTGTAAGTATTCTTATGTGCACACTTTTTCTTTATGCAGTAAATATGCGGCTAAAAAAATATATTTTAATGAAAAAGCTCAGCACTGTACAAAATAATTTTTATACTATTCATTTATAAATTGAGGGAAGCCATGGTATATGAAAAGAAAACCACCTACAGCTAAATCATGTCATATAGCTTCCCATGCAACGTGTGCATATACGTATGCATATATTTGAACAGTTATTTATAGGGTCCTAATTTTAACAGACTGATTGAAATCAGCAATAGGGATGTCTTTTTACCTATTCTTCCTTCTTGATAGCAAGCAAATTTCGATTTCCTTAACCTTTAATCTGCTCAGCTTCCAGGCTATATCAGTGTGTAGTTAATGAATATGCTTTCTCGGAGTGTTAAGCAATAAAATATTCACTGGATCTGATCTGGGGTTAACAGATTTCTGAAAATTTTATTGCGTGACAGCCTGTCCTGCATAATCTCCTCAGCTGTCTCATGTTCTAGGGCAGAAATGATCTTATGTGTCACTCTAATAGTCTAGAATTACACTTGTATCACTGTCACCAGCATATGGGCCTGTGTATACCCCTAGGCCCAGCTCCCTCTCTTTCATGGCATTTAAAATGATAACATTTGGCAAAGCCAGTTTTGACAGAAAGTGAACTCTCGTTTTTGCATTTATGACAAAGCTGGCCACTGGGGGCCTGACATGGAGCAGCCAATCATCATACTCTTTACTGGATAATGATAGTGGATTTCACTCATCTTAATAACTGCCTGGGTGCTATGGGAGGCTTGAGTGCAAGTCTTCACTTAATTATACTGTCTTCATCTTAAGTGCTTAAATCATGTGAGGGATTCAGCTGTGCACAAATGATCATAGTTCCTCTCTTTTTCTTCCACGCTGACAAAACATATTGATTTTGCTGGACAGTCAATTGGGGGCAGTGAGGACCTAAAGGAAAATAATGCAAACAGTATTTCAGGCAGCCTAAAGTGAAAAAGAAACGAGATCAATAGCTGCTTTAAACTATACCGAATGCAAGTGCTGCAAGCTAGTAAATATTTGTCATTGCTCAAGGCAAATTGTGAGGCTATTTCTAAAGTAAAAAAAAAAAAAAAACGCAAAAAAAACCATAACATAACTTTTTTTTTGGAAGGGCCAAAAGTATGCCTGTTATTTAATTATTTTCCAAAGTGTAAGTTTTCTTTCCACCAATTTAAGATTGATGCATGGAAAGTCCTAATGCAAGGAGGACATAGTGGGTTCTACATTTCACCAAATTAGTCAAAATATATATATTACTCTCTTGAGTAGAATTAAAATCTCAAACAGATAACAGAAACAGATCGTAATGTAATATGTATAATTTAATAAATACAATAATATACGGTAAGTATAGTATGCTCACATATAGTTGGCTCAGACTTTCATGGCTTCTGTTAGAAATTGTCGATGTTTTCTTAACTAGAGAAAAACAAGGGTAGCAAGAGAGGTGAGAACGGACAACAGCTCAAATAGCCTGCCCTTCAGTGGGTCCCCGCTCAGCTTGGCTGGAAACTCGCAGGCTCCTACCCACCCTGGACCTAAGACAAGGCTCCAGGTTCCAGTGGGTGAACCTCTCTTCCTCCAGAGAGTCAAGCAGCAACAGCTCATAAGAGAGCTTAGTGATTATAATCCCTGGGGAGTATAGTTATATAGCAATCCCCATGGTAGATTCAGCCTTTTCCCCCACACATGAGACGAGACTCTATGTTAAGGGTAAAACAGGAACTAATGGGACACACTGGCCTTTTATACAAGTTTCCCAACAAGGTTGACGCCCAGCTGGACCTTGTTGGGCACAGGACACAAAGTATACAAGCCAATCAAAACAATGTAACAATGAACGACACTCCCACATACAGTAAACTATCCCTCCCCTCTGCCTGTGATATAATTAAGGCAGATAATGCATTAACTTAATTATCCACAGAAAAAAAAAAAAAAAAACATTTTTACAAAGTCCAATAAGTACCCCAAAACATAACAAATCCCCGGATAGCCCCGATCTGGGTGAACAACATATCCAAAAATCACACAGATCGGTTCAGGGGTTCAGGACCGACCGTGCACATGGTCCTATGCCCAAAACAGTTCCAGAGTATTAGGGCCAACGGTCGATCTCTCTTTATGGAGTACAAAAGTACTTACAATACATGGATGGAGCCTTTTTAAGTGTATTGGGCAAGGTATATTGCAGAGCCCATAGTCACAGGGTAGGAGGCAAGCAAACAGGCCTCTCCAAAAAAACAGTGGCGAGGTCACTTTCGCAACATATCTCCCTCCCTAAGGGAAGACTAACCAGGTATCTGACCTCCTGTCGGTCGGTGCCTGAGTTAGTCGAGTAGCCCACCCATAAGCAGATACTGGTACTCCTGGATTTATGATTGCTCTCCGGCTAGTAGTTGGTGTTACTTGGTGCCCCACAGCCAGCATTACAGCTGGGTAATTGAGAGGTGTGCCAGTTTCAGGATTGAGGGCAAGGGGAGGGCAGAGGCCAACTGCGCTCTGCCCTGTTGCCTGCGCTTCTGCTGGGGTGGCCTGCGGGTATTCAGGCCCTGGACAAAGGTAAATGGGAGGGCAGAGGCCAACTGCGCTCTGCCCTGGTGCCGATATGTGACAAACTCCCATCTCCAAGTGAGTTTACCACGAGCTCCTGGAGGAGCCTGCTTGCCAGCCTCCTGCCCACAGACTATTGGCCCTGCAGGGAAACCTGTAAAAGACTACCAAACTTGACCGACTGTTAGCACTGATTTCATGGAACTGTTTTGGGCATAAGACCATGTGCACGATCGGTCAAAATTATGACTTCCAGGAAATTCCTGAACCCCTGAACTGATCTGGTTGATTTTTAGATATGTTGGTCTAAAATATTCTTTACTCTGCCCCAGATGCATTATCTTGCACTTATCCACATTAAATGTCAGCTACCACAAGATGAAGTACTTTGCTTTAATTTCACTTTGCTGCTTTGATAATTTGTTTAAATCATGCTCCCGTTCTGTCCCCACTCTGTGCACACCAGTTCCCATAGCGACAAGTCAGCATTAAACATCTCTATGGCAATGTAGGGGAGGAGCACCATCGCTCATGTGCACTTCTCACAGGGGGACACTGGCAGCATACACATCACCTGGGGTAAGTTAATCCTCTCATTACTTTCTCTATAAATATTGTCTTAGGGTTTATTTGTTCTTAATTAATCCTGAAGAAAGTCCTAGACAAGGACTAAAACGTAGATTGTATTTTCACCCACTATGGAATTAAGCTTGAATTTTTATCTACAAACCGTGAGTACAGCCATCTGTGTATGCTGTTGGATATATATATTTTTATGTTGTATTTATTAAAAATCTATTAATCTAATAAAAATAATAAGTTGAAAAGGAGTTATTTGAAATGTTCAGACCTTTCAGAGTTCCAGTCTGTAAATAGAACATCTGTTTCATTTAACTCTTACTCAATTTCATGCAATTATCTCTTCCTCTCCAATGGACATTAACATTAAATTCCACAGAACATGAGACCACTACTATCTCCATCGTGGCATATTAAATTCTTTTTAGATGCATTATGTTTGATAAATCTTCTTCTAATGTTACCACTATGTTCTCTAACTCTTGTTTTCAACGTTCTCAAAGTCTTTCCTACATATTTGTATCAACATGGGCATGTAGGCAAATATATAGTTTTTTTTGGGTGGAGGGCTTTTTTTAGGGTTTTTTTTAGGGTGGAGGGCTTCTAATTTACAGCAGCTTCTTAAAACATATATTATAATTCATTTCAGTATTTCAAAACATTGCGGCAGATGAAGCAAATGCAATATAAATATACAAGTTAAAAAGGCATCTTCTGTGGTGAAAACCACAACGTCCACAAATGATTCTTTGCAGTTGATCATGTTAAGTATGTCTCCATACACTTTGTTGAACAATTCTTCCTTTGTATTTGTTCCATCCAGTTGTTTAACAGTAACATTTAACTCTTCCATTATGTTCTTGTGCTTAATGTACATCGGCCAGACTTGTCCATCAAAAATTCCTGGTGCATCTGGAACAGTGTAGTTTCTAAAACGTAATGATGAAATCAGTATTACAGACATACAGCTTTGTCGCACATAATGAGCGACTCGAGTATGTAAAGGAACAAGAAAAAAAATTAAAAATTGTTATTTTAAAATAGAGAAAAAGAGAGCTTTGTGGCTAAACAGCAGATTGCAGCACTTTTAATCCACAGCTATTCAGTTATAGGTTTCAATGGGAGCAGAAACAGAAAATAAAAATAGAAGCCCATAGAAAGGCCAGCTACGAGAAAATCCCTAGTCTGGAATTATAGGGTGTATATCCCAGTGCCCCAGGGACAAGTCCCTCCAGGGACCTCCATACCCAAAGGTTGGGACGTTCACTTCACTGGTGGGCAGGCAGCCCGGAGGATCCATCCAGAGGCAATCAACCCCCAAGGCTATACGAAATGTCCGGCTCAGCCCCTCACAGGAGGTGAGTATTCTCCTCTGCATCTCCACCTCTGAACATGCACTTATTGCCATCCCAGAAACATGGAGGGGGAGAATATTAATCAGCATTAAGTCCTCAGTCTCTTAGGCCATTATGGCCATGGCTCAGGCCTGAACTCGTGAGCCAGGATTTCTCTCATCAGCTTCTGTCAATGCGGCTCCTGGTCGGCAGCCCCAAGCTTCACTCTGCGAGCAACCAGCACCTATCCTTAGCTGCCCATCAGAGGAAGCACTCCCAGTATGCCTGGGTGTCGGCGCATCAGTAATGTGCAGCGAACAGGACCCGACCTGGATCAAACGATAGCTCTGTGTATCCCTTAATCAATGCTGGAGGTGCTGCTTGCTTCAGTAGATGGTAAAGTAATTATTTTATCTTTGTTGTGGGGTCCAATGTCGGAGCCCGCAGATATTCCTCCGCTCAGCTCAGCGTTCCAACCTTGCCCATACATTATGTTTTTTGAGTAACAAGTCATAAACTTTTTAATCTGATATTCTTTTTGCATTTTAAAAGATTTACATTTTTCAATCTTTCTTTCCTTGTGGGTGTTTAATTTACATTTACGCCATGCTGAGTGGTCGCACATAGTGTGAGCTCCAAACAAAAAATCTCTAAAAAGTGTGTTTCCCCTGTCTTACAAACCGTGAACCCGGTACATCTTGCAGTGGAGCTAACAAACGTTGATCAGAGGCACTATTGGAGGTTTTTGGCTGCTCGAACAGCAACCTAGTCTGGGTGCTTTGCTGTTGCCTACACGTGGATGCAGATGGGGAGAGGCGGATGATTTCTCCGCTGATTTCACTGCCAGAACACGTATGGGCACAAGGAATCCTGGTTTCTCCCAAAAATAGCTCAGTGGATACTGGCACTTGACTGTGAGAAGGCCTGAAAGCCAGAGAGCCTGCAAACGTACATACATAAGGCCTACATACTGCCTTGTATTAGATGGCGGATACACCAAATACCCCTGCCACGCAAGACCCACTGGAATCACTCGAAGTCAGGCTAGATCAGATCTTTGCAGGTTTCTGGCTGAGACTGGAGAGCAGAATAATCAGGCATGAAGAAAAGAACCAGAGACCTTGCCCGCTGCATAACACACCTCCTGGTGGCCACCGAATCAAGCTGGGCCTGCTTTAGTGGAAGATATCCGCATCTCCAAGCTTGCATTACCGGTCTGCCAGGTCCTAATCTCCCAGTACTTGCCAGGACACCGAGGTGGCCGATCTACTACTTGATTAAATGGCCACAATAAAGAAAAAAAAGAACTTGAAAAAAAAAGTTCTTAATACATCCCTTCTTGAAAAATTGTCCATTTAAAACATTAGCCTGGTTGTCAAATTTCTTCTTGTTGGTACAATGACTTCTCAGACGGGTACAATTTCTTTTGGGTATATTAGTCAACCAGGGTTTAAAATATCAACTCTTAAGATCTATAAAACTATTAACATAGACTTGCTTAAAAAGGTCTTTTTTATTTGATTTTTTCCCTCTATCTATTAAATCAAAAAATTGGAGACTAGATTTACTAAGTTCATGGGTAATGATATATTCCAATAATTATCATTAATTTCTTCTTTTTTTTTTTTTAAACTAAAAGGGAGTCTTTACTCCAAATCTTTCCAAATGATAAAAATGGCATCCATGTATCTTTTGTACTGGAACAAGTTTGCCCCACCACCATAAAAAGATTATCGTACCCATGTACTGTAAATAAAAATTGTTTTTAAAGCAGAAAAAAAAAAGTTTTTTTTTTTAAATCATATAAATCCATTCCATAATGTAATTCACTTGTGATTCTGGAATTTCTTCTGCCTTGTCTAAATAAAATTGAAGTGCTTCACAGCCTTTTGTATGTTGGGTATTGGTGCATAGGCTGCTAACATCACATAAAGGAATGCCCGCCTACCAAAGTCAAGGCAGACCCCCCTAGACAGGTCCTACTCTGACCCTTTACCTTGCTTCCTTGAGCTTCTGGCAAAAATATCTCTTATGAGACAGAAAGGGGTATTTTTATATACACCCCTATATACTTGTTAACACTTAATCACAATATTTTCATCATCCTTCAACTCCTTCATAACTTTCTTTTCTTGGATCGTTAAGTTTTGACAAAACTTATCAATTGGTTTAATTCCTTTATGATCATCAAAAATGTACAGAAGGATCAGTGCTTAAAAACTTAATTAAAGGCAGCAAACCTAAAGGATAGGGCTCCCTCACAGGCCCTATAGGTACATAGGTATAAGGAAGCAGAAAAAGGTGGTGCCACAGAGATAATATGTGCAATTAAATATAAGCAAGTAGTAGTATAGAAATAATATATAATACAGAGAGAGAACAATAAAAATAATAAAAAGGTATATATAAAATACAGAATCCAGCGCACTCGCTTATTCACTAAACAATGATTTAAAATCTTAGAGATTGTAATAGTTTTATTTAAAAACACCTCACCTAGGCAAAAAATGATGGGGGTTTAGTTACATTATATGATCATACATTGCATAAGCCTGCCAACTACGTCAAAGTACCCCATATTCGGCAGGTCCTATCCTAGTAGCAGCCTAATGCTTGCTCTTATGAGATTAATCCACTTACTTGGGAAATACTTCCTTACTGGGACTCTCTATAAGTCAAGGCTAAATAGGGTCACCTGTAACAGGGAGGGGTTAATTAAGGGTTAATAAGTATATAGGGGTGTATATAAAAAATACCCCTCTCTGTCTCATTAGAGATATCTTTGCCAGAAGCTCAAGGAAGCAGGCTGAAGGGTCAGTGTTAGGACCCGCTTAGGGGGGTCTGCCTTGATGTTGGCAGGCGGGCATTCCCTCCAATGGCCATTGGAGCAACTAAATGACCTCCGTTTGTCTAAATATACATGGGGATTAAGGAGAGAGCGCAGGTAACTTTTTCTTTTCTTTGGTTTTTACTATATATTGGGGCTGATGTGTACTGTAGTCATTGCTGCCGACCCAGTAGTGATGGGAGTGAGTGCAGGACTTCTCTTTTTGTATTTGTATTTACTTTGTATCACACAGCCTTGTTACAATTCTGCCGCCCATCCCATGTGTTCCCATTAAGGGTTAATAAGTATATAGGTGTGTTTATAAAAAATACCCCTCTCTGTCTCATTAGAGATATCTGTGCCAGAAGCTCAAGGAAGCAGCCTGGAGGGTCAGTGTTAGGACCCGCTTAGGGGGGTCTGCATTGACGTTGGCAGGCGGGCATTCCCTCCAATGGCCATTGGAGCAACTAAATGACCTCCATTTGTCTAAATATACATGGGGATTAAGGAGAGAGCACAGGTAACTTTTTCTTTTCTTTGGTTTTTACTATATATTGGGGCTGATGTGTACTGTAGTCATTGCTGCTGGCCCAGTAGTGATGGGAGTGAGCACAGGACTTTTTGTATTTGGATAAAAGTTTTATCCACTTTAGCTGTCTGTGTGTATTCAGCAGTCTGCGTGTGTGTATTCAGTGGACTGTGTGTATGAATTCAGCGGACTGTGTGTATTCAGTGGACTGTGTGTATGAATTATTATTATTATTTTATTATTTATTTAGCGCCAACAAATTCTGTAGCGCTGAATTCAGCGGACTGTGTGTATGTATTCAGCAGTCTGTCTCTGTGTGCTCAGCAGTCTGTCTCTGTGTGCTCAGCAGTCTGTCTCTGTGTGCTCAGCAGTCTGTCTGTGTGTGTATTCAGCAGTCAGTGTGTGTGTTTTTGTGTGTGTGCATTCAGTGGACTGTGTGTATGTACACTGCGGACTGTTTGTGTGTGTATTCAGCAGTCTGTGTGTGTGTTCATTTAGTAGTGTGTGTGTATTCAGCAGTCTGTATGTATGTATTCAGCAATCAGTGTGTGAATGTGTTCAGCAGTCTGTAACTATATTCAGCAGTTTGTGTGTATGTATTGCATTTGTTAGAGGTAATAATAAATATAAACTTAATTTTATCTATAATTTATATTTTTATTCCTGTGAGTTGTTGTCTAGGCAGGGCCCCAGTGCAGGTGTTCTATCAAATTCCTCTACCTCGTGAAAATCCCCTACCCGCGTCACTTCCGGTGAGGGTAATCAGCTGGCGTGCTAGCACTCCTGCTACTCCTCCACAGCAAGGTCCTGGAAGGTAAGTAAAACTAGTTTTACACTTTCATTATAGTTAGTGCATTCACTAAGCTTAGGCACACGGGACATTTAGGGTTAAGTGAGGGTTCAAATTAGGGTTAGGTAAGTGATTCTAACCTCTCTCACACTCTATTCTTACCCTAACCCTTGGGGTAAGGGTTAAAATAAAGTGAGAAATCACTATTTAGTGATAATCCCCTAATGTGAAATATCACTAAATATGAACAAGTCCCTAATCCTAACCCTAATTTGAACCCTAACATTAACCCTAAATGTCCCATGTCCTAAACTTAGTGAATGCACTAACTATAATGAAACTGTAAAACTAGGTTTACTTACCTTTCAGGACCTTGCTGTGGAGGAGTAGCAGGACTGCTAGCATGCATGTGCAGCACAGGAGCCAGCTGATTCCCCTCACCAGAAGTGAGGAGGGTAGGGGATTTTCACGGGTAGGGAAATTTGATAGAACAATAGAACACAGGCATCCATTATGTTGTTAAGATGGCATTGAGCACTTCACATTCCTCTAATGTAAAAAAAAATAGCTGTTTGATGGATAAACAATGGGGGTTGGTTTAGTGCAATAGACTATTCATATCTGATGTCTTTCAGTATATGCTCTTAAATAATATGTCCACCTGTTTAATCAATATTTCATATAACCTTAGAAGTCTGTACATGATAAATCCATTGTCACAATGGACTTTGTGGTGGTGAACACTTTAGTGATATTCTAAAACAAAGAATTACAAATTAAAAAATTTTTTTTTAGCAGAATATATCTTTGGGTAATAAAAATTATCTAATTTTATAATAATTGTTATAACAAATGTTTGCAATTAGCAGAATTTACAGAGCTTTCTTTAAAAAAAAAAAAGCAATAGTTTCATACTTCATAATTATACCAGCATTACTAAAATAGGCTAATTAATAATCATTAGATTTCGTACTCAGCTAGAACAACTAATATCATCTTACACTTGATTAATATTGTGCTTAATACAACATACAAATTACTAATATAAAAATTAACATATATAAAAGAACAGATCACATGTACAAGTGGACCTTGACATGTCATATTAAAGGTCTGGATAGCTTGGGAAGGGGTTCATGACTATTTGCTTGGGTCAGCAACAGTTCAAAATTATGTGGTGGATTTCTGATTGGTTGGGTGTTGGAATTAGGCAACATTGATATATTCAGTGTTTGTTGCTTACCTGGAATCCAGACACACCCTTCATCTTTCCAGCCTTGTGTTTAAGAGCTTTTCTGGGAAACTCCCACCCTACCTGAACAAAATGCTTTCCCCAGCTGTTCCCACTTCCTATAAGCTCCGATCAAGTACCAACACTTTACTTAGTCTACCTCAATACAAAAAGAAAACGGCCCGATCCTCCTTCTCCTACAGAGCACTGCAATTGTGGAACGACCTCCCACACAATTTAAAATCATCCCTAAGCCTAAAGTCCTTTAAGAGATCCCTCTCTACATACCTCAAAACAGAATGCACCTGTCATGGTTGATTATATATTTCCTACCTGTTTTATGTTAAATTTTGTATTTATTGTGTATTAATATTGTTTTTGTATTTTATTGTACCCTAATGTAACAATGCAATGATTTGTGGACCCAGGACATACTTGAAAACGAGAGAAATCTCAATGTATCTTTCCTGGTAAAATATTTTATAAATAAATAAATACCTAATTTTGGGGAAAGCATTAGAGTGAGTAGACATTTTCTAAAGACCCATCCTCCTACCCCCTTTTTTCATCCCTTGTGTCCATGTATTGGTTTTCACAACTTGTGGGAGTTATTAGTTGGTGAATCAAAGGAATGGGGAAACCTGCCCTGCAGTGGCCATTGGCAAGGAAGGGCATCAAGTCCAGTGTTTAATGAGGGTTTAACCGTATGCCCAGGGCAGGAGGGTGTTCTGTTGAAGGTTGTTAGTTAAAATTGTTATGTCAAGTGGAATTCAATAAAGTTGTGGCCAAAACCCTTAACTATTAAATGATTTCTTTGTCGTTGATAGCGTTTGGGATGTTGGGTATTTATTATAGGCTCAGCAGGTATGAGTTATTTCCTCACTTCTTTGTATACTTTGGGGAAATTCCATCTTGTTTATTCTGCTTAAAGTTTGCCACATAGAACTTTTAACTCTAATTTATAACTGGTTTGACTTGTTGGTTCATCTGAATTGTCTGCATGCCTGATATAAGCATAAGCACTTGGCATATTGCGCCAAAAGTGTGTGCTTCGAAATTAAGGATGAATTTGTTCCAAAAAAGCAATTACAAAATATAAATATGGAACTAAATATTGTTTATGTAAATGGTTAAGTAAAACAAGGTTTATTACTAATGTGTATGTATCCTCACCTGCTTGTTGCCTTTGGAATCCATTTATTGGCTGTCTATGAAGACTATTATCTAAATAAGGGCATGTGCTCCAATCAGAGCAAGAGCTCTATCTGGCTCTCATTTGGTGTCCCCCTTCAAGTGGCGCCTAGGTCATGTGCTATGCCTGTTATACCCTAGCATGGGCGTCAGCATGACAGTGTCATGAAGAGGAGGTGCAAAGTCATTATCACATAAAGCCAGGGTGACCAGATTTTGGAAATAAAAAACAGAAACCCATTAGGCACAGAGGCGAAGCAGGGCAAGCCTCGGAGAGATCAGAGTGACGCTGGAAATAGGGTGAGTAAAAAAAGGGCTTGAGGGGGGCAGGATATATAAATATTTTTACAACTATGGTGTTCCTCTAAGCAAATTAAATGAACATCCTGGTCACCATAGCAACTTCATATAAATGAAAATGCTATGAAGCCCGGAGGCCCCCGCGGGCTCTTTTTCCTTTAAGGTTTAACCCCAAAGGCTTCCTCAAGCTCCAGATATCCAGGTCACTCAGTGGCATTCGACTTTTGAAATGGAGTGTCCGGAAGTGCAGATTGATGTCAGGCATGGGTGCCGCTGATTGGCTAGAATGGTCAGCTGACACTCTAAGCCATTCGCTAGTTCCCAGTTCATAAAAATGTTTTACTTTTTTATGAATGGGGAACTACTGATTGGCTTAAAGTGCCAGATGACTGCTCTAGCCAATCAGCGGCACCCCTACCCAGTGGCACTCTGTGCTTCCTGACACTCAGTAAATAAAAGAGAACACATTAAAACTGATATTTTCTTTACCTAGGGAGAAGAGAAGGTCCAAAGTTTCCCTGCCAGGCCCAGGTACCAAGGCCTTATGATGTGGTGTCCAGAATGAAGTGGAGAGATTACTCTAGTTGTCCTTCCTGCTCCAATCTCCTTTTCTTCTCCTTCATTTGACACAGTCTTCTTTTTCTTCTGACACTGTCTTCTCTTCTCCTTGACTCCTTCTGCTCCTTTACTTTTCTGCTTCTTTTTTTGCCCTTCTGCTTCTTTCTCTTTCTGATCCCTTCCTACTATTTTCGCTCCCTTCTGCTCCGTGCAGACCCTTTCTCCTCCTTTTCCTACTTTACCTTCTTGCTCTTTTGTGACCCTTCATGTAGACTGCCCCCCCATCCTTCATTTACATGATCTGTAGGCTGCCCCACATCCCTCACTTAGATCTGTAAGCTGCCTCCACCCCTCACTTACCTGATCTATAGGCTACCACCATCCCTCACTTACCTGACCTGTAGGCTGCCCCACATCCCTCACTTAGATCTCTAGGCTGCCCCCACCCTCACTTACCTGATCTATAGGCTACCCTCCATCCCTCACTTACCTGATCTCTAGGCAGTCTCTGCAGGCTGGGTGTTGCTGGCTGCACACTCTGCTGCTAGACTTCCTGCTCATCTGTCTATGGTCTACCTGTAGATGCAGACTAAAATCTCCTTGCCATTCCAAACAGTCATGTGAAGTAGCCACCAGCAGAGCTTGATCCTGATTTCTGGGGTGAACGGAACCAGCTGATCGTAAGATGGTGTCTCCTGAAGAAACCTGGATATTCAAACATTGCATGACCCGATGAGGATGCCTGGATAAATTGCCTGAATAGATGTGGAGAGGAGACTCACTAAGCAAAGGGGAATATGGTCGTGCTGCAGAACTCTCCATATTTCCTTCCATATCACAGTGCTCTTCAACTGGGGAAGACAAAGGACGCATATGGATGCATCTATTTTGAAGCCAAAAATTGGATCACTGGAGACAAGACTAGAGCCAGTTTCTCCTGATGGACTACAAAGCCCAGGGCTCAAACAAGGAAGTCATGAGCACGTCTGCGATTTCAGTCTGGATGCTTTGTTGCAAAGAAGTAACAAATCGTCCAGATAAATGAGGCATAGCATGCCTTTGGAACAAAGGCATGCTGTCACCTGTTCCAGTAGCTTGGTGCAATACCAAGGGGCAGAACTATGGTCGAAGGATAGGCAAGTGAACTGACAAGTCCGACCCTTCCAGTAGAAGTGCAGAAAGCAATGACTGCGAGGATCCACTGGAACCAACATGTATATGTCTTTTAGGTCCAGATACGTGAACCTGTCTCTGGGGCAAAGAAGATCTCAAAGGAGATGGATGCCTTCCATTTTTCAGTGCCTGTACACCACAAAGGCGTTGAAGGTTGATGACCGGCAAAACTGACTTTTTCCTGACCAGGAAGATAGAACTGTAGAATCCCCTCATCGTCTAGTGCGAATTCAAGAAGGTCTGGATCTCTCCATCCACGAGTGAAAGGTTGATCCACCGCTGATACTTGGGCTGGAGGTGGGAACACTTGAACTGGGGGTGAATGAAATTCGAGAAAATAGCCCTGAACTGTCTGAAGGATCCAATTGTTTGATGACAATCTCCTGCACCTGTTATCTGAAATAAGACAATCTGCCTGCATATAACAGATCTGAAAGGCATTGAGAAATAAGTCTCAACTGTGGACAATCTGGCACGTCCCCTGGCCCGGCTTCCTCTGCATCTATCCAACCTATAGAAGGCCAGATGGCCAGAAGTGGCTAGTGTCACTGCCCCACTGTTGTCCAGCCCTGCCAAAACTCAATTTTATGTCAAGACACGGAGGCTCATATTGCTTAACCCTTTCTTTTCTGTCCACCAGTAGCAGCAAAGAATACAAACAGTAAGAAAAAATGGTAATAGTGATAGACCACTCCCATACCAAGTCCAAGTATAATGGTCTGCACCTCCCCACATATTTCTCTTTCTTTGCTGCTACCAAACAAAAATAAGTACATGACAAAATTTCTTCCATCATTGCTTTATTGTTATTTTTGCTATTTATTTTCCTATTATTGGTTGTAGTCTCATTATTGCTTTTTTTTCCATATATTTTTATGTTTCTATTCTTTTATGTTATTGTGGATTATGCATTTGTGTGTTATCCTTTGAGCCGTTTGCCTTATCTCTTTCTGGCTGTCTGTGACTCCATTGCTCCTTTTCCTATCTTTTTGGCGCCCTTTGTGCCTGTTTTCTCCATTCCGTTCAGCTGTTTTTCATGAATGAATCATGCCGTTTGGCTAAATTCCTCATGACACCATGCAGTTCGTTAGTTCTACTGGCATATAGCATAGTTTGTCTGTTTGCCGCGTTCTACTAATTTTATACGAATGGCCTGCTCGTTCATCTATTTTCCTATTCATTACATTCATCTATTGTTCACACAAATTTGTCTCTTTTTCGCTTAAAGTTCGGCTCTTTATTTGACGAATTCACAGGATTTTGCTGCGAATCTCGTGAGATTGCTGGCAGCCATTTTCTGTCATCCTGTCCTTCTGGCTCTGTGCTCTTCCTCATGTTCTCTTCCTGTCTACCGGTCTGGGCCCTGGTGAGCTCCCTATCTCTACCCTCTTAAAAAAGTATTGCTAATTTGGGGTGATTAACTCCTGCTAGCCTGTTCTGTTCTGTCATTTTGGTTTTACTTTTCACTCCCTACAGTTCTTTTATATTAGTTGCCATTGGGGAAATCTCACAGCCTTTATCATGCCCAAGTCCAAAGTGCCTGCCAACCCCCTTTCCCCTGGGGAGATGGACATACCCAAAGTTTTGGATAACCCCTCTTCCAACTCAAATCCCCCTTCCTCTGCAGGGGACCCTATGTCTATACCTGACGAAGCCCAATCCCTGGCGCTACAGCACTCAGTTACAGACGCCATTATGGCTGCTATGGGCTCCATGACCTCTGCCCTCTGCCAGACCATTTCACAAGCCTTACTTGAGCGCCCTTTGGCCGCAGAAGGCTCAGCCACGCCGACACACTTAGCGCGTTCAGCTCCAGGCCCTACAGGGGACGCTCCGAAAAAGGCTAAGGCCAAATCCAGGCACTTAAGCCCCCCTGCCTCCAGAACCATTATGACGGGTGTACCGGTGACCACCCATGACAGCGTGCCTATGTCATGCAAAAGAGCCTTTCCGCGTCAGGCAGAACGGGTGCGGCAGTGGAAATGTGCCACAGCAAAAAAAGAGAGCGACTCCGATTCAGAAATCGGGTCTAGTAAGGAGGCTGATGCGGAGTCGTGTGTGACTCGGACGATGAGATAGACGGGCAGGACACTGACCCTTTTGTTCCCGCTCTATCAGGGATGGTAGTGAGTGGCTCCTGGAGCGACTCCACCGCTACCGCGGGCTCCACCCTCATGGATCCATCCGGGGAGCCCATGTTTGACCCGGATGCTCTCCATCATCCGAGGTTGGCGGAATGGCTCTGGAGATTGGGTACGGTGCCCCCTTAGCAAGGCGGCATGCAACAAACTCAGGGCAGAATGTCCTAGACCTCTGGTACCCAGTGAAGTCTGCGAGACCCATATAGTTGACCCTAAGATGACCCAAGAATGCACACCTTCGCAAGGGGGCATCCTATGCAGACATGGTCTCTCTGGATTCGGAAACTCGGGACGAATTGACATGGTGGATCTACAACCTCTCAGCTTGGAATGGCAAGGCCATCTTCGGTTCCCAACCGGAGTTCACGGTGGATTCAGACGCATGTCTCCACGGTTGGGGGGCCCATTGCAACTGTGTGACTACCGGGGGACGCTGGTCGGACGACGAATCCCGTCTCCCCATCAATGCCCTGGAACTCCTGGCTGGCTCCTTTGCAATCCAGAGTTTTGCGAATGGGACCGCCAGTGCATGCATCTGACTGCGCATGGACAACATCTCTGCAGTTCGCTATGTCAACCACGTGGGCGGCACACAGTCGGCTATCCTGGCCCGCTTGCCGAAGGACCTTTGGGCCTATTGTTTGGCCAGGAATCTGGTCGTCCAGACGGGATACCTCCCCGGTCTCCACAACACTTGTGCAGACTGGAGTTCACGCTATCTGACGGAAAGCAGCGATTGGAAATTGGATGTAGAGGTATTCTCCGCTATCTCTTCTCTCTGGGGACCCTTTGCCATTGACCTCTTCACATCCCGGCTCAACACCCAATTACCTCGGTTCCACAGCTGGCGCACAGATCCAACCGCGGAAGCAGTTGACGCCTTCCTGCAAGACTAGACCGGCTCACTCTCTTACACTTTCCCTCCATTTGCCATGATTCCTCGGGTCCTACTCCAAGTGCACCTCCAAATGGCCGACCTGATCCTGCTGACCCCGTTCTGGGGGACCCAATCATCCATAGATATGCCCAGACTTCTGCCATCCTACCAGGATCTTCTTCTGGACTCGTCGGGTCAACAACACCCCCTCCTGTTGAACGGTTCGTTGCTGCTGCTCGCATAGAGGATTTCTGGGGTCCCTGGGAAATCCAAGGGGTTTCAGATGCAACTCGATGCCTCCTGGCTGATGCATGGGCTCCCGGAACTAGACGATCATATGGGACGGCTTGGAGAGCTTGGGCTGGCTGGTGCCTGGCTTGGAACTTGGATCCCGTTTCGGCACCTATGACTGCGGTACTCCAATTCCTCACTTCATTGTTCCAGGCTGGTCGGGCATACCGCACAATTAATCTGTATAGATCGGCCATCTCTTTGACTCACCATGGATTTGACGGCTGTCCCACAGGCCAACACCCTTTGGTGTGCCGCTTACTTAAGGGTTCGCGCCTGTCGCGCCCCCCCCCAGGCCTCGAAACTCCGCTACATGGGACGTTTCCTGTGTTCTGTCACTTTTTACTTCCTGGCCTCCTAATTCGGTGCTCTCCCTGCGACACCTGTCGGCCAAGTTGGTTTTCCTATATTGCCTCATTTCATACAAACGGGTCTCGGATGTACGGGCCCTGGACTATGATGCTAGGTCTTTCACTCCAGATGGGGTGACATTTAACATCTCAAGACGCACTAAGATGGCTATACGGTCTGTTTCATATCCATGCTTTCCAGTTACCCCAGCGTTATGTTCAGTGACCTGTTTGCAGGAATATGAGCTTCGGACAAGTGCTCATCGTTCAGTTTCGTCCCCTCAACTTTTGCTCTCAATTCATCACCCGTTTGCCCCTGTGTCCAGCAGTACCTTGGCTCATTGGGTGAAATGGGTGATGTCGCTGGCTGGTGTGCATATGTCCATCTTTAGCGCCCACTCTTCACAGGGGGCATCAGCCACATCTATCGTGACATCGGGGGCATGACTGAAAGATCTGATAAGGATGGCGGAATTCGCTTTTAGGAAATTTTACTTTCCGCATACGCCTCATGTTTTCTCTTCTGTCATTGATCAGCTTTAAACTTGCAATATGAGCCTCTGTGTCTTGACATACAATTACATGATTTGTCTATTTCATGACAAAAAGTCATGATTTTATGAAAGACAGGGAGGCGAGTATTGTCTCACCCTATTACGTTTTTATTTCAATTTATATTCCCCCCCCTGTTGTTTTTTCCCTTTAAGGTATGTTTCCAGGGGATGGTAGGTATTTGTGATGCGCTTGGTGTACCTATTACGTGCATATGGACTGTTAATGTTATGTTGGTCCGGTGGGTTTTTTCTTTGTCTGACATTGGTTTCAATTTATCAATACATTATGTCTTGGCATGTGCACTTTGGTTTAAGTACCGATTTAACTGTTGGGCTTCTGTTTTTTTATGTTTTCACAGGTTGATTCTGCACTGTTTGTGCTGTTAGGAGACCTTCACTGCTTCCCACAAGGCTTCAGCACGTTGGCTGGAGTTCTATGGATTGTATTGTGATGTGCTCCTTTGTTGGCGTTTCTCTTTTCGTTGATGTATTGGTCCCAGTTCGCATATGGTTCTCGATTGGTATCCGGCTGGATTACGAGATGGTTTATTCTGCCGTAGTTTGGACTGACTCATCGGTTTGCTGGTTTGGTGTTGCATCTCCAAAGAAAGAGGAAATATGTGGGGAGGTGCAGACTATTATACTGGGACTTGGTATGGGAGTGATCTATCACTATGGTTACCATTTTTTCTTACTGTTTGTATTCTTTGCTGCTGTTGGTGGACAGTAAAGAAAGGGTTAAGCAATACTCGCCTCAGTGTTTTTCATAAAATCATGACTTTTCACCATGAACTAGCAAGATCATGTAATTCTCTTGGTTAACTTGTGCTGCTGTGGAGGTCTAGTAAATAGAGACTTAAGCAAAATATGAAGCCTCACGTCATGTAATAACATTTCATTCTATCCCTACCTCTACATATTATTCTAAAGTAGAATAAAAATTATTAAACCATTGATTGTAGCCCTTTCATTCACGAGTATAACTTTTTGGGTGTCCAGGCCTCTAACTGTAACCCCAAAACTCAATGTTATCATTTTTGGTACAGTCAGTCCCTTTGATATAGGTCCAATATATCAGCCAGTCAGAACTGGAAGTTTGGAAATTGGAATAAACAGATCCCCGACTAACCAACAAACATTGGTCTTGATAAAGGCGCAATATGGCACCAAAACGTGAGTCGAGCTAAAGCTGATTTAGGGGGACTGCGTTGAAGCAGTGTGATCTACATATAGAGGGAGGTTTAATAGAATTAGCTGGCTATCTTGAACCCCTCCAAAATATCGAATATATTTGACTGCTTTGCTCTATTACTGTTGTGTTGATTTGTATCACATTGTGTAAGGGCCACTTGTCGCTAGTGGTGAGGAATGAACTTTTTGCACCAATTGCGGTCTAATTAATACCATAGAAATCTAAAAGCCAATTACTAAGAGTGAACTATTTTATGGTATAGATAGCTTGTGCTGTTAGGTTTCCAATGAAGAAGAGTGGAATTGGTACTGTAACCACTTTAGTTTTTTGGAATATACCACAACTGAGGACTACAGATGCTGTTTAATCTTTTGTTTACGCAGGAGACCCCCTATATTGCTAATATAACCACAAATATATAAGCACAGGTACTCAGTATCTAATATGTCTCTGTGGCAAAAGTGACATCGCCACTGGTTTTTGGAGGAGCCTGTTTGCCAGCCTCCTACTCTGTGACTATGGCCCCTGCAATAGACCTGGCTAAAATACTTCAAACAGGCTCTGTTGGACCACCCTGGAGCTTTCAACACGTATTAGCAACTTGGAACGTTTTTCACCGCAGTGTTCTAATTGTTCATCTGGGTGGCCACAATTCGTATGAACAACCACGAGGTAGCGGCCATCTTGATCACATGAACGCAGGCAGCGGTGTTTGGGCATGAATCTCATGGAACTGAAATCGGATACAGAAACTCCAGAACACCGCTTAAAGAAACAGTGCTACAGCACAAGGATAGAGATTTGGCTTATTTGGTAAAACACTTTTAGGGATTTCTTTAGACTCTTTGTTGCCTTTGTATATATTACCTATTTATAGAAACATAGAATGTGATGGCAGATAAGAACCATTCGGCCCATCTAGTCTGCCCAATTTTGTAAATACTTTCATTAGTCTCATGATAACCTTTTTCTTTCCATCACATCTTTTTTCACTCTCTTCTTATATTTTAAAGATTCAGGTTTTCAAATACCTTTAATAAAGTTATATTTTCTAATTCATTATTAGTTTATTTTTGGCTATTACCTTTGAATGAGCTTAATGTGAGGTAATTTCAGTGGGGTTGGTACCTCTCTCTTGTAGGTAGGTTCATTCTCTTAACAGTTTTACTTTATTTTAATTCACATTTATTCACTTTTTATTTTTCGCTTTATTTATGATATTTTTTCATGATAGTGTATATGTAGAAGTGGTGTCCAGTTATTACTAATAAAGACTATAACCAAATTATCTCTATTTGTATCGCTATTGTATTGTTAAAATAAGTGTTTTTATACTAGTGGTAATCTCTGGAGATTTTACTCCATCTCTTTGGGAGTTGGATCTCTATTTGGTTGGTTTGTTTGTTTGTTAACCAACAAACATATTTACTAAACAAAATTGTGTATGAATACATGCTAAATTACCAAGACAAAATATACAACAAACTAAATAAAACTGGTTGGTGTTATAGTAAAAATGTGCCTTTATATTGCATCATTATAGGAATAATTAGAGTATATTTATAAGAACTGTTTCATATGTAATATCAGAGTTAAAGCAGAAAAGCAATTTTTGTCACATACAGCTAATGTGAAAATAAATGCATTCAAAATACGTAAAAATGGTTGATTACCCTGCTTAGTGGCAATTTTTGGAATGCCTAAAAATTCTACCAGAATTTTTTAAAATATAATAATACTCTCATAATGCTCACGTTGTAAAAATACCTTTGGGTGAGAAGCAAAGGGAGAGGTGCTTGGGAATTCATTGTTTATATTGTATAGTGTATTGCTTTTTATAATAAACAAATTATTTAAATACATTTAAAAAATCTGCATTTTTTTCCCCTGGAGATCGTGAAAGATGAAAAAGGTACAAATCAGATGCATAACTGCGAATTAATTAGGATTAGTTTGAAAATTAACCAATTATTAATTATCAGTAAACAGCGAATGTTGGTGTTTCTGGAGAAGTCCTTTGGCAAATGTATATTATTTTATTCTAAATTTTTACAACTGAATGCATTTCTTTGTAAGCTTAATGTGTGTTATTTGTATAAATCCTGCTGTCTATATGCATGTTAATACATGGCCATGTATACTATATAAACTTTGGAGCCAGGATAGAAACTATTCCACTTTAGGCGAAATTAATTATGTGTAAAATAAAAATAAATGGCTGTCGGAAATGTCTGAATGCTTTCACTTTTCACATACATTTTAGATTTGCACTAAGATAAAAAGTAAACAAAATGTACCACCCATACAAATGTGCATTGTAATTCATTTCAGCATTTACCATGTCCGTATGTGAGACATTTACAACCACAGGCCCTGGCCCAGGTTCACAAACAGGCTAGAGTTACCTCCTTCATGTTTTTCACTTATTTTATGCATCCGGACACTCACAGTTGGTGTTTTTCCTTTTTATAAGTCAGAGAGGAAATTACAACCTAACATATTTGACCCATTCAGTCCTGGACTACGAATGATTTCCTGAACACTAGTTTGAGATTACAGATTAGAGGTACAAATAGTGTAGCATATTTCTATGTTTGTGGTCTTGGCTTTCCAGCTGTGAATTACAAAATGGGTCTTTTATCACTAGGAAATTTTGAAATTCTAAAATAGTACAAAGAGATGTACTTAAAAAAAACACTGACAAACACAATGTATGTGTGCTCTTCAATTCATAGTTACAAAGTAATCTAGGTTGAAAAAAGATTAAATTCCATCATGCTCAATTTTTAAAAGCTATTCTTTCATGTTGTTGATCCAAAAGAAGGCAAAAACCCCAATTGTAGTGATTTTTAATCATATCACAAAAAGGTAACAAAATTCTTTTAGATTTCATAATAACAATCAGATTTCTCGTGAACCAGCAATCTGTTCACATAAATATTAATTATATCAACAAATCTATTTTTGCAAAAAAAAACAAAAAACATCAAGGCCTTTAAAAAAAAAAAAAATGTCTATGGAATCTGATAAGACAACATCTTTAGGTAGAGAATTCCACATATTTATTGTTCTTACTATAAAGAACCCTTTCCTGTGCTGTAAACTAAAAAGGTGTCTCTTCCAGTCCCAATGGGTGATCTCTTGTCTATTCCTTTTATGACCAGGTTAGCACATAGCGGTTTGCACTGATCCTGTATATATTTCTATAGTGCTATCATATCCCCTTTTATTTTTCTAAACAAATACACTTCTTACCTTTCTTCATAACTAATATTATCCATCCCCCTCATTAATTTTGTAGCTAGCCTCTGCACTTTTTCTAGTTCTGCAATATCCTTCTTTAAAGCTGATGCCTCAAACTGCACCACATATTCAAGGTAGGGGAATTACCATTGATTTATAAAGAGGTAAAATGATATTTGTATTAAGTGAATCAACACTCCTTTTTAAAACATGATAGCATCTTATTAATATTTGCAATGGCAATTGCTTGGTTAGTTTTCTATAATTGTTAGCATTATCTTAGGTTAGCTTGGGTCCGATTCACCATCAATGAGCCAGGTTTTTCATGCTGCAATAACATCTGCTGCCACTTCCACTGCCTTGTTGCTCCTTCTAGCACAGCTAGTTAAAGCATTACAGCTTCTATGTTTTCCGGTGCTTGGAGCAGTTAATCAGTGAAATCCGTAGACCTGCGGCCATATCCTGTGTTACCCTGTATTTCTTGGAGCCCCCCCAAAAGAAGCAACTTATGTAGAGCTCAACAGAACCAGGGCCATCAGTGTCACTGTTTACTGAGGAGCTAGAGCAGAATACCAAGTAGTGTCCCCAATGTCTGGGCTTGGTGGTGATGGTGAGGAATGTTGTAATTGCTCTTTTCCCCTGCACTACAGACATTTGTTTAAATCTGTCCCAGGAGGAAATCGACAACAATACAGAGAAATTAGAAGAGTAAGGTCTGGAGGGCATATGCAGCAGTCCACTATTTTCTGCAACTACTGTGCAGTCACAAGTTTATCTAAGTCCATTTCTATTTTTAGTAGAATTGCTTCATTGAATGAAAACAGTTGAAGTATCATTTCATTAGTCAACAAGTGCTAGTGTAGAAACTAGTTTTGTGACTGCTTCCAAAAATTCAAATCCACCAGCATCTACATCAGCAGAAAAAGTTAAGAGTTGAGAACGTGTCAACCAAGTCCTAGTGTTCAAGCTAGAGGCCAAGGGTTGAGCATTAGTCAATCAAGTGCTAGTATAGATGCTAGAGTTGCAACAGCTTCCAAAAATGTAAATCCGCCCACATCTTCATCAGTCAATAATATTAAGTACAACCAACTATCACCATTGGTGCCTCCTCCAATACTGCCACCCTTAGGGGGAATATTGAGCCCTATATAAGTGCCACTAGGCATCATGGACAGACAGAGTCCTAACCCACATATTCCCAAGACATGTCTGCTAACCCACTCTTGAACATTTTGTTAGCATGTCGAAACAGCAGACTAACAAAAGTCACCCACCGGATTGCCCAGTTAATAGTAGTTTGGTTAACGTCCTTTTCCATGATAAAAGGGGATCCATTTAAGCAACTGATACAGACCCTTGCTCAGCAATATGTACTTCCCTTGCAATTTACTTTCTGCAGGAAGATAGTTCCATCACTTATGGTGGAGATGGAGGAGGTACAATCTTACCAGCATTTCTGACTGGGAGGGGATCTGTAGGCAACAAAACTATCAATCTTTCTTACTGGTGAAGAGATGGTCAAAAAGAACACTTCATAAAACATATTGCATGCAATCAGACAAATAGTGGCAATTAGACAAATGGTGGCAAATTGGTTGGGAGAGCAGGCAGGCACCAATCTGCATGTTGGATTCATTGTTACCAACAGAGCTGCTAACAAATCTGTTAACAAAGCTATAAAGCTTTCTTTGCAGATTTGAATACATTCTACAACGTGTATTGAAGGTGGCAATTCAGGAAGCTAACACAAAGTTGCAAACCATACTTGAGAGCAGGGCTCTATAGAGAGCATCAGGCAGCTGTAGCACTGCCTGGGCTGGCTCGTCCATGAGGGCGCACTGGCCTGGGGGCACAAGATATGAGGGATCAGCAGGAGGGAAGCACACAGCGATTCCTCCTGTCCTTTCCCTCAGTGTAGCATGACTGAGCTCTGGTCCATGGTACAGGAATATCTGTTTCTTGTACCCAGCTGGACTGACAGGATGTGCTCACTCAGTGAGCACTTCCTTTCAGTCTGGCCGGGTAAAGGAAACAGAAGCTCCTGTACCGCGGACCTGAGTGGAGCTCGGCCATGCTACACTAGAGAGAGATAGGAGAACCACCTGGGGAGGTAGGGGGGGAGAGAGAGGGAAGGAGAGACCACCTGAGGGAGGAGGGAGGGACGGGGGAGAGAGAGAGGAAAGGAGAGACCACCTGGGGAGGGAGAGAGAGGGAAGGAGAGACCACCTGGGGAGAGAGGGAAGAAGGAAGGACCACCTGGGGAGGGAGGGGGGGAGGAGAGACCAGAGGAGAGAGAGCACCAGGAGAGGGGGGAGGAGAGAGCACCAGGAGAAGGGGGGGCAGAGAGAACACCTGGGGTCGGTGGGGGAGAGGAGAGACCACGAGATGGGGGAGATTAGAGACCACAAGGGGTTGGAGGAGAGACCACGAGTGGGGAGGAGAGACCACTAGAGGGGGGAGAGGAGAGACCAGTAGCTAAAGGGATAGGAGAAACCAGCCCGGGTGGGAATAGGAAGGAGAGACCACTAGGGGAGGGGGAGAGAGGAGAGTCTACTAGGGGAGGGGAGAGGAGAGACCACCAAGGGGGGAGGGGTGAGAGGGGAGAGGAGAGACCACTAATGGGGTGGGGGAGAGGAGAGACCACTAAGGGACCAGGGGAGAAGAGGAAAGACCACTAGGGGAGGGGAGAGGAGAGACCACCAATGGGGGAGAGGGGAGAGGAAAGGCCATTGATGGGGTGGAGCGTAGAAGAGAGCACTAAGGGACAGGAGGGGGGAGCAGTAAGGGACAAGAGGGGAGAGCTCTAATGGACAGGGGGAGGAGAGGAAACCACCAAGGGACGGGTTGGAGTGAAAGAGATTATTAAGGGACAGGGGAGTGGAAGACACACAGAAAGGGTAAGGAAGGGGGCAAAGAGAAGCACAAAAGTGCTGGTAGGGGAGAAAGAGACTAAGCGGCTCGGGAGGGAGACACACGCAGGGGCTAGGGGGAGTAAGACACACAAAGAAGTTGGGAGGGTGTCGGAGACATACAAAGAGGGGGATAAGAGACAAACAAGGGGCTTGCAAGAAACACACTAAAGAGGGATGTAAGATGCAAAACAAAAACAAAAACTTTTATTTTTTTCTGCTCCCCTCTCAGCTCCTATCCTACCCCACAAACTCTCTTTCGCAATACACACACACAGACACACACACACACAATGCATCCCTATACATACACAGAAGCACACAATGCATCCGTACACACATAGAAACACACCATGCTTCCCTTACACACAGAAAAACTCACAATGCATCCATTACACACACAATGCATCCCTTGCACACATACACAGAAACATAGAATGCATCCCTTACACACACAAACACACACTGCTTCTCTTGCACACACTCAATTCACCCCTTAGAGACAATCACTGCACCCCTTACAGACACACACACTGCATCTCTTACATACACAGAAACACACCTTGCATCCGTTACACATACAAACACAGATTCACACAATGCATCTCTAACACACAAACACACACTGCTTTCTATCCTTTACACAAAAACACAATGCATCCACTACACACACACACACACACACACACACACTGCATCACCTACACAAACTGGTATCCCTATACTCTACATTCCATAAGCACACACATTAGATCCTCTATGTGTGGGCCTTATGGGCATACTCACCGTCAGGCCAGGGGGGCCCAGACCTTGAGCTGTGTAAAGGGCCCCAAAAATTGAGCTGTTTCCCATTCCCCAGAACATTGACTTTTGTGACCACGGTTACAAACAGCCTCCAGAGAGCCTGTTCTACAACTGACCAGTGGAGCCAGACTGCAGCCAGAGCCCATCATCATCCTCATCTGGTTGTAAGTAGGCAATCCAGTATATTATTAGTGACACTAATTTCTAATTTACCTCACATTAAAGGGACACTATTGTCCCCAGGACCACTACAGCTTAATATAGTGGTTCTGGTGTCTATAGCCTGTGTGCCTGCAGCCTTTTTAATGTAAACACACACTGTGTGCATCAGCACTGGCGTTGGTTCATATGACAGATCATATGGGGGGGTTTAGTTACATTATATGGTCATATATTGCATAAGCCTGCCACATCAATGTACTCCATCTTTGGCAGGTCCTACACTACTAGCCTAGTGTTTGCTTCATGAGCTATTTCCATCTAGAGTTCTCTGCAGTACAAGGCTAAATAGGGCCCTGGGATGAGGCACCTGTGGCAGGGAGGGGTGCAAAGCCAAGGAGTTGGCTAGACTCCCAAATATATATATGAGAAAACAGGGGGCTGGCTGCACTCACCTGAATATGCATAAGTAGGGTGCAGCTGGGAGCCAATTTATACAATAAAAACAGGAAATCCAGCGCACTTCATTATCCCCTAAACAGCAACTTCAGTGCTGACAAATTTAGTTAGTTTTTAAAAATATTTTTTAAAAACACCTAACTCAGGCAAAAATAATGGGGGTTTAGTTACAGTATATGATCATACATTGCATAAGCCTGCCACAACGTCAATGTATCCCATTTTTGGCAGGTCCTTCACTACCAGCCTAGTGTCTGCGTCATGAGCCTACTTACCTGGGGGGAAAATTCCATCTGGGGCTCTCTGCAGTACAAGGCTAAGTAGGGCCCTGGGATGAGGCACCTGTGACAGGGAGGGGTGCAAAGCCAATGAGTTGGCTAGACTCCCAAATATATATATATGAGAAAACAGGGGGGTGGCTGAATATGCATAAGTAGGGTGCAGCTGGGAGCCAATTTATTCAATAAAAACAGAAAATCCAGCGCACTCCATTATCCCCACTCCATTATCCCATGAAGTTGCTGTTTTTCTTTTGCCTAGGGCAGCAAAAATCTTAGAGATGTACAAACAAAAAAATAAATATGATAGTGGATAAGAAATAGTAACTCCATCTGCTTCTAACAATCAAAGTGCTTTAACACTTGCTGCCCTGCACAATATGGGCTTAAATACCATTAGGTCAACATCGTACACCCTTACCTGCCCTGGCGATTCACATATACGATACTGGAAGGACTGCCTCAAATGCCAGGCTATTCCCCTGCTGCCAGTCAAACCCTCCCGGGCCATGTGATCGTGATGACGTTGCAATTACATGGAAGTCTCTTGAACTACCTGCATGGGACTGCCTGAATTGTCAGTCACAGGGCCATATTAAGAGCCCATTGGGCCTGGTGCTGACAATTATAAAGGGCCTAATTATAGAATCATATTGACAGAAAACACTAAAATAGTCATACCTCCCAATCGTTATTTATCTGGTGAAGGTGGTGCTGGTGGGAAACTCACAGGATATAGCTATCAGAAAAGACATACCCTATGCTAATCTCTCGCTTTCACCTTTCAAGTAAATCCATACCCCTTAACAGCAGTGTCTGGTGAAGCAGGATTTCGCTGGATGGGGTAAAAGGGTGGGCCACTGACACAAATCACGTAACCAAAATCGCCCAACTAAGGGCATACTAGGCAGACAGCACCCTGAGCTTGGCATAAATGTGTCTAATGAAGCGCTAGCTCTACGCTTTCTAAGGTCTGTCCCCTAGCACTCTCTGGTCCACTCCTCTTCTAACCTTCTTACTAGCAGGCAGGAGCTCCTGTTATACAGTCTCAGACAGAGAAAAGGTGTATGTAGTGATGAAAGGGAACATGCCACAGTGTTAAACTGAAGCAGCAGAGCATTTGCATAGTGCGCAAAGTCAGCTTTACCTTAACTAATTTCATTGTCAGCCAGTCCACACCAGTTTTGTTTCCCTACATCCACATGTGAAGAATAGTTAAAAGTAGTTTTTTATTTTTATTTTTTTAGCAATGGACTATTTCATTAGCATGGGCCTGGAACTGCAGCTCCATCAGCCGCTATGTCAATCCGACTCTGGTCAGGAAGTCCCCCAAAGTGGGAAAAAGTTATAAAAAAATTTATTAAACATCCTAATATATTTACATGTATTTTATATGTCTAAAATATAATAAATTAATCATTAATCAAAGCATCTCATTGATAAATATAATACATATGTAATTTCATTGTACCTGTTTTTTGATAATAATAATTTGAAAAAAATACATAACATTTATATATATATATATAAATAAATTTATATATATTCTATATGTACATTTATCATAATTAAGTGATTTTATTAATTATAGATTGAGAGACCTGCCTGAAAACCCAGGCAGAAAGCCCAGGTAATTTAATTTGCAAGCCATATGTTTAATCCTGTAACTTTCCTAAACATCATAAAACCTGCACATATGGGGTACTGTTGTGCTCATGAGACACACAAATATGAGTGTTTTAAACCAATAAAACTAGTAATGACGATGATATCAGTGAAAGTGCAGTTTTTCTGTAAAAAATGCAAAAAAAAAATTGAACACTAACTTTGGCTATGGTGTGCTACTAAGTAGCTACTGAAAATGACTGTACATATTCTATTCTTAATACCTTGGGTTATCTCAGTGGCGTACTAAGCGAGGGACGTATGGTGCGTGCCGTGGCACCTTTGCTGACACATCTGTGCCTGGCTGCACTACACTACACTGACTGCAGCAATATGGAGGAGCAGGGGGAGGTGCGCGGCTGCAGCCTGTCCACCTTCACAGAGTGGAAGGATCCATCATCCTGTAAGGCACCAGTGGTCGGAGGCTCGGAGCAGAGCAGGTCAGCACAGAGGTATCATGAAATGTTTATTTTATGTGAAGAAGCTGGGTGGGTGCAGGTTTTTTTTTTTATTAAGGGGGTTGCAGGGTTTTTTATTAAGGGGGTGTGCAATTTTTTTTTATTAAGGGGGTGTGCAGGTTTTTTTTTTATTAAAGGAGGTGTGCAGGTTTTTTTTATTAAGGGGTGTGCAGGTTTTTTTTTAATTAAAGGGGTGTGCAGGTTTTTTTATTATGGGGAGTGTACAGGGGTTTTTCTAATTAAGGGAGGTGTGCAGTTTTTTTTATTATGGGTGTGTGTGCAGCATTTTTTTTATTAAGGGGAGTGTGCAGGTTTTTTTTAATTAAGGGGGTGTGCAGTTTTTTTTTATTAAGGGGGTGTGCAGGGGTTTTATGTGTAGGGCTGGTGTATGAATTTGATGTGTAGGGGAGTGCAGAATTTCTATGTGATGGGGCTGTATGAGCTTTGTGAAGTGGGTACAGGTTTTTTGTGTAGGGTTGTATGAACTTTAAGTGATGGGGTGCAGGGTTTTTATATGAAGAGGGTATGAATTTGATGTGTAGGGGTGCAGGGTTTGTATGTGTGGGAAGTACGCAATTTTTATGTGCAATAAATATTCTTGAAAACATTGAAAAAAATTTGTGGGTGTTTTCTTAAAACATTTTTAAGGGGTGGGGGGAAGTGGCAAACACAGGGTCTGCCCCAGGTGCCAAATGCTCTAGGTATGCCCTTGGGCTGTCTACTTTTGCAAATGGTATGCCATGATGAGGGTAATTCTCATTCCCTGGCTGCCATACAGTCGCAAAGGCAACCCAGCAAACCAATCGAGCAATATGAAATGAGAAAGCCCTGTATTTGGCCCTATAACTTTCAAAAAAAACTTAAAACCTGTACATGGGGGGTCACCTGTGAAACAACGCTGAACACAAATGTGATTGTTTTAGAGCAGTAAAACGTATAATGAATGATGATCATATCATTAGTGAAAGTGCAGTTTTTGTGTGAAAAATGAAAAAAGAAAATGAACACTAACTTTAAAGGAACACTATAGTCACCTAAATTACTTTAGTTAAATAAAGCAGTTTTAGTGTATAGATCATTCCCCTGCAATTTCACTGCTCAATTCACTGTCATTTAGGAGTTAAATCACTTTGTTTCAGTTTATGCAGCCCTAGCCACACCTCCCCTGGCTATGATTGACAGAGCCTGCATTGAAAAAAAAAAACTGGTTTCACTTTCAAACAGATGTAATTTACCTTAAATAATTGTATCTCAATCTCTAAATTGAACTTTAATCACATACAGGAGGCTCTTGAAGGGTCTAGCAAGCTATTAACATAGCAGGGGATAAGAAAATCTTAATTAAACAGAACTTGCAACAAAGAAAGCCTAAATAGGGCTCTCTTTACAGGAAGTGTTTATGGAAGGCTGTGTAAGTCACATGCAGGGAGGTGTGACTAGGGTTCATAAACAAAGGGATTTAACTCCTAAATGGCAGAGGATTGAGCAGTGGGGCTGCAGGGGCATGTTCTATACACCAAAACTGCTTCATTACGCTAAAGTTGTTCAGGTGACTATAGTGTCCCTTTAACTAGGGTTTGTGACTAAGTGGCTACTAAAAACAACTGGACATACCCCATTTTGAATACCCTTGGTTGTCTACTTTTGCAAATGGTGTGTGTATATATATATATATATATATATATATATGTATATATATACCATGTAACTTTACAAAACTTGATAAAACCTATACAGGAAGGCTACTGTTTTACTGAACACAAATATGAGTGTTTTAGAACAATAAAATGTATAATGACGATGATGTCATCAAAACAATGCTGTTTTGCTAACTTTAATGCTAAATTTGGCCAGGATTTGTGACTAAGTGGCTACTAAAACAGACTGGACATACCTCATTTTAAATTCCCTGGGTTGTTAAAGTTTGCAAATGGTATGTCATGATGGGTTTAATTTTAATTTCTGGGCTGACATATGGTCTCAAAGGCAACATAGGCCAAATTGGTTAATTTCAATGTGTAAAAGCTGAAAAAGGGAAAGCCCTATATTTAACCCTGTAAAAAACATCATGAAACCTGTAAAAGTACTGTTGTACTTGTGAGACATCGCTGAACACAAATATATGTAATTTTTTGCAGTAAAAGCTAATGGCATTATTATATTTACAGTTAAAATACCATGCAGAACTAATTTCTATATTTATTCATATTAAGTTATGTTTAATATAAATATTTTATATGAAATTTAAGCCCTGTTTGTCCTGAACAAAATTATATATGATAAGCGTAGGTGAACTTTATATGAAAGAGGGGAATTATGGTTGAACAGACATATAGCTCAAGTTCTAGGTTTTCTTTACAATTTGTTTTGATCAGAACTTGTACAATTGCCTCCGTCCTTAAGGGGTTAATATTCCTGTTCCAACAAAATTTAGATATATTTGCAAATACCATAAATGCTATTAATATGTATTTTCATTGTTATCAAAAATTATGAAATATATCCAATAATTATTTAGTCAGCTCAAGACCTTAACTTTATCTCTCCTGTCCTATAACCGCTGAACATCTTTCAGTTTGAAGCTTTATTAGATGTTGCTGCTGTCCACTGGCATTGTGGAATAGATATTTGATTTTCCTCTCTTATAAATCTATCGATGGTTACTCCAAAACATACCTTAACTCTCAGATCCCTTGTTAGAGGTTAAAGCATCTCTTACTGCTGTGGACTCTGGTCATGTCAGAGGTACGACATCCGAAAATGTATAATGTATTTTATTACACCCCTAGCGATACGTGCCCAGACGTCAAGGAGACAATCTAATGTTGTTGGTTTCTATTAGCAACATATTTTCCCTCCTCTCCTTTCTACTTTCCTCTTCCTTATTATATTCTTTGTTTTTATGAAAATGCAAAAATTGATGGTCAGAGCAATGTGTCACCAAGAGACTGAACACAAATTATCTCATGTATAAATATGAAAATACCAACAATGTCATGTACCGTTACCAGCAACTTTTGTACTGTCATACTATGTGTAACTATATTGTTCATGATGTTCATATTCAACAGGGCATATTGTGATAAAGAGGCATTGCGGACGCTGTGTCGGCCACATAATTGCCTGACCGTCTCTCATTAAATAAAGAATTTAAAAAAAAAGAGGAGTATAATTAAACAAAATCTACCAATAAAAAAATGCTTGGTATTGGTAGTGATAATGTAGGTGTATGATTTTGGGTCACTCCTGCAGATATCTAATAAGAGTTTACTGGGGCAAAGAGCTGAATGCCCTCGAAAAAGTTTACATCAAAGGTATGAAATATATTATGAGCTGGTCTTCAGTTGACTTTTCATACTTATACCCAACATATATTGTGTCTTCTGCATGTGACAATATTTCTTAAGATACAATGTGATTCTGTATATGTTTATCCATGGTTTGTCATGCTATATTATAGTGTCTACACAATCACCAGGACAGATGCTTTACCCTTCCGTTCCTTTTCTGTACAAATTCTTCTTTATTGTTTCTGATATTAAAAATGAAATTCTAAATAAAGATTGTCAACATATGTGTATTTTGTATATATATATATATATATGAAACCAAAAGAGTTGCATTAATCTGAACATGCATACATTATAGGGTGCTGCTGGGGCCAATATATACAACATACAAAATACACAATCAAGCTAGTTTTATTTGAGAACACCTTGCCTAGGCAAAAAATAATGGGGGTTTGGTTACATTATATGATCATATATTGCATAACACTGCCACAATGTCAATGCACCCCATTCTTTGCCTAGATGATGTGTTTTTAAATACAAGTATTACAATCTGTGAAATTTGAAATCATTGTTGAGTGAATAAGCAAGTAAGCTTGATTGTGTATTTTGTATGTTGTATAAATTGGCCCCAGCAGCACCCTATAATGTATGCATGTTCAGGTGAGTGCAGCCCTCTTGGTTTCATTTATATATTGATGAGTCCAGGCCAACTCCTTGGTTTTGCACCCCTCCCTGTCACAGATGCCTCATGCCAGGATCCGTTTTAGCCCTAATCTGCAGAGAGTCCTACTAAGGAAGTATTTACCAAGTAAGTGGATTAATCTCATAAAGGCAGGCATTAGGCTGCTAGAGTAGGACCTGCCCAGAATGGGGTATATTGACGTTGTGGCAGGCTTATGCAATGTATGATCATATAATGTAACTAAACCCCCATTATTTTTTGCCTAGGTGAGGTGTTTTTAAATAAAACTATTACAATCTCTAAGATTTGAAATCATTGTTTAGTGAATAAGCGAGTGTGCTGGATTGTGTATTTTGTATGTTGTGTGTGTGTGTGTGTGTGTGTGTGTGTGTGTGTAACATCACACAAATGCTGAGTTTCTCTGTAAAAATTACATAATTGTTGCATAAGTACAACTTTAATGGAAAAATAATATTTGCACTATACAGAAAAAAAGAAGCGTTTTGATTGTGAAAAAATAAATTGTTACACACTATGAAAGGAAAGGCTTAGTAACCAGTATATTGTTAGTACATACTGTCTAAGCACGTTTAGTGAGCTCTGCTTGGTCCAACGTATTGGTTTCACCTTAAAAACTATTCACATGGCTCCATGCTGGTTTCCTGCTTATCATCTTAAAAATGAGCAGTATGTTATACTCCTTTGTACACGTGTACAGTATGTTTTGAGGATGCTTTGGAATGGGGTTTCAATATCAGCTGTCGCAAAACTATATAATATACCTGGGGATGTGAAAGAAAAATCACATGAAAATGTAAGCTTCCGAGACACCTTTTTATTCCTGTATTAATGGATAATTTATTATAAGCATATTACCCATTTTCCTAAGCTTTGCAATAAGAAACAAACCGTATTAGGTAACACAGCGAGTAATGCTGACTGCATTAATTGCATTTTTTTCCGCTATTTTAAATTATTTGTAGCTACCAATAGCCTAGTTAGTTTTACTATTACTTATTATTTTATTTATTTTAGAACAAAGTTTAATAATGTTGTTTCTTTTGTTACAGCTAATCATATTTCTAGTAGATTACAAATCACTTGTGTAAATTCTCCTTTTTTTTACAAGAAAATAAATTATATAATAAACTCAAATAAATAAATGATCTGTCTGTCTCATTGACAAAACTATCTGTGGCTATGTTGTTTTTATTTTCTCATCTCTGCTCTTTCTTTTATAATATAAATGTAAACACATCAACTGGCAATCTGTTTAATATCTGTTGTTTCTTAAATTGCATCTAATAAATTTGTGGCAGATTACAATTCATTTTTTAAGTTACTAGAAAATAAATAATTTAATACACATAATTCACATCAGTCCGTCTGTCCATCTATCCGTCTGTCTATCTATTTCTGTCTTGTTGATGGTACCATATTTGTGCCTATTTTGTTATATTTTCTAGTTTATATAAATATAAACACGTCAACTAGCAATCTGCTCAATATCTGGATTACAAAGCACCTTGCATTTGATGAAGTCAAAACAGATAATTGGCAAATGTACCTAATAATATTACTCTCACACAGTCATTAGTCACAATAGGTAATCCACTTGAAAAACAACTGTTTTCCTTCACTGGTCAAATGTAGCAGACTCTGGATCAATAGGGGTTTTCATTACATGGCAAATAACACTGCATAATTGTGGGAGAGGTCATGGAGATGTTATTTGTTCTAGAAAAAAACACTTTCTGTAAGGACTCAGTATAATTCAAGACTACTGAAGCATTACAATGACGCCTGTACTAATTATACATTGCTAAGATGAAATATATGGATAACAGAACTGTGTACATGTACACAGTATAAAAAATATATCTCTACAGGGGCAAGTGAGAAATATAAATACACAAATACAAAGGGATTTACTTACTAAACACTGAATTACTTAACTGTAGATAATTGAAATCTTAGCTGCAAAATATAGGCAAAAATAGATAAGTTATGTTATAGCTAAATTTGCTTAGATTGCGATTTACTTTAAAATCAGAGTTTATTGAGTATAACTTTACAATACAGCTAAAACATTACTTATATGGAGTAAAACACGGTACCTGCTTGTCACTGGATTTTTACTTTTAGAAATAAGGGAACTTGTGTTATTTTGGTTGAAATGGTCAACAATGGCTTGACTATGCCAAATGGGCAGTTGCAATCCGGATTGATTATATTCCCCATTGCTTACAATCTATTGCTGCTCTTTTGCTGAGTGACATTTCCTCATTAAAATATAGCAACCTGAGGTGTTGGATTTGGGTCATGGATAATCTTTCAGTTAATGTCAAACCTCGTGAAAATTTGGTTTCTAATTCACTTCGGTTTGCCATTCAGTGCTGGTTGTCCCATATTTAACAACAATTCAATCTATTCTGAGGTAATATAGCTTGTTTTTTTTATTTTCTTATTTTTTTTTGTGTGTTGGCTCATTGCCAACCCCTTAAAAATATGAAGCTTATTTTTTAAGTGCATAATAGTGAACTGACAAGTTTCAAATATATGTAAAAACAGACACATTTATTTTCAGGATCATCCATTTTGATCCTTAATTTTTTTATATACACAAATACAGTAACATAACCGGAGAGGCTTATTCAATGTTCTGTTTTAGATTTTTAATACCATGTTCCACCTGTTTTACAGCACTTTGTATGACTTTGTATGGTGCCACTCATTTAATCTACATGTTACTCTCTCAATGTGAATAAATTTGACATTTACAGTTTTCTGGTACATTCCTCAATAAGGAAACATCTGGTCCAGGGTTCTTGCTACAGTCAAAAAACATCAGGGGCTTGAGTCCAAATTTGTTTTTCCTAATAATCTAGAGCCCCACTCCTTCTTCATCCCGAGCTGCATACATTTTCCCTCCCCAACTACACCACCAAAACCCACATCTTGACGGACTCACAGTTTCTTAGACACATATAGGTACAGACAGAAAGCCACATATGAACACATATGCACAACCACAAAAAAATCACAGATTTTGTACCTGGTTATACAGGCACAGACCGGCATACAGAGACATGGCACAGCAGATAATGACCCTTTAATCATGTTTTGAAGAGAAATAGATTTTCGTTAACTGAAATATAACACTGTAAATAAATTGGAAAACAAAACAAAACATACTCTTAGTATACAACAGTATCCTTCAGCCGTATACATGCACCTTGAGTCAGACAGTGTTTGAATTTGAAAGTATGTTAGTTTGATGATGTCACAGCAATGTACAGGGAGTGAAAAAGGGAAGACTAAAGGGAAAGACTGTTGGTTTTCAAACACTGTCTGACCAATGGTGTATGTATTTGGCTGAAGGCTTCTGTCATATTCTAAAGATAAGGAAGGATTTTTCAAAGTTTTAAGTTATACTTCATTTAGTAAAAAATCTAATTCCTTTTAAAACTTTATTAATGGGTCAATATTAAAAAACATTGTTTTATTAGATAGTTGTCCTTTAAGTGTAAAATGTAGTGTTACAGTAACTTTGCTTACCTTGCAGCACCTGGCTGAGAAGTCTCTTAAGTCACATTGGTCCCGGGGAAGGGGGAATGCTGATGATTGCTAATGTGTGAGGTGTGTCAAGGACATTAATCTGTCTGCCTTGTCCACTGTCCCAGCAGCCTCATTGCTTCTCACTCCCCATCGACACTACCCGCTATGCAATCACTAAAGTCCCAGCACATGATTGGAACCTCAAAGAGGAATATCTAAACAGTGTACACTTAGCCCTCAAGACCCTGGCCAACCCCAGGATGTTGGACTCAGGGCTAATAATAATAATGATGTGTATAATTTAGGCTTTGTGAAGGACCCTTGCCCTGTCAAGACTACTATGTAGAATACTGAAGGGAAAATATACGCTGATCCGCCGTAACATTAAAACCACTGACAGATGAAGTGAATAACATTGATTATATTAATACATCCCACCTGTCAAGGGGTGGGATATATTAGGCAGCAAATAAACAGTCAGCTTTTGAATTTCATGTATTGGAAACAGGAAATATGGTAATGCGTAAATATATGAGTGACTTTGACAAGGGCCAAATAGTGATGGCTAGAGGGCAGGGTCAGAGAATCTCCAAAATGGCAAATCTTGTTGAGTCTTCTCGGTATGGGCACTCAAGGCTCAATGGACTGAAGACTCGGTTGTGGGTTCCGATCTCACAGAAAAATTACTGTTGGTAAAATTGATGAAAAACTTAATGCTGGCCATGATATAAAAGTGTCAGAACACACTGTGCATTGCAGTTTGTTGCATTGCCACAGACCAGTCATAGTGTCTATTGATGACAACTATCCACCACCTAAAGCGCCTTCAATGGGGATGTGAGCATCAGAACTGGACAATGAAGCAATTGAAAAAGGTGGTCTAGTCTGGTCTCATGAGTCATATTTTCTTTTAGATCAGTCGGCCAGGTACTTGTGTTGTTAACCTGCGGAAGTGATGGCAGCAGAATACACAGCTGCAGCAGTGTTGGGGCTCTGAGCATTGTTTTGCTGAAAAACCTTGTGATTTATGTGGATGTTACTTTGACACGTACTACTTACCTAGAGATTGTTGCAGACAACGTACACCCATTCTTGGTAATGGTGTTCCCTTATGCAGGGAAACACCTTTCAGCAGGATATTGCACTGCAAAAAAAGTTCAGGAATGGTTTGAAGAACATGATAAAGAGTTCAATGTGTTGGCTTGGCCTATAAATTCCCCAAATCTCAATCCAATTAGTATCTGTGGGATGTGCTGGAACAACAAATGCGAACCATGGAGGCCCCAACTTACAACTTGTACGACTTAAAGGATCTAATGCTAATGTATTGGTGCCTGATACCACAAGACACATTCAAAAGGTCTTGTGGAATCCATGCCTCGACGCATCAGAGCTGTTTTGACAGCACGGGGGCACCTACACATTATTAGGCTGGTGGTTTTAATGGTAATGGCGGCAAATTAGTTCATAACTCAACAAGGGCAACAGTGCAGCAGGTCCTTTATATTATTTAAGAAGGATGCTGCATACTTACCAACTATTGTATGATGATTATTTTATAAATATTTGAATACTATTTCAATGCAAAGGTTTAAGTTAAAGGAAACTGTAATAGTATTAAGATCTTCAATGCACACCTTTTCTAAATATTTTTTCATTTTTCCCCAGTCTCTCCTGTTTTCAATAATACATAAAAATTTTTTGTTAATCCTTAATTAGCAAGATGTCTGCTGGAGAGTCAGATAGTGATTTTCACACAGTTAACTGACTATTATACACTAAATAGTAATTTGGTGTCACTATATGATTACGTACTAAGTGGACACATATATTGGTAATCTGTTTTTTTGTTTCGTTTTAAATGATGGGTGTGTTTACATAAATCTTGCTTTTTATGTGAGTATTTTAACCTTTCTCTGACCTCAAACCACTCCCAGCCCTATGGTACAAAGCAGTAATATCATGGAGCTTGAGGGGGTGAAGGATTAAGCCAAGTTGCTTAGAAGGATTAGGAATGTAGGTAAAAAAAAAACCCTCATTATAGAAAACAATAATTATAGACCTACCAGATCCTGTTACTTAAAAGTGTTAAAAATACGACAACACATTCAATTAAAGTCTGAAAAAGAAAGACCTAGCATATCACTAGTTCTTAAAGGTGGACTGCTGCTTTGCTTTGTTTCTACCTAACCTTAAATACATAATTAAAATGTATCTGTTGTGCTTGTATTACATTTAGACATTTTTCATTTATATTCTATGCTAGACCTTTCGGACATAGCTTACAATGTAAATTTATTTAACCCACTTGCAGTTAGCAGGTGCAGTTAGCACGTCTGCTATGAGAATGCTAACAGGAAGCACAAATGTTATAGTTAAGATATGCACAATGAGTGTGCAAGGTAAGCCCAGGCACACCCTAATGTAGGGTGGTTTGTCCTCTCTATTACCTTTCAAATCCATTTACGTTTGCATCTTTATCAGCTGAAATCACTGTTTTTGTGGTTGAAGATAAAACCAATAGAAATTAAATATATATTTATTCATGTCCGGTTATCACTTTTTATGTTTGCATACAAGTAGAATTTAAAGGGACATTGAAGTGGTCTGGGTGAAATGTCCCATGCCCCTGAACCCTACAGTGATAATTATTACAGTTTCTGAGAAACCTCTGAGGGTTAACTCTTCCTCTAGTTGCTGTCTAGTAGAGCACTGGATCGGCACTGGATTCAGGTAAGTGAGTGAAGGGGTTTTTATCTTTTTTCTTTCCTGACAACAATATTTCAGGAATCACTAATCCTGTATTTTAAGTTACTGAATAACTTTTTTTCTTACAACATAAACATGTCCGGTTTATGGGATATTTAATTTAGTCTCCAGACACAGTTCCACTCATCACTTACAATGAGTAAAACTGCTCTGTAAACTCTGAGGCTACAATATGTCCATTTGGAGAAGGGTAGAGATGCTCATCCAATTATGCTCTGAGCATGAAAAGGTTGGACAGTTTAACGGCAAATAAGAAGTAAATTCCCCCTTTTAGAAGAGGCAACCTGATAGCTGCTACAAAATTTTGCAAATCACCCATTATAAACCACTTTAGGTAGGAAGAATGGCACCAGCATACTTAAGTGACTATCATTTTGCAATGATGCTGAGTTTTTATGAGATCTCAGAATGAATTTAATTTATACTTCTGACAGTTGTCAATAAAGCAGATTTTCCTTCATAGGAAATTCATTGTATGAACAAAAGTATTAGGACACCTGGCCATTACACCAACATGGACTTTTATGACATTGAATTCTAAATACACAGACATTAATATGTAATTTCCCTGTTCCTCACACCCATTTGCAGCAATAACAACTTCCACTCTTCTGGGAAGGCTTTCCACTCGATTTTGGAGTGTTTCCAATTTGTGCCAATTTATCCTGTAGTAAATTTGTGAGATCCGGCATGTTGGCTAAGAAGGCCTGGCTTGCACTCTGAGTTCCAGGTCATCCCAAAGGTGTTTGATGGGATTAAGATCAGGACTCTGTGCAGGCCAGTCAAGCTCCTCTACACCAAGCTCTTCCAACCATGGGGATAGAAAAGTGCCTCTCTTAAACTGTTCCAACAAAGTTGGAAGCATAGCATTGTCCAAAATGTCTTGGTATTCTGAAGCATTAAGATATCCCTTCACTATAAGTAAGGGGCCTAGTCCAAACCTTGAAAAACAGCCTCATACAATTATCCGTCCTCCACCAAATTTTACATTTAGTACATTGCAGTGAGACAGGTACATTCTCCCAATATCCACCAGACTCAAACTCGCCCATCAGACCTCCAAACAATGAAGCGTGATTCGTTACTTCACAGAACACATTTTCACTTCTCCAGTGTTCAGTGGCCATGTGCTTAACACCCCTCGATACGACACTTGGCATTGTACTTGGTGATGTGAGGCTTGCATGCAGTTGCTCCTCCATGGAAACTCATTCCATGAAGCTCCTAATGCACAATTTGTGTGCAGATATTAAAGCCAGTGGAAGTTTGGAACTCTTCAGCTATGGAATCAGCAGAGCGCTGGCGACTTTTACAAACCATGCACCTCAGGTCTTTCAACCCTGCTCTCTGATTTTACGTTCTCTTCCTCTTCATGGCCGATTTTCTGCTGTTACTAAATACCACCAATTTCCAATAATACCACTTACAGTTGACAGTGGAATATGTAGCAGGGATTTCACAACTTATTGCAAAGGTGGCATTATTTCACAGTACCATGTTTGAATTTACCGAGCTCTTCAGAACCACCCATTTTTGTCACAAATGTTTTTAAATGCAGACTGCTTTACCAGATACTTGATTATATATACCAGTGGATTATATATACCAGTGCAATAATTAAGAGGTGTGTCCCAATACATTTGTATACTAGTGTATCTGCATTGCGTGCCTTGTATAAACAGGAATTTAAATATGGATGATCTCCTATCATTCGCATCACAAAATTTTTAGTGCAAATAATTTTACAGTGGTTTGTAAGGAAATCAAACTGCCAACATTGTAGTCTTAGATTCGTGTATTAAATTATACAGGCCATGAAAGAATAAGTAATTAAGACAGTTTTGCTGAAACACAGGAATGATCAGTTTTGTCAAATTCTGTAATTGGTGTTGCACAGAACCAAGATATTGCTGAAGAAAATCTATCTTTAAACATATACTTCAAATCATTTGACAACAACTGCATTTACTGCATTTATTTTTCACACTGGAGTTTTACAATTAATTTACAACATGATACTTCTATTAAAAGTGTACACAATAGGCTCATTTAAAATGTGAATAGCTCCCTAGGTATTTAATGTATCTGTCAAAGCATTAAAAATTGAAACAGACTATGATCATTAATGGATGCACTTCAGTGACATTACTTGATGGTCCGTAGACAAAACACCATATTTTTAGCCTATTTGGGAAGGAAGTTTGGTTGAATTTTCTTCTTTCTTGTTCAGTGAAACTAGATTCTTCAAGCTGGACCCTACTTGCACTGTCAAACAATAGCCATACTAAGTAAAAAAAAAAAAAAAAGATAAAAACTAGAACTTATAAGGACTTAAAAAAAAGCTGACTTGAATGGGCTCTAACAGTCATATTTATTCTGATGGGCTGTTAAATAATAGTCCTTAATTAATTGCATTAAGTGTTGGACAACAGATTTGAAATAGATGAAAATCAAGGAGCAGCAAATCAGTAGCAATCATTCTGTCACCAAATAATACATTAAACAATTAATGAAAAACCTTGGTAGGATCCACAGAACTCTTTAAAAATGGTTATTCCAACCACCATGACCACGTCAATGATCTGAAGGAGTCGTGAGACAGAGATATTTGCACTTTTGTGCCGTGTCTACTTACCTAATGTCAATTCTGTGCATATTTTATGTCTGCCATCAGTGTCCACTGCACACTGGCAATAGACATAAGGAGATTCTCCCTTGCAGGCAGAGCACCTGAAAGAGAAATTAATTTGTCCATTGAACAGTTAATTTCAGTTCATTTCAATAAATTCAGTTCATTTTTTTTATTTGGACAAATCAAATGACACCTTCTCATGCTTGAATTGTTCTGCTTTTCCAAAAGGTTAAGCTTTTCAAAAGGTTAAGCAGACAAATCATCACATTAACTAAAACTTCTACTGCAGCCTACTGTATTACTTGTGTTATCAGGAAACTTTACCTTCTGCCTCTTAAATGTAATGAAGTAGTCAAAGCACAATGATTATGGTTTGACCTCTTTCTTTCCTGTTGTCCACCAGGAAACCGCCCCCTTTCTTCGCTACCTCAGCCAAACAGCTGAATAAAATGGGTTTTAACCTTTCAATACTGAATGGGGTTGGAGGCACCTGATACTACAATGGACAGGAACACGATAATGTTAGGAATACACATTTGTATTCCTAATGTTATAGTATTCCTTAAATGAAGAAAATTCACAAATCCAAAGACCATAACCAGTTCATCCCTCTGACATACCCCTCCTCCCCCATTGTAAGAAGTAGATTAGCCATTGTTAAATAGTTTGCTTATGGTTTGGCAATCAACTTACCTGGTGTTCCCTGGGCACCGGTCAACTTATCTTCATTGAGACAATGCTGGCTATGCAGGGCTTAAGGCAATTGGCTGAGAGTCATCTAATAAGCTGGTCATGCACAGTAAGGTTGGCTCAAAAGAGCTAATGAACGCTCAGTTCAGGAGTTCTTGGCCTACTTATTCCCTGGAGAACACTGATCAGTCACTAGTATACTTCTACTACACACATAGAGAAAGTGATTATTGCCTTTCTGGACACCTGTCAAATAGTTAGCGATTGGTTTACCACTACTTACAGTTAGTGGGGTGCAATGACACTCCTAGTACCATAGCCACAACAGCGCATTATACAAGTTATGATGCCAGGAGGTTTTTTTAAATGACAGTGAATATATGATTACCACCTGTCATTCATTTCTGGAGAAATCATATTGGTAAGTGACCATATATATTCAGAATTAAATTAGATTCACTCAGTCACAACTAAAATTGATGTCAGTTTGCTTTTTAACATTGACAATCATTTAGTTTTGACACGAATGGCACATTATGGAGTTATCTACTAAAAGACACAGCGCAAAATTAAGAAAAGAGCTTTTTAAATTTTGATCTTTCATCTATTTAGTAAATAGCTCTCTGATTTGTTATCCTTATGTGGGATTGTCATATTTAAGAATACCAAATTAGGAAAATATTTACTACACGGCTGAAAGATCAATATTAAGAAAAGGATTTTGCTAAATTTGTTCTTCTGACCATTTAGCAGATAACTCCCTACATTTGAACTTTAGAACTTTGTGACTGCCAACTTCACTCATTCCCCATAGGAAATAATGGGCATTTGAATTACATAAATTAACATATTTTTCAACCAACATTTGGTTTATTTGAATGTTCCTAATTTCAAATGAACCAAAATTAAAAAAAATAAAAATAAAAATTATTTTCCAACATGCACAACTCTACCTGATATAGTATTCTCTCTGCGTCCATTACCACTTAGTGGAGAAATAGTGGAAGCATTTACCAGATTGTCAGATTAACATTAAGGCCTGGTGGTCCTCAAACAATTTATTATTTAAAAAAAAAAAAACACAACCTATTGCACATTGAGTCCCTCATCTCTCTCAAGGTTAATATTGAGGTCCTACTGACCACAAAAAATGGAATTTTGATTGAACATTTATGTTTGGAGACAGCCAAGTCCTTTACATGGAACAAAAATTAGTTCAACTTAAAAAAAATTGGCTGTGAGTTACATTTTTACAGCATTGCTTCAGTTGTCATTTGGTAAATCCAATGAAATGCCTGCGGAAAAGATGCTGTCGTTAATATGTACAATAACACTGAATTCTTATAAACCCAATATTCAGCTTGCACATTGCATTAGAAAGTTGGAGGAGATTGCTCAACAAAACTTTAGCTATCATGCATTATACGTTTATATGTTATCTTTAATGCAGTCAAAATGCAATAAGGATTTACTAAAAGTATAATATTTAAAGACAGCTTATATGTAAGCCACACAGCTAGTGTTAACATTTTATTTACGTGTACATAACCAATTTTGTCATTGAAAAGAAAAAAATAAGAGATTTAAAAGCAACATAGAACCAGCCGAAATGCATTGCTATCTGTAGTTTGAGCTACAATTTATGTATTGAATAGAGCATCATGTTCAGTTGTATGTTTATAATCCTAGAAATGGTAAGTCCTCGACATCACATCTGCTATTGTTACCAATTCACAAAGCACTCTGGCACGTTCAGGCCTGATAAATATTACCTCTGGAACTGCAAGATACTTCTAAATTGCCACTACAACACAAAAAAGCAGTTTAACTCAATTTACCAACTAAGTCAATGTTTTGCCATGCCATCAAGCTCCTGCCTTATTAAAACCCCAGAGGTACTTGAATATCTGAGGTAAAAAAAAAAAAAGGTTAAACTGCATATCAAGCTCGGAGAAGAGTTGAAAAGACGTGAAGCCCAATTAAACCGTCAGCACTGCTCTCTCTCATAAACACTTGCTGCGTTATTCCCACTGGAACACGTTTTGAGACAGCTATAGAGAGAGCCCAGCAAGTACCTTTTCAATAGAGCTATATTATTGAGTCTCAACTCTGTTCTGGTTTTTCTTGGTGAGAGGCATCTTACTCCCTCTCTATTAATCATCATCTTGCCTTCTAACACCTGGGACTGACTTTAACTCCCACTGTTACTATATTGACAATATTCCCCGTTGATTTCCTCATTTTCTCGGCCCAGACTAGAATGACCTCTTTAAAATTCTTTATAAACGTCAGTAATTGCCACATCAAACTTCAATTCATTACTTTCCCATGGCTCATGTATTTTGATGATATGAAAGTTGACTGCATTTACATGCAAATTGAAGTTTTATATTAATAAGGGCCAGTAAAAGAAGATTGCATGGTAATACTTCATGATGACTTTTAAATACATTTGCCCATGTTTCAACTTGGCATTAGCATGGTCAGACTATGAGGAAATCATGTTGGCTTGATTGCAATTTTGTTTTTCAAATGAAAGTACAATTTCATCAGGTTTCCCTGTCATTTCTAATAATGACTTAAGTTTGCTTGCTAAATTGAAGCATTTCACCGGGTCTCCAAACGGTTTGTGAAACAGGTGAATAGACAGCTGTGCTTTTATGTCAGCTTCTTTATTATGGATTACTGTTATACTCAACCCGAAAGGCTTATAAGATGAAACAAGCAGTATTAATATGCAGGTCAAAATTGCTAGGTTGTTTGTTAATCTTTAATGTCAAAATTTAAGAAGCTGGACCTTGTGCTTCAAAGACAATATTTATTTATTTTTTTCTTTTTCTATAATTGTTATGTTAATCAGTTTTTATTGGAAGGGCTTTGCAATGATCACAAATATAAGCAGGAGTTTAAAAAAAGTAAAACAGTTTCCAAAAAAATGTTATTGACATTGTCAACAAACTACGATGAGTTAAAACACAGTCCACAAAAGATAAGCTCTTTCCAATTTGACTATTTTGACTGTCGATTATAAATATTACAGGGAATTACATTCTCAAAATTAATAAAATAAAATTAGATAAATAAAACAATTCAGTTTATTGAAAACCGCATCCGGCCAAGTTCAGTTTGTTAGACCAGAAAATATCAGTGAATACCTGAGGTCATGATTATCCTATAGTTACGATAACTTGCTTTTTTTTTTCTATTATGAGGAATACTTTGTACACTATACATATTAACCCTTAATAGTGAGTATATATAAAATAGTGTGCATATGGTAATAATTAGAACTTAAACTTTATATAGACATCTCAATATGTTCCTGAAATATTATCATACCCTAGTGTATCTATTTATACAGATGTGATGGCACCCCATTAACATACAAGCCAAAATGGAACTGGGACCTTCGTTTACCTGTGCTGCAGGATTTAGAAATGACTCATACCTTATATTGATTTGATAAACTACTCAGTTATTATGTCTGTGTGTAAAGGTTCTAAATGATCTCTAAATGCAGTCAAAACCTTCCTTTTAGCTCTTCATTATTTTTTCAAACCACGTAAAAGTGGCGTCTTTTCAGTGAATTGGGACTTTATGAGACTTCAGACCTGGCTTGCAAGCTGTAGAGTGACATAGCATAACTGGAATTATTCACTGTGACTGAATAGCTAACATTTTCCAGCTATGCCATTGGAAATGAGCTAGTACAAATCAATTCTCATGTCACCTTAACTCACTGTTTACCGATTTGATCAAAATTGTTTGAAAACATGTTTTTGCATTGTGTTCTGGGACCCTGGAACAGTGTTTATCAATGTTGGTGCTTCTTTTAAGCTGCCCAGGAGTTTTATCCCCAAAATGCCAATATCTAATTAGAGTAAACTAATAGGACCATGCCTTTCAGGTAAACAAACATACCAAGTAATAAAATACGTAAAACAGACAATTCAATTACCAATAATGGTGAAATAAACTACAGTTTTAAACCGAGATTTACACTAGCTCAGTGTCCTCAGTCTCTCTCCATCCCATGCGAGAGCTGAGATGTGACAGTGTTTTACTAATAGCAATATTACACATTTTTAATGAAGAGTACATTAAATATTTTAACACCCTTTAGACAATGGTGATAAAAGCTGCTTTGTGAACTTTTGAAAGTTTGACACGACCATGCTAACAATTGAATATGTATGAAAAATAAATTTTATTGCCATTATTCTGCAATTATTAAGGCAATTATGCAAAGTTCTTTTTAGCCCACACTACTCTTACACCTATCTGGCATAACCAAGCTACACATTTGCAACCGTGACTGTACTCAGTCACTGGTTCAGAGAAGTGCAGAAAAATTCTAGACTTTTCAACTGCAAAATAGAAACATAGAAACATAGAATGTGACGGCAGATAAGAACCATTCGGCCCATCTAGTCTGCCCAATAATAGAAAATTACTTATTTGTGCAGAAGTGTACATCCAAGTGATTGCACAATGAACAGATTATATACTGTTTAGCACTAAATGTGTTAAAAATGTTCTTACATGCATAAGAGTGTCATTCAACAATATGTAAGTCATGAATACAATGTGAAAAAGGCACACAACTTCTAAAGATGGTGCAAGTTGCAGGGACATTTTACTGTTTCCATGGTAATTGCTTCACTTTCAGAATTTTGATCCTCAATCCACAACTTTTTTTCCAGCACTTTGATACACCTCCCCCACATTCACACTCACAAACCTTGTTCACGAAAGAAGACTTGATCCCTCACTAATCATTGTATATATTTACCGCAAATGAGACCCTGCAAGTATTTTACTTTTGTTTTTGCAACTCCAAGGAGATATGTAAATGGGCATGAGATCAGTCTATTCTCTACCTAGTCTTTTATCTTTCACCTTATCTTTGTTCTTGGGAAATTTAAACATCACATCAAACTCTGATCCCACATAACTTCCAGGAGGATGTGTTTCTAATACTTTTGTGTTGCGTCCATCCTTTCCTATTTCGCTTTTAAGGATAACTCTGTGTGCTGAAGTACTTACCACCTACTGTTATTTGGGACACCCAGTCCACAAAGCTTTGTTTCTTTAATCAGGATTACAATGCACAGGCTTATAAACTGAAATCCCACTATTGTTGTGTCCGCATCTGCAAAAGGCCCATCCTTTTAGTATGCAGCTGAAATTCAAAAGTGTTTATTAGTTACACATTAAAAAACAATATGTTAAAAATCAGTCTCATAGGAGAGATAACAGCTTTGAAGTCAAAAAGATAATTTATATTTCATCCCCCAATACTTGATATTTTTGATCCAGTAGATGACTTTGTTCTGTTTTGTTTTGATACTTTTTCAGTTTCTCTCAAATCTACACAGTATAAACATTGCATTCATTGAGTTTAAGAGCAAGAGAACATGGAAGGCTTAACATCTACCGTGTGAAAGTTTAAGTGATGCAACAGAATTTTTTTTTCATAAATTTGCAGATTACAGCATGTAAATAGAGATATTTGTTATCAATTACATAAAGGCATTTTGGATGCTAATTCTAACATTTCATTTCTTCTAGGCAGTAACTAAACCGCAAATAACAAATAGAGCACTCAACAGTTTGTCTAGGTCCAATTTTTTACGTAGAATTTAGGCTATTGTAGGCAGAATCCAGCTCTTATTTTGTTCCTTTAAAAATAAAACTTGTTTTATCACCATTTGAAATTTATGTTTTGATATTACAAATTAAGTCTTTAATAACAAAATAAGGATTATGAAATAGGATCTAATCAATGAACTATGAAAAGTGAGATATTCCTTGTAATTTTGAAGCTAAAATTCCCAAGATGGAAAATATCTAAATTGTACAATTTAGGTCAATATTTGGAAAAATCTGATTTGGAGATTTTTAACTCACTAAAATGTGCTGTTTAGATAACAAAACCCTCAACTTCTGCAATCCTTAGTTCCATCGTCATGGTATCATGCAAAACAATGTCTTTTGTTTTTTTTTTAATAACAAATCAAAAACTAGAATTGTGCAGTACAAAAAAATACAGCTCACTTCGGAAAAAATAGTTGGCAGAATTTAGTTTATGATGCTGATTGGCTTGGATGAATTTTGATACCAAAATGTTTCTGTGCTGCAATTCAGTCTGGAAAAAAGTACCCTATCAGGTAATCCAACTTAATCTGCAGAGGTAACAGGCACCGCAAGACTCAATCAAGCAGGGTAAAACCACAATGAAAGGCATTTGATGAAAAAGTGTGATGGGGTAGCAGAAGAAGGGATGACCCCAACAGCGCCACCACATTTCAGAATACCTTTTTTTTCCACAAGGAACAAACAAAAAAAGACCTGCCCCACTCAGTGAAGCCAGAGTTTACTTGTGTGGTAAAATACAGCCACACAGTACAGAGGGACAAATTTTGCAATTTCCAAAGCACAATCAGTGGCAGAGAATCATCCTCCAAATCAAATAATCAATCTCTTACTAGAAATAATTTTTTTTTTTTTAAAAATCACAAATCAGTAAAAAAAAAAAAATTAATCCAGTGAATCAAAGTGAGTGTAAGTGAAACTGGTAGTAAGAACCCAGCAAGAGGAACTTTTTTATTGATTCATTCATTACATGATGAGGGGTGTAACTGTTCCTGTCAACTTCTGGCATATCCTCACCATCCCTCCTGCTCTGCCTAAGGGTGGTAGTAGTCAGGGGAGGGCTGGCAGCCTTAGACCTGGGGGCAAATCCAGTCAAGTGGCCCATTGCACCACCGAATCAGCTCACCATCCATGCCCACCTTTTCCTGGTTTTATAACGGATATTGATGTTATGCTAATCATTAGTCCTTTTCCATACCCACTCCTTTCGGCTCTGACTTTCAATGTTGTCAGAGCGCAGGCTGAGAATCTCTGAACCTGTGCTCTGACTCACTAACTGAGTGCCGGAACCATGAGGGAGAGGATATGATCTGACTGCACCTATTGCTGGTGCGCACCAGTGGACCACCAGGGTATCATTTAAATTGAATATGCAGGTGTCCCCAACTTGCAAGCTTTCTTTTCCGCCAGGCGCCTCTGTTGTCATGGCGCCCTGCGTAACCACACAGTTTGCACACCCCAAAGGCTGGCCCTGCTGACAGACACACTGGCACTCACTCTCAAACTAGAGAAAATACTAAAAGCTAAAGAATTGGGACAAATGCCACACTATAGATGTACATGCATAAGAAGTGACCAGCTGATAAATGCCCCAGTGCTATTGCCCAGTGCCCTGCATGCGCTGAATTAACTGGACACTCCTTGGAAATTCTGGTAATTGAAGTATCAATCTCTCTTTGTGGGCCAGCTAGCAGTAACTAGGGCAAGTGAGGTGGAATAGGTTTATCAGGGTTAGAGAATGGCAGGGAACCTGTGTGAATGTTTCTAAATGTTATATTAATGGGGATACAAATTGTAAGAAATCCATGTTAATATTTGCCCCAGTACAGAGCATATATGTGTTAAAGATTATAATCACCAGAATAAACCAAGGTATGTGTGACCATTAAAGGCTGTTACTGTGCAAGGTAAACGTGCCTTTAAGGGAAACGGTAAGGGAAAGTGCCAGTATGAGGCATCAGAAAGGGCTCATTCATAATGGCATGTACTCATTTTGCGCCAATACATCCACCTGTGAGCAGGCTGGGTGGGGCAGATTAATTGGATGATAAACATTGCAGGACGCTAGTCTGCTGAGCTAATATTACAGCTGAAAGTCGGACAGACACCTCTGTCTGCAGCAATATACCGGCTGGGTGAAGAAGGAGGCAGGCGGCGAAGGAGTGCTGACTGTGCTTATGATCTTCCTGCTCCTTCCTGCCCATGAAAATGATTTGCCCAGGGTCCTATTAATATTATAGACGGCCCTGGTAATAGTAGTAGTAGGAGGGAGCACTTGTGGTAGGTTTTAACAACTGTGTAGAAACAGATACAGGACCAGTGGACCTGCTGCCTGTCCTGGTACTTTATTGTTCTGTTTTTCTAAAGTAATACAGACTTTTGGTATCTTGAAGATGTTGCTTCATACCGCCACTAGCGAAGTGACCCTTCACTCACCCCTGCTCACTTCCTTGCCACACATTTTGCACTTTGAAAGTCAACCTTCTTGTAGGCCCTCAGTGTTATACCAAATTTTCACTCATTTGGTGCAAAACAGTACATGCAACCTTTTGCCTTTTGTCAACTGAAAACGCAAGTGTATTTGCATCAGTGGCAGTAGAAGCTGTCAGAAATAGACTCTACACTAGCACTTTATTAATAATCCTAATGGAAATATTGATGGTGCCAGTACTCATGATGTCAATGATGGTAGTTTTGGTAGTGGCGTTGCTGGTGATGGTCACATTGACAGTGTGTGAGTGGTTGCAGGTGCAGCAATGGGGGAGTTGTTCTCATGGCTAAAGAATAATTTTTTTTTTAACTCTTAGGAGCCATGGTACTACTGCTGATGTTGAATTGGGGAACAGAGCCCTTAACCCTACCCTCTTACAATTTCGGCTTAGGGTCAATATGTGACATTGATGATGTTGGGTTTTCGTTTTCATTCAAATAATTAAATAAACTATCCCAGACATAGGCAACCTTCGGCACTCCAGATGTTTTGGCCTTCACCTCTTTACCAGCATTATGGGTGTAAAAGCATTAGGGAGGATGTAGTCCACAACATCTGGAGTGCCGAAGTTTGCCTATCCCTGAACTATCCCATTGATTATGCACTGCATAAAATAACACAACTTTATTTAGCAAAAATAGGTGTTTGTATTGCAAAATGAGTTAGTGCTTGGTGGAGTTACAGATGTAACATTATTGTGTTTGTCGTTAAATATTGAACATTGCTTGCACACTTGCACAGCACACACTAGACTGAGCACAGTCAGAAAAAAAGTCAAATAGGATTGTCTTTATCCAAATAGTTAAAAAAAACAAAAAATACTTTTAACAACTGTATATTAGTAATCCTCAGGTTTATTCACGAAAGTGAAAATTAAAAGTGAAACCAAAGAGAATTTCAAATTTAAAGCCAAAGTAGCTGAACTGGAAGCATAACAGATTTATAGAATCTTTCCAGTTTGGCTATTTGACATTAAAGGACCACTATAGTGCCAGGAAAACATGCCCCCACCCTCAGGGACCCTCTCCCGCCCGGCTCTGGAATGGGGAAAGGGGTAAAAACTTACCTTTTTCCAGCGCTGGGCGGAGAGCTCTCCTCCTCCTCTCCGCCTCCGATCCGCCCCGCCGGCTGAATGCGCACGCGCGGCAATAGCTGCGCGCGCATTCAGCCTGTCGCATAGGAAAGCATTTACAATGCTTTCCTATGGACGCTGGCGTGCTCTCACTGTGAAAATCACAGTGAGAAGCACGCAAGCGCCTCTAGTGGCTGTCAATGAGACAGCCACTAGAGGATTAGGGGGAAGGCTTAACCCATTCATAATTATAGCAGTTTCTCTGAAACTGCTATAATTATGAAAAAATGGGTTAAACCTAGAAGGACCTGGCACCCAGACCACTTCATTAAGCTGAAGTGGTCTGGGTGCCTAGAGTGGTCCTTTAAATTTGAAATTCCCTTTGAATTCACCTTGCACCCTCACTTTAGTGAATAACCCGGCCACTATCACACAACAGGATCATTACAAAATGCCTGCCAATTCTCCCTCTCAAAGTTGTTTCAAGCACTTCCGGCAGAAGGTGCTAATAAATACAGTAGAAAACTAAACCTAAACCCACACTAGAATCAATGACCCACACTATACAAAAACATATTTTATTTAAAAAAAAGGATCTTCTTTCCTCTAAAAAGTTAATATAAAAAATAGCAACTGCATTTTGATAAAATAGTCTCACATTATCAATAATAAAATGCCTGCCAAGTGTCAATCAATTATCTCCTACTCAAAGTTTTTTTAGTGTTCCTGGCAGTAGTAGCTGCTAGATACAGGATAAAACAATAGAATCAATGACCCAGGCTAGATTTTGTTTTCCTACTCTAACACAGACACAGAAATGGTAAACTCACAGGATCACACTGCACCCAGAGCTGGATTAAGAGCCCATTGGGCTTGGTGCTGACAATTATGAGCCTAATTGCAGAATCTTATCAACAGAAAACACTAATCCAGTTATACCTCCCAAGCATCATGTATCTGGTGGAGGTGTTGTTGGAGGGAAACTCGCATGATATAGCTTTAAGAAAACACATACCCTACGCTAACCTCTCGTGTTCATCTTTCAAGTAAAACCATATCCCCTAACAGCAGTTTCTGGTGAAACAGGACTTCGGTGGACAGGGTGAATCACGTAACCAGAAAAGGGGGCGTGTCTGCACGAAGAATAAGATGGCCAGTCTGGCATGAATGCATGTCAGGCTGCCTGCTAATCATGCTGGATGACCAACCAAGGGCATACTGTGCAGACAGCACCCTGAGCTAGGCATAAATGTGTCTAATGATAGCGTCTAAGCTTTCTAAGGACTGTCCTTTGGCACTCGCTGGTCCACTCCTCTCCTAAACTTCTTACTAGCAGGCAGAAGCTTCTGTTATACAGTCTGGGACAGAGAAAAGGTGTATGTAGGTAGTGTAGACTAAGGCAGCTAGAGCATTTGCATAGTGTGCAGAGTCAGCTTTACCTTAACTAATTTCAGTTTTGTTCCCCTACATCCCTCTTAAGTTTCCATACTTAAGCAAGAGCATGTGAAGAGAAGTAAAATAAATATATATATGTGTTAATTATTATTATTATTTTTTTAAATCACTGGGCCTATTCTGTAGGCATGGGCCTGGAGCAACAGCTCCATCAGCCCTTATGACTGCGCCTTCAGTGGCTAGAAAATCCTGCTTGTAGTAGTTGCTTTATTGCTCCTTCTTTTTATCCCCCACTTCTGTGACTAAAATCATAATTTAGTGGCTGTCCCCTAACTATCATCCTCTTCTTTTGCTACCTCTTGATTGGACAGGAGTTTCAGTCCGCATTATTGGGCAGCTCTCTTGTCCATCATGGGAAACTAAGCTGCTCATTTGCCCAGTGGAACTAATGTAAATATGGCCCTGGTGCAATAAATGTTTTTCTAAGGTAAATCCCTATCTGCTATACAATATCCATGATGCTATACGAGATAGGGATCTACCATGTGGCCATCTTTGAAGGGCTGTATTTGTGTGCATGCAAGCACGCACATACGCACACACGCACACACATTCAGATACACACAAAAACACCAAAGAAAAAAGTTACCTGCGCTTTTCCCAAATCCCTGTGCATATTTAAATAAATGGTTTAGCCCACCTGCCACGTCAAGGCAAACCTCTCAGGTGGGTCCTACACTAACCTTTCACCTTGCTACCTTGAGCTTCAAAGATATCTCTAATGAGACAGAATGGGGTATTTTTTTATATAAAAAAACCACACATAAACACAAACACTGACACACAGGTACACATATACATTCGCGGACACATACAAATACACACAGTGAGAAACACAAAGATACTCCCACTGACACATACACACACACTGACAAACACATAGATACAAACACTGACACACACACACACACACACACACACTGTGACACACATATACATATATATATATATATATATATATATATATATATATACACTGACAAATACAAAGATGCACACACTAACACATTTACATCTAATAATGTTTAGATTTTTAGTCACCCTCCTGATAACATAACACGTGCAGGGAAGTGGCATATCTGGGTCTTGCTTGTGTCTGAGCCTGATGGAAGTGTGGGACTGATTTAGGCAGGCTCGCTTCCTTCTTCTTCTTTGCCTCCCATGCCTCCTCTACGCCTTCCGATTGTGTATTAGGGAGGAAGTGACCTGCTCTCAGTTCCTCCCAGCAACCGATCTTTAAAGATGTTAAAGAACCACAGTGCCTTAAGTGCATTGGCCACCTGATGTGCTTCCTGAATGTGTGGGTTCTCCAGATACGGGGCTGTAGGGACCTAAGTAAGTTGTCAAATCTCTCTGAAATAGGTAAACAAATTACTCTGGCACACCAGGTACCATGACTACTACAGTGGTTTCCATTTTACAGTTCTACCTGACTATAACCACGTTAGGATAGTAATAGTTGAGTATGCAAAAATGTACATTACATGGGAACAGTCACTTCTCTGGAAATTAAAACATTTATTAAAACACTGAAAATAAGCTATATGTTTTCTTTTAAGTTTATATTAAAGATTTAGCATATTATATTATAATGGCTCTTTATAGTGTTGCAAGATCTATTGGACACAACTATGAGAAATGTTTTTTTATCAGGAATGGTTTAGGCTTTAAATTCAATTACACTATGTGGACACGTGATAAAATGTTATTTTCATATATAAACTTTCAATTTAGCAAACAAGATTTGCCTATGTAAAGGATTTAATTAATTAGTGAATATTTCCATTGGATTGTTGAAAAGTAGAAACAGCATTAGACATAAATTTAAAATGTGTTTCCTTAGTAGTAATACTGTCCATTATGTAATGTACTATAAATCATTTACAAAGACTCTAAAGCAATGTGCTAATTTTTAAATAGGTTTCTATTTTACTGCACCATATGGGCCGGCAATTGACAGAATTAGGTAGACAATCAGATAGCTGTAAAGGTTTATGATGTTAGCATAATAATTTTCAGATGAACTCTGAGAAATGTGATTTGCAGGTTGCCTGAGGCCTGGCAAGACTAAGTAGAGGTTACCGTGCTTATATAATTTAAGTTGCAATATATACAGGGCTTTATTTAATGTGATACTAAGTTAAATATCAGATTTTAAACCCTATATTGCCAGAACCAGATATAGACCATTAATGTCAAACTAGAGAATTGTAGGTGGGATAAGAAATTATCCATGACCCTTGATCTGCAACGAGACATCATTCCTTTTACAATAATTAATTATTGTGTTCATTGGTTCCAGGCCACCAGCGTAAAAATACTAAAAGATGCATTTTTAATTAATTTAAAACAGTGAAAAATGCAGAAAAGAAAATTTTTTAAAAGAACACTTTTCTATTTTTGTTAACTTAATTAACTAATCTATATACAGTAAAATAAAATATAATATAAAAAGAAAAATATAACAATAGCAACAAATGATTTAAAAAATTTGTCTAATGCAAATTATTATAAATCACTCTTTAACATTAGGGACACCAAGAGCATTGTTTAGGGGATGAAATGGATGGGCACGATCTCTTTCACTTATATTATTAACCCCCATTCCACATGATGTAGGATGGATAAGTATGGGAAGGACCCCCATTATCCGACATTCACCTATAAGTGGGATGTTTGGAATAGGGGAGATATGTGTTGGTCCCTTACATTTTAACTCTTTTGCTATCTCCTGGTAATAGAAGGCAGTTGTTTTTTAACTGTATGTTTGCTTTCAGCTATTACCGTAATTTTTTGCATCTAATTGACAATTCTGATATATGTATAAACGTTTTCAAAAAAATAGGTTTTATGAGCGAATGTAAATGGAAAAGTTTGCAATAAAATAAATACAAATAATAAAAACTATATAAAGACATTTTATACAGTTTAATGACTTTATGTTATGTGTTTTATACTGAATACTGAATACAGATTTAGATTATGTTTTTAATGCTGTAAATTATTGGTATTTGAGGTACAGCCCACTGTGTTTTGATACCTACGAATATATCTTAAAAAAGCACATTTTCCATCGTAAGTGCTATGATCTATACTTCAGACTGTATCTGCCTTAAAGCATTTATTTTCTTTAACAGAGAAAATAGAGAATCTATATGTTCCCTTGTTGCTTATTTCAGTAATTTATATCCTGCTTCAGCTAGTAGAGAGCTTTCAAGTTTGGATGAAAAAATCCTAGCCTTAGTTGTAACAAGAATTTATTGGTGGTGGCATTAATCTTAAATTCAGCTCATGTTAGATTTTCCCATTAATTTGATTTGCTCTAAAAATACTGTTTCTAAAGATTTACTGCACACTTTTATAGCACCTCACCATTCTATATTTATTTACAGTATATATTACACTTCATTTGTGATGTAGAAGTAGTTCTGCATTAAAGCAATAGTAATCAGAATAATGAGAAAATATATTACTGAATGGCTTTAATAGCATATGTCTCAACCCAGACATGAACGGAGGCTAATTGGAGAGGAACTGACCTCTGTCTACCAATAAAAATACCTGTGACAACAGCATTCAAAACAGGTACGGTCATACATGATAATCTGTTTGTTTAACAAAAATGCCTCTGGTTGAAGTAGGATCTCATCATATGGCGATTAATAAGAAGACCTACATAATCAATTAAACCTCTACTGAAGACACAAATTAATTATTACATAAATTATTTGACACAAGCAAATGTTTCCAATGTCTCACCCATGTTTTAAGGCGTGCAAGTGACAAGGAGAGATCATGATACAAAAGGGAAAAACGTGTAATATTTTTCTCAATATTATCCTAAAATACTGTCATTTTAATGAATACAAACTCCATCCAGCTTTTTCCCCTTATTCTACAAGTTCATTCATTCATTCACTCACTCATTCATTTCTCATTAAAATAATTCATTAAAATAACTTTCTCCTTGTCCATCAGCCATTATTAATAAATCATTTTGCTAGAAACAACTGTTTCTTTAACTAGCGTACATGGCCTGAATAGTCATGAAAAAACTGTTTCTGTCTTCCAACAAAATTAAAATCAAAGTTTTAGTAATGGTTTATCGTTATCAGCATCTACACTTAAAGCTCAATGACTAATATCAGAGTAGTGAGACGATACTCAATAAGACATCATCGGGAATTCCAATTTTTTTCTCTTATTGAAGGTTGTCCATAGATAAACTATACTTATAAGTCATGCCATATTACTTAAGGGTTTACAAGTTGTCCTATGTGATAAACGCTATCTCATAATAGATTTCCACATGTTCCAAGATTCTAAACCATGTTTGTTTTTACGTACAACGTCTTTTAAAAACTTCAGTTGCCTTGCTAACTATATTCATAGAGATAAAAGATAAAATATCTACCTGAACACTATAATTAAGGAGTTCAAGGTACTAGAGTGTGCAATGATTTTAGTATACATTTACTTTAATGAGTGGGTAGCATTCTGTGTACCCTAGGCAAAATGTCTCTTGAAGTTTAGTCGATTTACAGAATGTGGTTTTGATTACACAAGTGTATCCTTCAATAGTTACATGGATGGACTTTGCTGGGAGACACTTAGAATTGTATATGCTCACATTAGAGTTAAATGAGAACTGTCATTTCTCTGGATGTGACAGTTTCTTGTTCCTGCATCTATATTAACTCTGCAAAAGAGTTTTCTGGAATAAATAATGCTTTGCAGGTAAGTAAAAAAAATACACTTCATGAAGTTCCTGAATGCTTACATAACACAGGAAAGTCAGACATAAAAAGTAACTTATAAAATACAATTTATTAAGATTTATTTTTTAAGATTGAACAGCCCATAGCTTGCTTTTAGTTATCTACAGTGTTGCGCAAAGAGCCAATATGATAGCTTAACTTGAAGGACACAGCTGCAAGACCTCTAATGAATCAGGAGGTATAATTATCATATATCACTGTTTGAATACCGGTTAACATGCATTTGATACATAGGAATGAGTCTGAGAAATTTGTCAGAAAAAGGAATAGTGGATATAGTCATCCTGTGAAGAATTAGAGAAATCACTATGGGTTTCATTCCATGATATTTAAGGACCAAGAATTTCAGTAGATCCTTGGAAAGTTTCACACCATTCTAAAACTACATTTTGTTGGTTAAAGGTCGTAGAGAAAGGCTGCATTCTTATGCATGGTGTCCACGATAACAGGAATTGAGAAACCTGGATCATCAACTGGAGTAGCATACATAATGAATGTACTTGGGAGACTGGGCAGTATACGTTTTTGCAACTATGTTTTATTATGGAGCAGTGAAGGCTGGTCCATAGGGGCAGGTGTGGTGGTTCCTCACATATTTGTTGAAAAAAAATTGCATCTAATCATATCAACATATTCTCTGGGTATGGACCTCTCAGATATGTTTAGTCTGCTCTAATAGGATTACTGAGGTCACCCAGTGACTGTGGGATGCTGAATGCTGGATATTATAAAAAACAGGCCTGGGTATTGACCCATCTTCAAGGTCTGTGATTGGGTAACAAAATCAGTGGGGTGAGTCAGACCACTCTAAAGTGATTGTGGCTTCCCAAATGTGTATGCATATGTTTTTAGTTGTTTTAGGCCTGCAGTGCCCAGTTAATAGATGTTTTATACTTTATCTGCCTTATTTGGGGTTGAGGAGAAGGAGCACTTTAGAATTTTGTGCCCACAGGTGCCTCACATGTAAATGCAGCCCTGTTGACATGCCCACCTTCTCCCCAGCTCCTTTTTAATATTGTATTAACCTAACAAATTAACCATGAATTGAACTTGAATGTCATTAATTTAAAGTGTTCATAAAACCCAATTTCTGGAAACGATAACAGAATTGATTTTCATTCAAAAATGTGAAATAATATGCTAACATTTTAATAATCTGTATCACATTTTTTAACATATTAATTCTTCTACCCTTAATTCTACCTGTCATGTAAATTATTATTGTTGTGACATTTTCAGGCCTTAAACTAAGTACAGATTTCTGCACTACTTACAAACCATGCTACAAAGACTAACTTTATTCTAAGTGCGAATGGCCAGTCAATGAGATGGACAATGGAAAAATTACGAAATAAATTATGTTCCAAGTAGATACAACCTTCATATATGCAATTTTCACTATAAAGAGTGGTTGTGAGAGCAATGTTTACGTTTGTCACCAACCCAGGACAATGTGCTTGCTTCTCACCAAAGTATTGATGTGTGCAGCTCTGAAAACAATGGCATTGAAACCACATGCTGTTTTTTATTTTGAAACTAAATGGGATTTTTTTTTCATTTCTTTGTATTAAATAAGCAACATAAATATAAATAAATACTATTAAACCAAAAAAATAAAAAATAATATATACGCTCTTTAGAAACCAATTTTCTCTTAAAGTGACAGGCCCCTTGTAAATTGGGAATTTGGTATTAAACAAGTAAGATACATGAATGTGTTTTCTAGATCAAGTAAGCTGGGCAATGGACGAAAGTGCTTAACTTTCATTCTTCATCAAAGGCTTGGTTAGAATATGTTGAAAGTTTAATTCTTAACTGTGAAAAGATGCAATAAGTTACCACAAATCACTTTTTCTAAACCCAAACTGGATAATTTACACAGTACTTTGTGATCTTCAAACACTTGGCATTGTGCAATTATTCATGCCACAACATGGGGCCAGAGTCAAAGCAGCCTGTTTGTTCTAAGGTTGAAGCTGAGGTGTTTGAAAGTGCCAAGAGACTACCAAATACCCAGAGATCATAGCTAATGTGACACCCTCAGGCCTAATCTTCTTAGAGGACTGGGATAAAGTGAGTATCCATTACAAAATCAGCCTTCATCCCAACCCCCTTCTGAGTTCTGCTTCTCTGATAGCCAACTCTGAGACAATTGCATGATTCTGGGATTAATCAGGTATTAGGAGCTAATGCAGTATGAGAAAAGGCTAATCTCCATATTTACTCCATCTGTACTTGTGGACATGACTTGCTTGCTCCCGGTAGATCAAAGGGAGCTGGCAAAATCAGATTAGACTCAGAGAACAGAGAGGGAGGTGCACAAAGCATTAGAACCAAAATTATCAGTATCTCGCTTGAAGTTATGTATGCATTTAAGCCTTGGTCCTAATCCTATAGAAACTCATTGTATTAAATTCCATGCTTTTTTAAAAGTAGTTTGTGCATGACAGTTAATGTACTAAAAGTCAGACCTTTGCAAGTGTCTATACATGGTTCTCGGACTCCTGATGTGTTGTGCATTCAGTTGCATAAATAATGGGGTTGATTCACTAAACTGGAGATAGAGTGGAACTGGCAAAAATGTAAATTTTAGGCCAATTTGCAAATTGGCTATTTTCTCTTGAAATTTTAGATTTCTTTGTCAGTTCTACACAATTCTCCTTCTATTAAATAAACCTTTGTGTATATATCCATAAAAAACATCACTCATCCATCCCATATTAATGATGCATTTAGATATATTAATAATATTTTTTTATATTATTTATATTACACCAACATTTATTAGTGCTGTGCAATGCGTTGTGGTAAAGCAAGATAGAAAATATATATAACACTGATGTTACAAAAAAACTATTAGGACCATCAACTTTATTAATGATAATATTTCTATTTATACTTAACTTAAAATATTACCATGTTCTAAGAAATAGTGTTAAGGGAAACGTTAGGAATTTCTAAAGTTAAATATTGGTGCATTTATATAATTTCTGTAACATAGGTTGAGAAATAATTGAAAAAGTAACATTCTTATTTGTTAGACCTTTTATTGATTCAGGTAGATTGTCCTGTTTCTTTGTGTTTTTTTTTTTTAAATAATTCATGTAGTCTTTACCATGCACAATGCACAGTTAGTCTGCAGATTTTCAGATGACCAGGTACTTGGTGCTCTTCAAACATCGACAGATGGGTGTATAGAATGAAGCAAAGCAAATTCACACATTTACCAATGTTATCAGTCACCTGCTGTTTGTAAACACCGAGGTGACATGTGGCCATCAGTAATGACCTTCCAGGGCAGAAGAAACCAAGAGGGTTTAAGTGCTGAGATCACCTTGCTTGGAGCTTCTCAAGGAAAGAGAAGTGTTTTTAAGATTCATATTAGATTGGTTATGTAAGAAAATTATTTGGATCTATTATCATAAGGTTAGATATAGTTATCAGCTTTCACGTTTGAGGATATATAGTATGTGAAGACATTTCTGTATGTTTTATCTATCCTACAAGGTCTCTTACTTAACAGTAACATTCACCTCATTAGGGTGGATTAAGTTATGATGCTGGGAAGGATAAAAGGTGAAGAGCAAAGAGCCAGCGCTTGGTTGAAGAAGAAAGCTTCGAGTGTCGTTTGTGAGCTTACACTATTATTGACTTGAGGCCCATGTGGTTCACACTTTTCAATTACTGTTTGCTAAAAAGGTGGCCCTTAATTGCACAGGCTGATGCCTGTGCACCAAATGTCAAGGGAGCCTCCCTAACCCTTGTCACCTTTTTTTGATGGTTGACTTGAGGATGTTCAAAGTACAATCTCTACGGCCTATGAATCTCCCATGAGGCTAGAGTAAGGAAAAATGCCATTTAAAGAAACAGGAATACATGCAAAATCTGTCTGTCTTATGTGATACATATTTATGGAACCAGTCTTGCATTGACGGCTTTGAAATTATGCTTAAATTGTTGCGATGTTAATATTAATGCCAAAAATATATTTTCAAACCTAGGGCAGCAGGAAAAATATCTAACTGGATTTCAAAACGATTTTTTCTTTTTGTAATTTATTATAAAACAGTAATATGGAGTTAATACTGGTTCATTACCAAATATGTATCATTATAGTCTAACCTCCCTTTTCCAGCCTGTTATCAAGCCACATCAGCAACTAACACATCTAGTCATCTAGTTAGCTGAGGACTATGGGAGTTGTGTTTTTTTTTTTGAGAGATAGAAGGTTACAGGTTGTCTAACACTGGTCTTCACACTTACAATTCTGCTTTAGACTAGGAGTTAATCGAGGTGACCTGTGCTCCTTGTGTTTTCTAATGCTTGGTGTTTGCCATACTTCTAACCTAAAAATGCCATGTACATAAAAGGTCATGCTGCATTCAGCATTCTGTAGAAACAAGCACACTTGTGAGTCTGTTCAGTGCCCTCTGGGCTGAAATGTAATTCCTGCTGATTGCTGGAATAACTGCTGTTCTTGGGATAGAAGTGTTTTCTGAAGTATTATGTTGTGGTAGCTGCACCTAAGGATAAATAAGCACAGGGAGCTCAATCTAGACAAGGCTCATATACTATATTTTTAATATACCTATTTTTCAGTGATTAAATTCGAAAAGAAACTGCAAATGTCTCTGATACTCCAAACCAACAAATCTAGATGAGAATGTTATGATCATGCATTTAGGAATACAATAAATCAATTTACATTCTTTTATCTATTTATAAGGTGTTGTATATATAATAAATTGAAGGATCATGCTATGACTACACTGATCCCAGTAATAAATTCCTCATATTTTTTTTCAAATTGACTATGAATGGTTTTAAAAGCAATGTGAAAGATGTGGGTATTAACCAATAAATTATATTTGTTAAGCAAAAGGTCAATGCAAAGTTTCTTGATTTACGTCCATTTTTCATGCTATGTATATTCTAAGGTGGATTTTTCTTATTGTAGTAGAATGTCTTTATACATACTCGTTATTCACAATGTTTGTAATATTTTTTACATTTACTGTCTTATTGTCTACTACTAAATGTTCAAGTGCTTTATAAATGGCAACATTAATACTACATAGATAAATGCATAGATGTATTTATTCTAAAGTATGTCTGATGGTAATAGCCATCTGTTTTCAATGGTACTTAAGCCTCAGCACATATATGTGTTCACATGATGGTAAATATAAATTGTAAGACACTGGGCAGAAAAAAAATCAGAACTGAGAAACCTTGATGGTGCCAACTTCAACTTATTCATGTACAGGAATGTGCACCTGAAGTCATAGTCAGCAATGCCCATCAATGCCACATTTTATACACAAGTGTGCAAGTGATTGACTTGTGTGTACAAGATGTATTGCTCATGTAAATGCACAGAAGACACGTTGGGTAGTAGTACTTACAGTGTGTTTGTTTATAACGACTTACATTATCGTTTGTAATAATGACAAACTCATTATTTTTGGCTGTGCATGCCTACATAAAACAATACCCCACACAACACAATTGTTTGAAAGTTATATTTAATATGAAGAATAATTTGCACCATAGTTTTGTTATACTTAAAACTTTCTACATATTAGAAATGAACCAAAAATAACCAGCTGGAGCTGGGACATGCAAAGAGCAAATAGAAACTTCTAAGAGTGAGATTTCTGCATCAAATCATCCACAAACTCCCGGTAAGGATTCACCTTAGACATGTGATAACAGACAGAAGAAATTGGGATGGGAGTTTGAAAAAAAGGATATTTCTCTTCTAGTGTACCATGAACAAAAGAGAAGGTAGGAGCAGTTCCATTTGCATTCACTGTAATTTTGATACATCTGCTTATTAAAACAGATAGTTTTAAAACAATGCATCAAACAGGTATTATTCTAAGAAAAAGACGTGGTGGTAGGAAATAACCGACCTCCTTAGATTTGCTTCCACAACAATGACAGAGGATGATGTGATAGAGATAGACAAACAATGCCCACTGAGCATCAGTTATATTAGCAAATGTATATTTGTAATTCGAAATGTCATATGAGTATGACCAAGCTAGCTTGAGCTAGCAATATCATCACAAGTACCCAAATGAGCGTTATTATTTGGAACCGTGGTATGTACAAAGGTACTGGTGGAAGTACACCAAATTACAACCTGAATTTAATGATATCTAGCTTAAAGAAAAATAAACACATGACTAAAAATGTATGTATGACAGCATCCTTCAGCATTCTTCAGCAATATATATATACACATATATGGTCCGACATTGATGAAAACCGACAGTTAGTCTCTGTGGCTTCACTACAGAAAACACCGTCTGACCCAAGGTGCATGTAGATGGCTTTTTTTTTCTATTCCCAAGTATTTTTTTTTCCCATTTATTAAGTTACCACTGTTACCTATGTAATCAAGGGGCTAAAACTTGGATTATCTGGATCTCTTAAGAAGCAACCACTTTTGGTATCAAATAATTTCACCCTTGTACACTACAATAGAAATTATAATGCACAATTGGTCAGGAAGTGCTCATGAATTGATGTCCTGTACTGTGTAAAAGTGTTTGATACTTAGCAATCATTGTTAATAAATGGCATTTAGTCACTTGTAAAAATCCACACTCCCATGTCTATACATGGAAAAATGTATATCTTGTTATTGCCTCCCTTTGACATATAAAATGTTTTTGCACTAAACAGAACTCTTGTATAATAATAAATGTACCATGTTTAGCTTATTAAATGCTACAGGACATTAGATTGCTCCAGTCAAAGTGCATTAATATCATAACAAATTGAAAAAAATTAAAAAAGCTATTGTTTCAAAGATTTGTGTAAATTATATATTGTTTTAGCTATGCATCTCATCAATCTTAAGCTATCTCTATCACACATGTGTGAATGGCAGTGATACTATCTGTTGGCTCCTATCAGCCATGCTTTTCTAATCTTCTATATAAGTATGCCATTTTTGGTTTTGTTACAAGTTTTTGTGTGCTCTTTTCTATCTGAAGCAGCTCTGCAGAATACGTTAGTTTTCCATAAATAAAAAATAATAAGAAAGCAATGACTTCCGTATTCCTTCAAAGCTAAAGGATTAAGTTAGTAACTCAGGGTGAAGGGATAATTCATTTATCTTGATGGACAACATTTGGCTTGTGGGATATGTTTAATATATTCCTGCTAAGGGACCACAATTGGCTAGATCCAGCCGTCAGCCATGATGTAGTATTCTCTCATCATCCCACTCATTTACTGCTAGGTCCTGCATAAAAGATGGATCTACTTTTAAATCGTTAAGTGGTGCCAGTGCAGGCTTTATCGGCAAGTCGCCAGGAGGCTCAGGGGAGAAGTGCTATCTCCTATGGCCCTGAAAATTGATATTGAACATGGAAGGAAAAATCTCACAAGCTGATAGCAATTAGCTAAAAAGGATTTGTTACTCCATGATTCATCACACCAGGGAATCAAAGTCATTTGCAGACAGTGTTTCCACAGACCCAGCATGCTGCTCTAAAGGTATACCTCTGTTTACTTCTTACACTGTAGTGTGACATTTCCTTTTTTAAGAGCCCATTTTCACAGAAACATAGCAGTTTGCTGCAGCACAGGAATCCTTTGAATCTTCCGGACGTTCTGAATGAAACAGTATCTTTAACAGTATATCGGTTAGAATGAGATTTCAGTGGGAAGCATAAGTGAATGTGTGTATGCTTTACTATAGGAAAGAGCAAAAGGCCACTTTGTAATGAAGAGGAAAAGGCCAGATGAGTTTTTTTAAGGAGACCTATGGGGTTAAAGCAAAGCAAGCCACATACAACAGTGACTGCATTTGAAAGAATTGCACATTAAAAATAGCAAGGCATACTCCCTCGAGTCAGCTGGTGATTTGCCCAATGAATAGAAGCAGCAGAAAATAGCCATTAATATGTTCACTGGACAAATGAAAGATGAATAGGCTAGTATGAGGCCAAAAAGCAAGTGGTTATGTATACTGCTCAATACAGTAGCTAGAAAATTGCAGAAAAAATTGGACATTTGAACTTGTTTAAATCTTTTTTTTTTCTCTTTCTGTTGAACCTCTCACCAGTATTAATTGCCAGAAAAATCTAAGATAAACAGTTTAACGTACCAGGCCGAAATACATTATTTTTAACTATTTCCCACACAAGCATTTAAATATATTAATAACTAAGGTAAAGAGTAGTATTTATATGAATAAGGTATGTACAGAAAAATAAGGATAAAAGATGTTTGCAAGGGAACAGTATAGTACCACACACAGTAAACACTGTTGCCTGTTGCATATTAAATGCCCAGAGTATATAACTTCTTATATGTCTCTGTCCATCTCTCCAGCAATGCATGCGCTGGTTGGCGAATCAACAGAAATTCGCTTTTCAACATGGTAAGGTGCTTTTCTGGAGTGCTGCAGGTCCCTCAATATATAACTGATAACATAAGATTGTATATAATTTCATTGTATTTTAATATTAACTATACATAATACACACACACACACACACACACTGTTCATACAATGTTAAACAAAAATCTGCACACCAGTCAAGCCATAAGACTTGCTTTTCCCACAGAAATCACAAAATGTGCAGTGATGTTACTACCGCAAAGGATTCTGGGTGGGCATATGCAAATTAGTTTAACAAAGAATCCAATTTTTGCCTCATTCCATTTTAATCATGGATTCCTTTGAGTCTGTGTTTGCTGTATACAACAGCTTTGAAACTTAGGAAAAGATGCAAAGCCAGTAAACCACTCATGGACAGCTGTTTCATTGTTAATGCAAATCATCAGCATGAGGTTGGTTACTGGTTGGCTATTGAGGCTTGGTAGTGCTTATGGCTTGACTGGTGTGTAGATTTTTGTTTAACATTGTATTAACTATCCACAGACTTCAGGTGGAAGGGATTTTCAATCATAATTTTTCCCGACCATAACCTTTTTGGTTTTTGCTTTATATATATATATATATATATATATATATATATATATATATATATATATATAAAAAACACAAGATCCAGCGCACTCACCTATCCACTAAACAGCAACTTCAATGTTGAAAGATTTTATTAGTTTTTTTAAAAACACCTAATCTAGGCAAAAATAATGGGGGTTTAGTTACATTATATGATCATACATTGCATAAGCCTGCCACAACGTCAATGTACCCCATCTTTGGCAGGTCCTACACCAACAGCCTAATGTCTGCTCTTATGAGGACAAATCTTACTTGGGGAAAAAAACGGGCCCATTCTCCTGGGCTCTTGCAGTGGCCAAGGCTAAATAGGGCCCTGGGATGAGGCACCTGTGACAGGGAGGGGTGTGTGTCCAAGGAGTTGGCTAGACCCCAAAATATATATATATATATAAAACAAAGAGGGGTTGGCTGCACTCACCCTAACATGCATAAATGGGGTGCTGCTGGGGCCAAATAATACAAAACACAAGATCCAGCGCACTCACCTATCCACTAAACAGCAACTTCAATGTTGAAAGATTTTATTAGTTTTTTTAAAAACACCTAATCTAGGCAAAATAATGGGGGTTTAGTTACATTATATGATCATACATTGCATAAGCCTGCCACAACGTCAATGTACCCCATCTTTGGCAGGTCCTACACCAACAGCCTAATGTCTGCTCTTATGAGATTAACCTACTTGGGGAAAACAACATTGAAAGTTGCTACTTAGTGATAGGGCGGAAAGTGCGCTTCTGGATCTTGTGGTATTGTATTATTTGGCCCCCAGCAGGACCCCCATTTATGCATGTTAAGGTGAGTGCAGCCAACCCCCTCTTGTTTTATATATATTTGGGAGTCTAGCCAACTCCTTGGTTTTGCACCCCTCCCTGTCACAGGTGCCTCATCCCAGGGCCCTATTTAGCCTTGTACTGCAGAGAGCCCTAGATGGAATTTTTTTCCCCAAGTAGGTTAATCTCATAAGAGCAGACATTAGGCTGTTAGTGTAGGACCTGCCAAAGATGGGGTGCATTGACGTTGTGGCAGGCTTATGCAATGTATGATCATATAATGTAACTAAACCCCCATTATTTTTGCCTAGATTAGGTGTTTTTTAAAAAAACAAATAAAATCTTTCAACATTGAAGTTGCTGTTTAGTGGATAGGCGAGTGCGCTGGATCTTGTGTATTGTATTATTTGGCCCCCAGCAGCACCCCCATTTATGCATGTTAAGGTGAGTGCAGCCAACCCCCTCTTGTTTTTTATATATATATATATTTGTATATATATCCTGATGAAAGTCTTTGATAGACTGAAATGTTGATGTAATGTGACTGTATTCACAATACATATTTGAAATTGGTTGAAAAGTCCAGTCAGAGCTCTCCTTTGTGACCATTATATATATCAAAAAACATTTAGAATGAAATGATATTATATATTATAATATTTATATATAATTATCCTACTTTAACAATTATATTGGGGGACATGCAGGCAGAATTTCTGAGAATTACATTTTCAAGCCCTATAACCTTCCAAAACCTGATAAAACCTGTACGTGTAGGGTACTGTTCGTGAGACCTCTCTGAACACAATTATGAGTGTTTTAGAGAGTAAAACATATAACGATGATGATATAAAGTGCCATTTTTGTATGAAACATGCAAAAGCAAATTTGAACACTAGGTGGCTTTTAAAAAGACTGGACATACCCCATTTGGAATGCCCTGTGTTGTCCACTTTTGCAAATTGTGTGCCATGATGGGGGTAATTCTCATTCTGGGCTGACACATGGTATTGAAGGCAACATAGGCCCAGTAAACCAATCTGGCAAATTTCAATGTGTAAAAACTGTGTAAAATGTGTAATCTTGCAAATTTCAATGTGTAAAAATAGTTTGACCCTATAACTCTTCAAAACACCATGAAACCTGTACATGGAGGGCATTGTTGTACTCATGGGACATCCCAGCATACAAATATGTGTATTTTATCGCAGTAAAAGCTAACAGTATTATAACATTAACAGTTAAAATGCTGTGCAGAACCTCGAAGATAGCATTTTTAATTTCTCACATTTTTTTTAGATTATATTCTTAATACTTATGTTTGATATATTAGCATCTGATGTGAAATTAAAGCCCCATTTTGTCTATAAAGGCGTGCAGAACTTAATGATGAGAGTTATCTCAGATGACATTGGCATCACTGATTTGCCACATTTTATCTGCTGGCTCTTAGTAGCCTTACTACCAGTCATGCAGACAAAATCAATACTTGTGAATGGCATGTTCCACTTGCCCAAGTCGACTACAATAGTGTTCCCCATCCCAGTCCTCATGGACCACGAACAGTCCAGGTTTTGTCAGTATCTCCATTGGAATAAAACAGGGACATACATAAATCCTGGACTGTTGGAGGTCCACGAGGTCTGGGTTGGGGAGCACTGAACTACAACATACACCTTCAGCTAACATTAACCCGATAGTCAGCTTCCAATATACTCAAGACAAGACCATGTTCTTGTCAGCTGTCAATGGGGAAACCCAATTTTACTTTGAAGGTTATCATATTCACTGACCTCACAAATAATACTAAGATCATATGTTTCTGGCTTTTCTTTTCTTTTTCCTTTTCTTTTTTTCTTATTGCAGCTAAGCTTCCCATGGGTTCACCCCTGAGGTTTACATTATTACTGTGTGCACATGCATACATGTTTTTAGAGATCGTTGGGCAAAGTACTACCCCACATCTCAATGATATAGCTAGCTCAGTTTACTTATGCTGCCCGTTTTCTTTTCTGAGATGGGTATTTTGTCAGTTACTTTTTTGTGCCCTGTAGAGATTAATGGATAGCCACGTTCAATTAATTACTGTTGTTTTATAATTTGCTTTAGAAACCCTCACTCCTCTTGCAGTTATTTGCATATGGATATTGTCTTGCATATTGTAATTTACTGTAATTGATTCTTGCACTGTGTCAACTTGTGTATATTTCTCACTTGTGGATTGAAACATAAATAAAAAAAGAAAAAGACAAAGACTATTAGCAACATAACCAGTACACTGAACTGTGATAGATTTATTGCCTATATTGCCCCTTTACATTGCTCATCACACAAATATAGAAGCAATCTATAGGGTGGCTGCCTAAATACCTCCAGACCTTCAATTCACTTCTCTCCAGCTTGTGTCTATAATTTAGATATTGCGGATTCCCATAGGGTTTTCTTCCATCATATTGACAGATGAGTGAAGGGCAAAAGAATGACTCAAAAAGCATGGCAGATTTTGTTGCTTGCTACACTATATTTTGAACAGAGACTAGACTCACGTAGGACTTCAACTGCAGCAGAAGGCTGAAATACAATCTGTTAGATTGAACTTTACAGATTATTGGAGATAGGTCCTGCTGTTCATGAAACTTATGAAATAAATATTTAATTTGAAAGATGTGCAAGAAGGAGCAAAATAAGTAAATAAGTAGAAAAATAAATAAATAAGCATAGCTAATAATAGCAATCCTACCTATTTGGCTAAAATGACCTATCTCAGAATGAAAGTTGGCAATTGATAGCTAACTTAGATTTACTCTAAAGAGGTCAGTAGGTCAAATACATTGATTTAAGATTTAAGTGTGTTTCCCTGCCAGTATATTGAACTGCACTGAATAGCGTATGATTGCATTTCGTTAAATCCTCAACAATGAAAAGCTCAATATATATATACAGAGCAATAGAAACATATTCTTATTAAATGATGAACTATAGTAGCTGTCTGGGTAATTTTAACAATAATTTTCCCATATGTCTATAATCCATTCTATAAGCAAAAATAGAAAAAGATTTATTGCGCATCTTAGTTCTACTTGCTACAAGTGAGGCATATACATTATACTATGCAAGGTATAGCAAATGCATATCACTCGCAAAGTTGTGAACGTATGTTTTTGAATACTATTGTGGTGAAATTTTAGAATTTTGAGCATTTATTTCTTGTAGAAGATACTATCACTCAAATACTTTTTGCTTGAGTGATAAAGCTTGAGCTCTATTAAAATATTTTTGACATTTTGCAGGATATTTAAAAGGCAAAGAAACAACGGAAATATTCAGTGAGTGAGCTGGATCTTAAAGTGGTACTTTTAAATTGCATGGAAAAAAGTATGTGCTACCCCCAGTGTTTTAGTATTCTCTTCAACTGTCATCCACACCGCTTTAACATAATATATGCCATTAGAAAAAAAATGGAGAGATGTATACCTATACAAAAAGTGACAAGTATGCAGATAAACACACATACTGTATATACAACTTATATACAATACAGAGCAACACATGCAAAAGATACACAGATACAAAGATTTTACAAGGATATTTTTTTTTTGATTAAACTAAAGAACATTGTGTCAGCTTTACTAAAAACATACAACTATAAAAAATTATATTTGTGAAAATGTTTACCACTTGTATAGAAAAGTATATACCAGATACATTTAAATTCATGGTGGCACAGTGGTTCCTGAACAGATATCTCACTTCAGGTAGTGAGAGGCTCAGTCAATGTCAAAGCACAGACTAGGCTACAAGGCAACCTGTGCCATCCGGGAGCAGTCTGGCCATCACTGCCAGAATACATTGCTGCTTGTTACCTTGTCATAGGATTGTTGGTATTCATGTAGTGAGCAGAATGTCTCCCATGCAATTGACTCTTCACTGCAGTACACTATGCTTACACAGACACAGATCCACCTCCAGATCTTGGTCCAACTGGGAAATCAATAGGAGTATAGTTCGTACAGTTGAACTCTTGCTTCATTAGGGTGCACTCCCAGCACACCCTGTGTGCATATCTCTAAACAAATGTCCACATAGAATCAATAAAATTTGATTTTGCTAAAGAAGATGAGAGGATCCTTTACAGTGAGAACAATAAAGATGTAGAAAAATTCGCCTTAAAAAGTTGTTATTTTAGATTCTGTAGATATATATTTTTAAATGGTCTGGATGTTTTTTTGGAGAAATAGAATATTCAAGACTATGATAGTTCATATGCATGCTAACAATTTGTTTAACCCAAATTTAATTATGCTTATCATATTAGAGTCAGGAATAATGTTTAACAATTTTGTTGGACAGTTGTAAAATTGCTTCAAATTGTGTTATAAACCTTGTCTTCCAAAAACAACAGAAATACATGTGTGAAAAGTTGACTTTGATGGATGAGTCTTCTGCTAACCTAAGTCAGGGCTAGGCAACCCTCGGCACTCCAGATTTTCTGGACTACATCTCCTATGATGTTCTTACACTGATAATGTTGGCAAAGCATCAGGAAACATGTAGTCCTCAACATCTATAGTGCCGAAGGTTGTTTACCACTTACCTGGGTTACACTAGGTAACACAGTTATAGGCATATGCATAAGTATAAATGTACACGCATAGGCATATTAACACTAATGTACATTGAGATTTCTCGATAGGATCAAATAAACCTTTGAACAGCAAAACTGAAATCTGATGAGAATTACAAGACAATTAGGGGTTAAAGTCAAATTCTTTTCTATAGTTTGCAAGAATAGTTAAAAGCAAGTCAATGTCTGCTGAGCAAGACGACCTAAATGTTTTAAAACACTTTAGAAAATGTAGGATTTTATGTGTATTAAGCCCTGAATTTACCATAAAAAACCTCAGTTTGGTAATTTCATGATACATAAAGGGATAATCTGCTTGCTTTTTTTGCAGGTAAAATGGCAGAACATAAAACTAAATACACAATAGGATTTTTTTATTAAACAAAAATAAAAAAAAACAGCAAACAAAAATATATTGTGAGTGTAATTATAGCTGAAATATGTACTTTGAATGAAATATATATATGTGTGCTGTAATTCTAATGTGATTGGTTGGGCTATTCAATTCAAACAAATAGGACAGATATTTTTTATTTTCAAAATCACAGTAATAATAATTACTCAGGCAACCCAAAATAAAATATTTTATTCTATTGATATTTTATTTATAGAATTGATCATATTTTAAAACATAGTTAAACTCTAAACATATAAAGCTCATTAGAATATTTTTCAAAATGGGAATAAAATATCTCTCACATTTCTTACTCACCCCATTACATTAACCTGCACCCCACCACATTAAAGGTATGGGACTAGCAGGTAGCCAGAATGATTCATTGTCTCTGTCATATAACCCCTTAAACACTGAGCATTGATATAGGAATAAAGGACTTAACACATAACTTAATGAAAATAGAATATGATGTAGTCCTAAGGGGTCCTATAATAGAAACAGGGTCCTGAAATTGTCTCGCCTTGTCTCCCTCCATTCACTATATCATTGGTAGATTGTGATCAAAAGTTTTATCTATATATCTATTTATTTTGTCTTATTCAATAGGTTTTGTCATGTAGACAAAGGATCAAGATAAACAGAACAACAATAACTTTCAATAGAATGCAGTGAAATATCAGAATTTTACCTGCTTACTAAATATTCCGCTTTTCATTTTTATTTTATTTTAATGGGACCTCCATATTATTGACAAGTTCAGCAATTCAACAATGCATGATATTTCATTTGTTATGAACAACAGTTTTGGTGTAAGTTTTGTGCAAGACTATATGGTTTGGTAAAAGTATATTGGTAATTATTCACTCCAACAATGAGTACATATGTATAATCTGTTCTTTTTCAGATTAAGTAAATGACAATACACAGTTAGAGAAAGATGAAATACTCTAGCACAATGTAGTACCCTAGCACATTCTGCTTTTTCATTCTTTCAAAAATTGCTATTATATGCTATAATCTTATCTTAAACACACATCATCTGCTGAAGGTCATGCAATGTCAGTGGGTGATAGAAGAAGAGAATATATCAAATGGTTTTAATTGCAAACCATCTTTTTCAATTATTTTTAGACAATATAATGTAGCAAATAAGAGTCAATTTTGTATACATTATTCCAAATTTTTAAAAGTTAATTATAAGAAAATAATTGCATTTTTGCTAAGTGAAATGCTCACAATTTATTTATTAAAATAAAAAATAAATAAAAAAATACAAGCATAATTTTATATTTAGGAGTGATTTACAATCAATTCATTTTTTTTTTCTGATTTCCTCACAGAATCTTTCAAATGCTGCTTAGATATTGATTAGCTATTTAAAAACATTACTGTCATTTATTTAAAACATGGGATACATAGCTAACATTTAAATTCAACAGCAGTTCCCTTTTTAAGGATACAGAAAATAACCTTGGAGGAATGCACACAACATTAAGTTTTAATGTGTTCTTTAATGCGCTATGGCAATATTGGGGGAATAAAGATTATTTCATATCCAAGTGTTGAAGTTTGTTTCTCTACCTGGTGAACATTGGTGCTGGATTGGAAGAAAAGTTCTGTTGGGCTTAGTGTGATACATTTAATGTAGCATTGCTTTCCTTTTCTTAATCTTTACATGACAAGTCCCAACAAATAAGACATTTAATGTCAGTTACATGGAAGGGAACATATTTATTTGGAACCTTTCCACTGACTAAATTTTAGTTAGTTCGCTTTTTTTACTGACAGAATAAACAGACATGGAGTTCAAGTAATATTTGTGTATGCGTTTAGAACTTTTAAGCAAATGATACATTTGGATCACTCCAGAATCGAGGCATTTCTGTAATATTTTCTCCAAAACCTAAGCACTTGTATTATGTTTACCTTGTTGCATAGCACCACAGTGTCCCACTGGTATTTTAGTATAATTGAATTAAGCAGTCAAATAATAACAAGGATGTTTAAAAATAAAAATTATATTAAATTTGGCAAGTATTAAAGGAGAAACTGTTACAAAGTTGAAAATGGAGAAGATAAAGCCAAGATGAAACAGATTCATATGTTGAGGAAAAACAGCTGCTTTAAACTTTTCTTTAGTATTACAAACAAAATATACACTAATAGTACCTTTAGGGAGCAGTTAAAACAGATGTATATTCTCTTGCCAAAAGGAAAGACAATGTTCTGATTTATCATTGAAACTCTGCAAAGAACGTTTGGAAGACAAATAGGGAATTCCGGTAACCAAATGACCTTTCTAACCAGGAACACTTTTTCTTATTACCCAATTGTTTATACAAATGATTTATCCAAATGTGACAATAATCTTCTTAAAATGTGCTTTTACATTAATCTAACGCTGCTTTATTTTGTTACCTCATTTCACACCTGCCTGCCTCCAAGCACACAAACTAGACAAAGGCATTGAGCGTATATAGAAAATATTATTTTGAGTGCCATTCTTTTATATTTCAGAGATGGATCAGTTGATTATGCTGTAAATGTAGCATTTTTATTGTGAGGCCACGGCAGAGTCTCTCTTAACTACCTTTGATCTGCCGAGCTGATGCCTCATGGATGCAAATTAAATTCAACATTTTTGTGAGGCCGTGCTTGCAATAGAAAAAATGTTAAACAAATTACAATGAAATGGATGCATGAAACCTTAGGGGTTCCATCACTAAACTATGAATTGTGGCAATCTAACTATCCAAATTACAAAATACAGGCCAAAATGGACATATTGGAACTATTCTACTATTTAGATGTTTCTTGTATTTTGCTTTTCTGAACTAAATTTTGACATTTAGCAGTTCATTCAGATCAAATAGGGGTTTACGGATTACATTTGAATGGTTCTGGTACAATATAGCCTCTCCCTGGAAAATAAGGAAGGGAGAACAAGACTGATCCCCAGAATTGGGGGTGGTGGTCCCCAGATAGATACATAGTTGCAAATGGGTACCAGGGGATGAAAAAGGGGGAAGGGAGGAGGGGCCTTACCAGTTAGCGCAAACAAGTTGAGGGATAGAGACTTTGCCTCTTATCCTGACTTGTTGGGGCTGCTGGCTGGCATCTAGTACACAAAAAAAAAATACTTATCAAACATAATTTAAAGCCCTTATACTTGCCTGCCCGTCAATTTGAGCTTCTCACCATGGCTGCAATATCGAAGGACACCATGGTGGCTTTGCTTCAGGCCTACCTGTAGTCCCATGTTGATGGGTCGTTGGCTGAGGTTCTTGCCGGTGTGCAGAGTGGGCCCGGGGCGGAAACCGGCGACCGGACCGTTGAAGAGTCTACGGATGGCGGAAGGAGGGCAAGAAGATCAAGGCCGCTGTCGCGTCTGTCTCCTAGCCCAGTACGGCGTGGTGGAGTCCTGCCGAGAGGTCGGTGAGCGTGGTCGGATACTGCATGCTTCTCCCAAAGCAGTGCGTCCAGGACGGACAGGACCGGGGATGGAAGGTAGGCCCCAAGATCCCGCAGTCCTCCTTCTCTTCCTGCGCAGCCTGAATTGTCGTCTGGACGTCGGACATGTAGACCTGGAAGGAAGCGTGCGCCGGACGTGACATCATCGGAGCGCACCTTGGCGGCGCCAAAATGTTCTAGGAGGCCAGAAGTTGGGTGGAAGGTGGTAGGGGCGAGTATGTGACAGCGGTAAGGTGCCTTCCTGCCATGTTACAGGCCCCAGCAGTTGACTACAAAGTTCAGGGAGGACGGCTACAGGAGAAAGATGACCCATTGATCACCTTCAGCAGGCAAGCTTCAGGTCGGGTGCCGGATGCCAACAGGGGTCCTTCCAGGTCTCGGTCTGGCTCTGATGAGGAGGTGGACATTCAGGAATTGGCCTGCGCTAGCGTTTGGGGCGCATTCGGTGGATCAGGGGTAGATAAGTCTGGGGATTTGAGAGATTAACTTAGAGCTGTGCTGGAAAGGCTGCTATGGGGGTTAGTGAGAGGTATGAGTGGTCAGGGCCATTCAGGTTCCTCGGGTAGTGGTAAGGGATGGGCAGCAGGGGCGTATCACCCTGCTATGCCGAGTTGTGTCATGGCTCCACTGGGCTTACACGTTACTTTGGAGGTGCAAGAAACTATCTGGAAAAGACCTGGAGGGGTGAGTATGTTGACTTATTATCATTGTTGCCCATGGATAGGGAGGCCGTTGACAGGCCACAGCGAGGTGAGTTTCAAAAGTCGGACAGAGGTAAGCACCTTCCTCGGATGTTCGGTAACTGGCTTCAGGATTTTGCCATCTTTGCTGTGTTCTGGTGCGCTGTTTTCCGTAATGTGCCCTCTCGCTGTTTGGATATCTGGACCTGATCTGGGGTGCTTACAAGATCTACGGGGGGCAGTGCTGGTTCAAGTATGACCAGCAGTTTTGGCAGAGAATGGCGGTCTGCCTGAGATGGACTTTGGGAGCCAGGACGACAACCTTTGACTGGTGCTCATGACCCCATGTCGTCCTTCTCCCTTTCCCGGAGCAGCCGGCATGCCTGGCGGTATGTCAGCTGGGGGAAAAAAGGCGTGTGCTAGCTCTTTAACGAGAGCCACTGCAGATGGTACAGTTCCTGCAGGTTTAAGCACGAAAGCTCTCACTGTGGGAGAGACCATCCCACGGTGCGCTGCTTTAGAAAGGGGAAGCCGGCCTCCAGAGACACTGGCCAAGATGAGGTTTCTAGAGGCGAGGACTCCGGTAAGCGCGGTAAGGATGCGTCCTTGGCTCGAGCAGTACCCTAGGTATCATGACGCAGGTTTCTGGATTCTGTTTGTGGCCTCGGAATATGGAAATTTGCGAGGAATCTTCAGTCGATGCGGGATAAGGAGGATCTTTTGATTGAAAAATTTAACAACAAAGTGCGGCTAGGCCGGATGGCCATCCTCTTCAATTTCCCCCCTTTTTGCAATTTGCGTTTTTCTCCTTTGGGTTTGGTCCTGACGAAAGAGTCCGGTTCCTTTCCATTGATTCAGCACCTGTCCTATCCAGCGGGCGGATCGGTGAACAATGATATCGACAAGGAGATCTGTCAGGTTTGATACACTTCTTTTGACAAGGCCTTGGAGTTGGTTAGTGTGGCGGGTCGCAGCCTGCCAGGAGCTGATGGCGAGAGGCACTCTGCTCTGGACTCTTGAAGAACAGTGTAGCGCTGTCTTTTAGTGAATACCCCAAGAGCTGACAGAGGAATTTGCTGGCATGATGTTTATGGTTAAATAAAGCTGTGGCCACTGCCCTTACTCTACTTATTCAGGTCTGGTGTGTTTTATTTGGGGCAACAGGGGAATAAGTCAAGCTTCTCTAAATACAAGTTTATAGAAACATACCAATTTCAACAAGGTTGATGTTATGATTTTCAAAGCGCTGCTATCTATGCATATTAACAATTGGCATAGTATCTTAGACCATAAGCAAGAATACATTTAGGTTGTTCTATTTATTATGCATATATACTTCTTGACTTCATTAACTTTTAAATATACTTTGTGCATTGATATACACATAACTTAACATATTTTATGGTATATAGTTTGTGTATATATTGGTGGCCAAATTATGAGGTAACTCTATCTAATACTGGATTTTACCTCCATTTACTGCCTGAACTCTTTGTTGTGTGGATTCAACATGGTGCTAGAAATATTGCTTAGAAATTATGTTGACATGTTAACATACTTAGTACAGATTATTTTGGCTGCACATTCATGCAGTGAATTTCCTGCTCCAACAAATTTATTTGCGCATGTATGTACATATTGAAGAATGTGGATGTAGTGCTTGTCTGAGTTGATATGCATGTATTTATATGTCAATGGGGGAGAGTGGGTATGCTGCAGGTACGTGTGTATGTATATGTGAGAGAGAGTGCCTATGACTACTTGTGTGTATCAATGTTTAGGAAGCTGTGCATATGTGTTAATGTCCTAGTTCATATAGGTATGTTATAGTGCGGGTGTGCCTGTCTGTATGTGTGTATTTGAGAGTGTTGGTTGCCTTCCTTCATGCTTCTCCCAAAGCAGTGCATCCAGCAGTGCGTGCATGCATGTCCACGTGTCTGAACATTTAGAAGAGTATTGGTATGCAACTAAATATACAGATGTAAAAGTATGACCTTACATCTGTATGTAATATGATTGTATAGAAATACATTATGTATGCATGAATCAATGGCTGTAAAAACAGATGTTTGGAAGCTTACTACACTTATGGAAGTAAAACCAAACAACCTGGGTCCTTACTGAGCTGCTAAAATTTGTATGGTCTGATGAGTCATCTTTATTTGGTGGTTTACATCTAGATGGGTTGATGTTTGGAGACAGTCAAAGGATGACTTCACACCACAATGTCTGTTGGCACCAGCTAAATATTTTGAGGGAAAAGTAATAGAATGAGAAGCCAGATAGGTACAATCTTTGTACTGTAAATTTGTATTAAGTTTGTATTATCAATTAATCTGACATATTACAAGACCACGTGCATCAACATTGTTCCTTCATATGTTACCATAGTCCAGGATTTTACATTACTTTTTAAATTTTAGAATTTATGGAATTTGAAGTGTAGTTCTAATTTTTTTCATCTATCAAGGAACAACATTACCTTCTTCAACAGTGGAACAATATCCCACTACACACAACCTGGCACTTTTATAACAATATTCCATGAGGGATTCATTCTGTTTTTAAGGCAAAGAATAGGCCTACATAACAAGTAGCTGTATATTAGACTGGTGCATTCAGTGTTCAACAGTTGCAATTCTTTAGATTTTTGGCCAGTTGAGGGGTATTCCAAACTCTGTTACTCCAAAAAATATTTTTTCTTCATTATTCAGTGTTTCATCCATGGCCCATAAAAATAGATGATTGATGATTAGACGGCCAAATTAAAAAAAGAAATATAATAAAGAAATAAACTTGAATCATTTACATGGGCGATAATCAGACACACTAAACTACCATGTTGATGAAATTTGGTCAACCAAATTAAATTTTTCCACCCTGGAAAAAGTCTACTGCAGATCACAGATGTAGGTATAATTCATATCAGGGTTATCTCAGATTTTTTCCCTTCTTAAGTGGAAGAAGTGTCAAGACTTACCTTCATTCCATCCCTGCTCTGGCGGCATTCCTGAGCTGCGGCCGCCCAAATGGGAGCATGCTTGAACACCAGTGGCTCAAACGTGTATAGTGTTAAAGATACTATCTAGGTGGATAATCCTCACTTGCCTTTCTTCAATACAGTCAAAATTTACCTTTATCCCAGTGCTACATGGAACTGCCGGTCCTGGCTTCGTCCCCACCCACGTCCCTGGCTGAGATCATCAGGCTAAGATCATTTTAGCCAATCCAATGCTTTCCTATAGATCGTCAATTCTGATGATCTCAGCCAAGGAGGTGGAGGGGGGGGGGGTGGAGCCAAATGCTTGACTGGCCAATCAGCATCTCCTCATAGAGATACATTTAATCATAGCATCACTTTGGGAAAAAATCAGCGTCTCCATACATAGTGTGAAGACGCTGAACATCAGTTGAGACAGGAAGCACCTCTATTGGCTGTCTGAGTGACTGCCACTGGAGGTGTCCTTAGGGAGCAATGTAAACACTGCCTTTTCTCTGAAAAGGCAGTGTTTACAACAAAATGCCTGCAGGGACATTCTATACTCACCAGAACAACTACAATAAGCTGTTCTGGTGACTATAGTATCTCTTTAAGCATTTTGTTTTCATTTATACTGCTGATATAATTTATTTTTCTGTATCCCAGCCTGTTTTCTTGCTTTTCCCACATCACTTTTCTGGTAGATTGTAGTCTTCTGGACCAAACAAAGTCTATTTGGCAGATTTACATTATTTTTCTTGCCACTCTGCAGGTTTTTTTTTCTCTACACTGTACCCATTTTCTTGGTGGCTTTTTGTCATTTAATTAGTTTTCTGTTGCTCAGATGTGGCAACAATGTTCGTGTTTCTTTCAACCAGTTAGTACAGTAAAGCTCAAAATATATATGTAATACCTTTTCACTATCAATTATTCTGCAAAGTTATTTATTATACAGTTATGGTATCAACTAAGTAAATTGTGAGATAATAACTAAACATCTAAAAACTACTATATAGTTCACGTACAATATACAAGGGGTCTATGAAAACAACGAGCTGCAGTGAAGTGTCAGCAGGCTTAGAAAATTTGGATAAAAAATATTGTTTACTTATAATGTGTGTATTTCCTTATAGTAACTGTTTGGCTAATCCTATTTTTTCAATTTATGAATTTCACGAAAATATGCATATATAATTACCTATAACAGGAAAAACCACTGCTTTAAAAATATCTCGACCTGCCCTAGCAAAAACCCTTTAGCATTTTCCTACTAAAATCAGAACATAAATTCTGTGGGAGATGACAGATTACTTCATATACCATGCAAGCAAGCTTAGACAATAGCTTTAGCCATGACTGATTGTCTTGCTGTAACCCACTTTATGTTAAATGCATTCTTGCTGTTCAATTCCACAACTGTAATTTTGTTCTTCTGCATCCCTCGACCCTCTATGGACTAACTAGGTTCCTTCAGTAATGATTTCTTTTCTATTGTATTGTTCTCTGCATAATCAAGTTGGTAGGTAGGGGTTTAGGTGACACAGCCATCTGTCAAGTTCATTTCAGTGAAAATACAAGGAATAATGTCCTCGACAACTCAGGGCTATCGTTTATGAAAGGAGAATATCAGTATTAACCTTGCTCCATATTCTGATAGGTTTTGGATTATTTGACTAGCAATCCACGGTACTGGGCAGATGTATCCCTTGACATGACCATGTTAAGGTAAACAGTATAAACATCTATCAAATGTCCACAGGCACAACAGTTTATGCAAGTAATCCAATTAAGCAGAAGCATTTAACACTGTTACAAAAATATGCTTGTCACGAAAACCAAGGCAGGCAGTAGGGGCAGACCTCATCCCTTAAGATTTTTTTCCCATTACCTTTCTAACATTTGACATGAACATGTAACATATTGCGAGTTTGTTGCTACAGCTCTTACCAGTATACGCGATATTTGTAATAGGTATACTTCAGAGAGTATGGCAATCTTTTCTCTGTAATGAAACATCTAAATATATGCTATGATTAGCTATGACTAACTTGGAAAGCATGTAGCCTTCAGTATGTTCAGAATTACATGTTGGTTTCTCTAGGGCCCCTAGTAATTTGCAGTCAGCAAGGTCTATTCACTAAACAGTTATTTTTGGTACTTTGGGAACCAGCTTACAAAATATATTCTAAAATAGCAGAGCTATAAATATATTTTTTTTGTAGAAGTAGATTATGCTAGTAACTTACTAGTAAACAGTCTCCACTTGTCACAGTAATTAATGGAAAACATATTTTGTTAAACTGGATTTCTGATTAAAATAACCATATTTTCTTAATAGGAGTATAGCATTTCTTTTTTTTAATGTACTAATATAAAATAACTAATGCTTTATACTTTATAGTAGAAGTAAAACAGCTGACGTGATAACATTTCCTTTTTGATATTCAATTGTCATCATGACACTGGTTTATCGGATATGTTAATAAAAATACTGGCTGCAATTTTCTCATATTTTCCATATAGAAACCTATACAAGTATCATATGTTGTGCTATTCAATTGCTAGAGATATAGCTTAATGCATTTGATAAACACAAATTCCTTTACGAATGGTACAAAAGTAGGGGAAAAATTGTTAAACAGACCAATAAACCAGTTGTTAAATAGACCAGTTGTAAAATATAATGCCTTCCTGACATTAAAATATCCACTGGCTGCACAACTGTTGTAGGGAAATAGTTTTAAAAAATATTAAAAAGGATGTTCCTGTTCACCAGGAGGAAAGCAATTATATGGTCAATCTTTTACCCTTGTACCACACATGACAATGTGAGGTTTAATAATGCTAGCCACCCACCACAGCTTGTAACAAGTTATGGTAGCCAAAATGACCCCATATAATATTTATATAATTAACACCAACTCAATGTTCCCCATGTGTGGTGGGCTGTTTCTGAATTAAATACATTAATACATTAAAGGAACACTATAGGGTCAGGAACACAGACATGTATTCCTGACCCTATAGTGTTAAAACCACCTTCTAGCCCCCCTGGGCCCCTCATGACTCCAGAAATATAGTAAATCTTACTTGTATTCAATCCTGAAGCTGTAGCTCTGCATACTGTTTGCCTCAGAAAAACAAGCTGTCTGCTGACATCATCAGAAGTGGTGGCCTGATCCAATCACAATGCTTCTCCATAGGATTGGCTGAGACTGACAAGGAGGCAGATCAGGGGCAGATCCAGCACAATTCAAACACAGCCCTGGCCAATCAGCATCTCCTCATAGAGATGAATTGAATCAATGAATCTCTCTGAGGAAAGTTCAGTGTCTGCATGCAGAGGGAGGAGACACTGAATGTTTGGATGCATTTTAGGCAGCCATGAACGAGGAAGGATCTCGGACAGCCATCTAAGCAGTGGCCAGTGAAGTTATCACTAGGCTGTAATGTAAACACTGCATTTTCTCTGAAAAGACAGTGTTTACAGCCAAAAGCCTGAAGGTAATGATCATAAGTGTGCGCAGCCTATTGCATTAGGGTGTGCACCCTAAAGCACAAACACACGCCGCATGTGTATATATGTAATGTATATATATATATATATATATGTATATATATATATATATATATATAATAAACAATACACAAAAGCATTTTCAGGTGAGTGCAAGCCCCCCCCCCCATGTTTTATATATATATATATATATATATATACACACACACATATATATACACATACACATATATATATACACACACACATACACTGCTGTATGTGTGTGTGTGTGTGCTGTTAGTGTGCTGTGTGAGGGTGCTGTTAGTGTGTGATGTGTGTGTGAGGGTGCTGTTAGTGTGATGTGTGTGTGAGGGTGCTGGTAGTGTGCTATGTGGGTGAGGGTGTTTGTGTGGGTGCTTTTTGTGTGTGAGGGTGCTGGTAGTGTGATGTGTGTGAGGGTGTTTGTGTGTGTGTGTTTGTTAGGGTCCTGTTACTGTGCTGTGTGAGGGTGCTGTGTGTGGGTGTCATGTAGTTGTGAGGGTGCTGTTAGTGTACTGTGTTTGAGAGTGTGCTGTGTGTGTGAGGGTGCTGTATGTGTACTGTATGTGTGTGGGTGCAGTTTGTGTGAGGGTGCTGTGTGTGTGTGGGTGCTGTATGTGTGTGTGTGTGCTGTATGTTTGGAGGGGTTGTGGAGGTGGGGCCAGATTAGTAAATATCCCCCCTCCCTTCTTATTTTATGTAGGGAGGGGGATCCTTGCTGCCATGTGCCATTCCTGGTGGTCCAGTGGAGAGTGAACTCTAGCCTGCAGGGCTAGAGTTAACTCTCGCGAGATCTGAGCGTTGCCATGGCAATGCCCAGATCTCGTTAGAGGAACGTGGTGGAGCTGCTGTCTAGAGCTCCCCGGAGAAGTCCTGGACAATAAAGTGTGTGAACTCTCCTAAGATTCTCACCCTCCCAAAAAAAAATATACTTGTGTGTGTGTGTATATATATACGCGTGCGCACACACACTGACACTCATACACAGACACACATATATATATATGCGTGCACACACATACTCAGACATACACACATAAGCTGACAGACACACACATTCACAGACACACACACATTCACAGACACACACATACATTCACAGACACACACAAACATTCACAGACACACACATTCACACACTCACAGACACTCACAGACACACACACATACACTCACAGACACACACACACACACATACTCACAGACACTCACACACTCTCACACACACACTCACAGACACACACACACAGACACACATACACTTACAGACACACATACACTTACAGACACACACACATACATTCACAGACACACACACACACCCGACCGGGAGGAACACCCTGACAGGAGGAACACGGGTGGGAGGAAGGGGAGCATTTGGGGGTGCTGACTGCCTGCAGGAACAGCGTTCCTGCTAAAAAAAAAGTGCAGGAACTCTGTTCCTGCAGGACTCAATCCATAGGCGTGCAGCGGGGATTAGGGTGTGCCCAAGCACACCCGGCACACCCCGTGCGCACGCCTATGGTAATGATTCTACTTACCAGAACAAATTCAATAAGCTGTAGTTGTTCTGGTTACTATAGTGTCCCTTTAATGTAAATAAATTAGCAGGGCCTGCATAGCCACTGTCGCCTCTTTGCCCATATAACTATCAACCACTCAAGGTCCTGCAGATAGAGGGTAAAATGAATAGCTGTGCACCTTCATGCATTGAGGAAAGAGGTGAGGGGATTAATACAATAATAGGAAGACCAGTCTCTTCCCAATTTGTTAGGGAAGTTAAATAAATCCAGCAGAGCCTCTATTGCCCTAAATTCCCACTATCCTGATACCAGTGAGTAGAATAGGATTGACCATAAAGCAGCCAACACAGGCCCAGTGGTCAGACAGTGGCCTTGAGACCATGAATGTACTTGACTCCATTCATCATCTCTATGTGAAGATTGTAGTGAGGCCCCAACCCGGGAACCAGCCTAGCGCCCTATTGGATCTTAATCCATCTCTGCCAGTGGTACAACAGACACTTGGATGTCAACATTTTATTTACCAATTAACAAATGCTATTTTATATCTCTGAGTTTTTTGTGTGACTACAACTAGAACATTAAAAATCAAAATACCCACGCAGGGTGGAGAAAAAGGTGAGTAAAATCATCTTTTCAATACTATCTGAGTGGGGCCTGTAACCTAAACAGCCACATCTCTGACCATCTATGACCAGCAGGGGAGCAAGGGAGCAAAGTATTAGTAAATTCTGCCCCTACTCGCTATACCATGAGTAGGTGCATGTCTACTAAACAGGGCTGCTCACTGAGCCCTCCTGAGCCCCCACCCATGTCGCGTAAGTGGGGGTTATTCTCTATTTGTTAGGGAAGTTAAATAGTATTCCCTATTTGTTAGGGAAGTTAAATAAATCCAGCAGAGCTTCTATTGCCCTCCATTCATCATCTCTATGTGAAGATTGTAGTGAGGCCCCAATCCGGGAACCAGCCTAGAGCCCTGTTGGATCTTAATCCATCTCTGCCGGTGGGACAACAGACACTTGGATGTCAACATTTTATTTACCAATTAACAAATGCTATTTTATATCTCTGAGTTTTTTTGTGTGACTACAACTAGAACATCAAAATACCCACGCATCTCTGACCATCTCTGACCAGCAGAGGAGCAAAGTGTGCTTCTTTTCAGAGCAATTTTCCCATAATTCTCACCTTTCCTCCTTTCACTTTTCCCAAACGTCCTGTCATTTAGACAGAACGCCGGCGAAACTACCAAATTGTGTCTTAACAGAATAAGAACAGTTTCTCCATTCGTGTTAGGACGCAATTCAAGACTTTGAATTAAATTCCGATCCTATTCATGCCGCGGCTGCAAGATTCCCACGGTATTAGGGAGCTATCTACTCGCTATACCGCAAGTAGGGGCATGTCTACTAAACAGGGCCCTCGAAGCCTCCACCCATGCCACATAAGTGGGGGCTATTAAACTGAAGGGGGACCTAGCGTCCACCCCGACCCCCACCCCTGAGCGGCAGGTGGGGGCCCTAAATAACAATGGGGGGACCTATTGTCCTTCCCCCAGCCCCCACTCCTGAGTGGCAGGTGAGGGCCCTCAATAACAATAAAGGTAGCACAACCTATTGTCCCCCCCACCCTCACCCCTGAGCGGCGGGTGGGGGCCCTTAATGAGAATGTGGGGGGGTACCTATTGTCCTCCCCCCGGACTCCCACCCCTGAGCGGCGGGTGAGAATGTGGGGGGGACCTATTGTCCTCCCCTAAGGCCCCCACTCCTGAGTGACGGGTAGGGGCCCTAAATAACAATAATGGAGGGGAATAAGGGAGTTCTACTAAGCGGCTGCAAGATGCAGCCGTGGCATGAATAGGATCGGAGTTTCATTCTTTCGAATGAAATTCCAATCCGAACAAAGTCCTGAATTGCGTCCTAACACAAATGGAGAAACTGTTCTCATTCTGTTAAGACGCAATTCGGTAGTGCTGGCGTTCTGTCTAAATGACAGGACGTTCGGGAAAAGTGAAATGAGGCTTTGCGATAACACAGAGGAAATGTGAAAATTGCTTTGACCACCGGAAATGAAGCACACTTTGCTCCTCCGCTGGTCAGAGATGGTCAGGCGTAGGAAACCTCCATAAGACAAATAGTCCCTACTTTCGATTAAAGAAAGGTAAGTTCAGCATGACAGTGCCACTTTAAGCTTGATAACCCCTTCATGACCAATTGCTTACCAGAACTGTACTCAAAGACTTTTTCATAAGGGTGAAATGTACAAATATGGATAAAGTTGAAAAAATAAAATCAGGTCATCATAATGTGACAAAAATAAAAATATAAAATAAAGGATTAAGAAAAGATAATAATGTTTCTTGATGTAAATTGTATTGAATAAAAATGAAAGGTGGTTAGTTTTCAAAGAATTATGATGAAAAAAACAACCAAATTGCAAAATAACAATTCTGTTCTTATTTTGTAAATTTACCCACACGATTGTCAGCTCACTGTTTGATTAAACCCTGTAGCAGTGGAAAAATTCCACAATATTGTAATGCCCGTGTAGAAATATACCACTGCCTACTGTTATTCACTGGGAACTACATATAGATATAAATACATGTCATTTGTGTCTTCATCCCTAGTTTCTGAAGACCTACATCTAGCAAATTATTATTCTAATGGTAAGGTGAGGCAGAAGCCAAAGACACAATGTAACTATTAGGTAAGCTCATTATGCTAAACAGCATCGATTTGTATATCATTATTACATATTTGATGGAAATAGATGTGGAAAGTGATGGCTAAAATCTATCTGTGTGCCTTTTCCATCTATTTGTTTGTCTGTCATCTGCATCTAACATAATTGTTCAAATCCCACCCACATCCCTTGTCTGGTCAGGGGATGACCAATTTTTGTGACACTCCATGGCCCCCGTGCCGCTTACAATCATTTTAAAATTAAAATAATATATAGGGGCATGGGAGACATTTATAATCAAATAGTCAAGGGTTCATCCAGAATATCTAACAAAACATAAAAATGCCTGTTGCAACTAAGCCCTCTTTATGCTCTATGGGCATTACAAATAATATTAATAATGATCATAATAATATTGTTTGATATTCATGGCAACCACTTATGTAATTTTTGTCTGTTACAATTTATAAATGATTAAGGCTTGAAAAGTTGTATATGATTTTGTTGTTCTGATCTTAATAAAACTCCTTCCCGTTTGCATTACTCTGTGGAGTTTGATTTCAAAAGTACCTATTTCCCCTTCATTTGCAATTAAGTAGCGGTAATCATGGACCGGCATCTGTAGACCAACACTCATGTGCATCTGTTTGTGTGTAAAGTACTTAGTGGGGTCCCAGAAAACACAATGGACAAAAAGGCAGTCTAGGGATGCATCCTCTTCTTCCCATGCATATGTTGTGGATTTAAACTTAATGGAGTTTGGTGAGCATGTGTGTGCCACATCTACCACTAATGTATGTACCGTAAATCCCTTTATAATTTATGCGATAAGGAGCTGGCAATAATATTGTCCATAAATACCCTTCTTGGGCCAGACAGAGGGTGATCAGCTCACCAGGCACCAGTGTGACCCACAACCCACCATCAACAAGTGCACAGGAAGTGGCCATGCACCCTCCCAGATTCCTTTGTAGCATTCAAATTGAGTCAGGGAGGACAGGATAAATATTTAATTAAAATGCTTGTGTCTGTTTATCTGTGTATGTTTATACGAGTGTCTGTCTGTGCGTGTGTGGATGTGTGGCTGTCCTAAAAAAACGTGGGTATACGATATTTTTAATTTGATGATTGTCAGTTGATTGTTACTCTCTGTTGGAATTGTTTCCCTTGGGAGTGTTACAGTTAGGTCAGGAAACATTTGGACACTGACACAAATTTTGTTATGTTGTCTGTTACCAAAATAATAATTAAAGTGCAGTTTCTCTGCTTTCATTTGAGGGTATTCACATCCAAATTGGAGGAAGGGATAGGAATTGCAGTTCTTTAATATGTAGCCCCCTCTTTTTAAAGGGACCAGAAGTAAGAGGACAATTGACTCAAAAGTTGTTTCATGGACAGTTGTGGGCTATTCCTTCATTATTTCTTAATCAATTAAGCAGGTAAATTCAGTTTGTGACTTTGGTATTTGGAAGCTGTGGATGTAAAGCCACATTATGCGGTCAAAGGAGCTCTCAATACAACTGAAACAGGCTATCCTTAGACTCCAAAAATACTCTCCAGAAGGTAGGCATATCATTATCCAAGTCTACCACAAAGAGAAGACTTCACGTGAGCAAATACAGAGGGTTCACCACAAGATGCAAACCATTCATAAGCCATAAGAGTAGAAAGGCCAGTGTCAGGCTTTTCCTTACTTTTCACTCTTTTATTTTAATTTCTTTAAATAAATATGTGAACTGTGTCTTTAAGAAGACACTGACGAACGTAACGCTATGTTACTTAAGCGTTCGCTGCCTCAACGTACAGTTAATGTGTTCCTTGTGCTTTAAAGAGGTATTTTACTTTTCTCCACGAATACAGGCACCGCTACCCTGGGACCCACCGCTTCATCTTAGGAGCAAGCCTGTGAATAATTCTTCTAACTGATTGCTTCTGTCGTTGCTGACTTTGGCTTGTTTATCATTATTTTACTCGTAAGCCCTTTCAAGTATTGATTTATTTTTTGTTGCCGACCTTGGATTGTTCCTGATTATTCTACTGTAAAGCCCTTTCAAGTATTGATTAATTTCATGTTGCCGATCCAGATTTACCTGTAGGATTCTTGTACTATCCCAACGCCCCTTTTTACCTCAGACTGATTATTGGATACAAGTTGGACTGTGTATCTGGACTCCGCTTTTCTAAATTGATTTAATTCTGGGCTGCCTATTTGTATCTGCTCTCGGCTCTTATAACTGGATTATTCTCTCTTAATTTCATTGGATTTTTTGGTTTAACATCAATTGGATTACCTTTTGAAAACATCCTTAAACAACTCTCCAAAAAAATGAGTAGTCTTTATTTTATTTTGTTTGACAATAAATACATTTATTACAACCTGATTGTACTCTGCCAAAAAACATCCAAAAAAGCCAGACCAAATCTGGAAGAGCATTCTTTGGACAGATAAAACTAAAATCAACGTGTACCAGAATGATGGGAAGAAAAAAGTATGGAGAAGGCTTGTAATGATTCATGATCTGAAGCAGGCCATAACACCTGTGAAATACAGGCGAGGCAGTGTGATGGCATGGCTTCAGATGGCACTGGGTCACTAGTTTTTATTGGTGATGGGAGTGAAGCAGCTGGAAGAATTCTGAAGTGTATAGGGATATAATGTCTGCCCAGATTCAGACAAATTCAGCAAAGTTGATTTGATGGTGTTTCACTTTACAGATGGTCAATGACCCAAAACATACTGCAAAAGCAACCCAGGAGTTTTTTTAAGGCAAAGAAGTAGAATATTCTGCAATGGCCGAGTCAATGACCTAATCTCAACCCGGCTGAGCATGCACTTTCCGAAAACAAAACTCAATTTAGAAAAACTCACAAACAAGCAACAACTAAATAAAGCTGCGATAAAGGACTGGCAAAGCATCATGAAGGAGGAAACCCAGCGTTTGGTGATGTCCATGCATTCCAGTCTTCAAGCAGTTATTTTCTGCAAAGGATTCTCGACAAAGTATCAAAAATTAACATTTCATTTATGATTCTGTTAATTTGTCCAATTACATTTGAGCCCCTGAAATAAGAGGAATGTGTATGAAAATGGTTGCAATTACTAAACGTTTCATATGATATGTTTGTTTAACCCCTTGAAATAAAGGTGGAAATCTGCACTTCATTTGCATCTCAGTTGTTTCATTTCAAACCAGAGTAATAATAATGAAAATTGTGCCAGTGTCCAAATATTTTTGGACCTAACTGCATATGTTAAGTTATTCATTTATTAAAAACATGGCCTGTACTTTTGTGGCAGAGCAGTAACAGTTGTTTGTCCCTTATTATTAAACACTTTTATTCCCACATCAGATGGTGAGGGTGCTACAGTGAGGAAAAAAATTTGATCCTTGAAGATTTTGAACATTTGTACACTGACAAAGAAATAATCAATCTATAATTTTAATGGTAGGTGTATTTTAACAGTGAGAGACAGAATAACAAAAAAAAATCCAGAAAAACGCATGTCAAAATTTTTTTAAATTGATTTGCATGTCAATGAGTGAAAAACGTATTTGACACCTTCGACTTTGACAGTACATGGCCCCTTCCATCGTCCCTTTGATGCGGTGCAGTTGTTTTGTCCCCTTAGCAGAAAAACACCCCCAAAGCATAATGTTTCCACCTCCATGTTTGACGGTGGGAATGGTGTTCTTTGGGTCATAGGCAGCATTCCTCCTCTTCCAAACACAGCGAGTTGAGTTGATGCCAGAAAGCTCAATTTTGGTCTCATCTGACCACAACACTTTCACCTAGTTCTCCTGTGAATCATTCAGATGTTCATTGGCAAACTTCAGATGGGCCTGTACGTGTCCTTTCTTGAGCAGAGGCACCTTGCGGGCGCTGCAGGATTTCAGTCCTTCACTGCATATTATGTTACCATTTTTTTCTTGGTGACTATGGTCCCAGCTGCCTTGAGATCTTGTTAAGATTCTCCCATGTAGTTCTGGGCTGATTCCTCACTGTTCTCGTGATCATTGAAACTCCACGAAGTAAGATCTTGCCTGGAGCACCAGACCAAGGGAGACTGACAGTTATTTTGTGTTTCTTCCATTTGCGAATAATCTGTAAGGATTACTTATATCCAGCACATAGAATTGTATCAAACCTAGGACTAAAAGGTAATGTCTTACCGGGCCTTAAAATGGCCAGACTTAATGTACCAAAGAATAGTCAGAACGTTTGCCGAGGTTGGGGACACAGAATGGGACTCAATGATAAGGGAAAGCAAGAAGTCAGGGTTACCAGAATACAGGGAAGTCAAAATGAAGCCAAAGTCAATAACCAGAATTAAAAAGTCAGGAATACACTCTCGGACAACCACTAAGGGAAACCATGACAGGGCAATGAGGAGAAGTAGAAATGCTTTTAAATGAGCCCTTTACAAATCTGATTGGCCGAAATCGGCCTTTGACCCCAGAACATGCATGCGCATCTCCTGCGTGATGCCACACGCACGCCGACATCGTCATCAACATAGGCGGACGTGGGGTTATAATTTGGCTTGGATCCGCAGTTACCGGCGTCCATCAACATGCTGCAGGAGTCAGGTACACCAACGCATGGCTGCTGAGCGCAGATACCGCGAGGTGAGGATGAATATGTTACATAATCACACCAGCTGTTGTCACCTTCTCACCAAGCTGCTTGGCAATGGTCTTGTATCCCATTCCAACCTTGTGTAGGTCTACAATCTTGTTCTTGACATCCTTTGACAGTACTTTGGTCTTGGCCATGGTGGAGAGTTTCAAATCTGATTGATTGATTGATTGCTTCTGTGCACAGGTGTATTTTATACAGGTAACAAATTGAGATTAGGAACACTCCCTTTAAGAGAGCGCTCCTAATCTCAGCTCATTACCTGTATAAAAGACACCTGGGACTCAGAAATCTTGCTGATTGATAAGGGATCAAATACTTATTTCACTCATTGACATGCAAATGAATCTATAACTTTTTTGACATGTTTTTCTGTTATTCTGTCTCTCACTGTTAAAATGCACCTACCGTTAAAATTGTAGACTGATCATTTCTTTGTCAGTGGGCAAACATTCCAAATCAGCAGGGGATCAAATTCTTTTTTCCCCTCACTGTACATATGTATGTGTATTTGTACGTGTTTCTAACTGTGTGAGAGAACCTATTTTAGCCCCCAAGTCTGTGAGAGAACCTATTTTAGCCCTCAAGTTTTAATAACTAGAATTGCTCTTGTGCAGATTATAAAGAATAATTTAGGTCCCTAAATATATCTAGTCAGGAAGTGTCTTTCTTTATTGAAAACAAACAAAAAACAAACATAATGACCCTGTAAAATAAAATAGTTTTATTTCAAAGCCAGAAATATTCTCTGCATATGTAGATATGCACTAACGTGTGCAAAATAAATATATAATCCTCACAGCCTAGATTATATATATATATATATATATATAGATGAAAATTTATCCATACTTACCGTAATTTTCCTTTCCTGGTCATAGGCCATGGCAGCACAACAATGGGTTAGCTCCTCCCTATCCCTAATTAGACAGGAACAGAATTAAAATCAGGGGTATAAATACCCCCTCCCACCAATGGTCCCTTAGTCTTGTTAACAGCAATATCCCAGGGCGGGATCTAAGTGCTGCCATGGCCTATGACCAGGAAAGGAAAATTACGGTAAGTATGGATAAATTTTCATCTTTCCTGGCCATATCCATGGCAGCACAACAATGGGTAATACCCAAGCAATCGCCAAGGGAGGGAATAAAGAAACACAGACTCAAGAACATTTTAAATGCTGGTGTATTAGAAATCACATGTGCAATAGAAATCAATCAAGAAGAGCTGACTGAGTCCGATTGGCTGGCTTTAACGTCAATCTGGTAATGCTTTATAAACGTGTTTGGAGAAGACCAAGTGGCTGCTTTGCAAATCAGCTCGGGTGACAAATTAGCAGCTGCTGCCCAGGATGAGGAAAGGGACCTCGTGGAGTGAGCCTTGAGCCCCTCAGGAACTTTCATCTTTGAAGCTTGGTAAGCCTGAATGATGGCGGCAACAATCCATCTACTGATGGCCATCTTAGAAGCCTGAAGCCCTCTTCTGGGGCCGTTGGGGATGACGAATAGCCTTTGAGAGATCCGCCAGGCTGAAGATCTTTGTAGATAGACAGACAGACATCGAACAAGATCTAGCGGAGAAGGCAGAGATTCAGCATCCTCAGACTCTGAATGAAGAGCCGGGAGTATTATTTCTTCGTTGATGTGAAAAGCTGACACCACTTTAGGACGAAATTCAGGAACAGTCCGTAAAATAACTCTGTCCTTATGAAAAACTGTAAAGGGCTCTTTAGTAGATAAGGCATGGAGTTCAGACACTCGTCTACCTGAGGCTAAGGCCACCAATAGAACCGTCTTAATAGTGAGTAACTGAGGAGAGATGGATTCAAGAGGTTCAAAAGGAGAATTGCTCAGAGCTTTTAACACCAAGGGCAGGTCCCATGGTGGAGCGAAGGGCTTGATAGGAGGCTTGATTTTCAAAACTGCTGCCATAAATCTGATCACGTCTGTGTTCAAGGCCCATCTTTGGTCCGTAAGGGCCGAAAGAGCTGAAATATGTACCTTCAGGGTATTGTAGCTTAAACCCTTATCAAGACCGGATTGTAGAAATTCAAGGATCTCCTTGGTGGAGATAGACTGAATATTCCTGTGGTTGGATGCAGCCCAGGAGGAAAAAACGTCCCAGATTCTGTAGTAAGTGGAAGATGTAGAGCGTTTCCTTGCTTGCAGTAGAGTTTCAATGACAGAATGGGAAAATCCCTTGCAGTTCAACCTTTTCCTTTCAATTTCCATGCCATCAGCTTGAGGGAGGCAGGGTCTGGGTGGAGGACAGGACCCTGATGTAGAAGGGAAGGAATATTTGGAAGCTGCCAGGGGTCTGCGCTGCAGAGGCTCAACAACAGAGGAAACCACGGCCTGCGAGGCCAAAAGGGGGCTATGAGGATGATGGATACCTTCTCCTGCCTCAATCGTCTCAGAAGAGGAAAGATGAGGGGCGTAGGAGGAAATGCGTAACCTAGGTGAAATTCCCAATCGATTGAAAGAGCATCCCTTCCTGATGCTTGGGGATCGATGTTTTTTGATGCTGCATATAAGGTCTTGTGGCATGCCCCATACTTGAGAGATGTCTTCGAACACCTTGTTTGACAGACTCCATTCTCCTGGATCTAATTCCACTCTGCTCAGGTAATCCGCTATGGAATTCTGGACTCCTGGAAGATGGATCGCCGATAGGCCCGCTAGATGCTTCTGGGAGAAGGACATTAGGGGCTTCATAATGGACATCATTTTCTGACTCCTTGTTCCCCCTTGATGGTTTATGTAGGCAACTACAGTGGAATTGTCTGATCTGATCTTGATCCACTTGAAGCGTATGAGGGGAAGGAAATTCTCTAGAGCTTTTAGAACTGCCAGAAGCTCTAATTGGTTGGAGGGAGTCTATGTTACCGGAAAGGACCATTTCCCCTGGATAAACTGATCTTGCAGGTGAGCACCCCATCCCCACTGGCTTGCGTCCGTGGTAATAACTGTCCATGTGATGTTCCCCAATGGAAACCCTCTGAACAGGGATTTCTTCTGTAACCACCAAATCAGAGATTGATGGACCTGAGGGGGAATCTTGATAGGCTGCAGTGGACTTTTCGATCTGAATTGAAGGATGAAATTCTTCTGGAAAATCCTCATCCTCCATTGGGCCCATCTTGTCAGTCCGATGGTGGAGGACATTGATCCTAATAGGCTCATGCATCTTTCTGCTGAGGTCACATTGGATGCTAACATGTCTTTGACTTTGTTCATCATCTTCGTACCTCTTTCTGGAGACAGTTGCACTGTGCCTGCTAGAGTGTTGAATATGGCCCCCAAATATTTCATCTCCTGAACCGGCTGTAATTGGCTCTTGTTCTCGTTTATCTTCCAACCATGACGGCGTAGAAAACGTAGACAAACCTGCCCATGGGTCTGAAGGGTATCTGTGTCTTCTGCCAAGATGAGGATGTCGTCAAAGTAATGGTAAATGGCTATGCCCTTTTTCCTGAGCTCCGCAATCAAAACAACCAAGACCTTGGAGAATGTTCTTGGAGCTGTGCTGAGACCAAACAGCAGGGCTCGGAATTGAAAATGCCCTTGTTCCACTGCAAACCAAAGGAATTTCTGATGTTCTGGAGCGATGGGGATGTGGAAATAAGCATCTGGTAAGTCTATAGAAATCATCCATTGGAGTGGAAAGACAACCTTTATGATGGATTGAATAGATTCCATCTTGAACTTTCGGATGAGGAGATGCTGATTTAGTCTGCTTAAGTCTAAGATAGGTCTCCAACCACCTGAAGCTTTTCTGGTGAGAAACAGGTGAGAGTAAAACCCTTGACCTTGTTGTTGCTGAGGAACTGGAATGATGACATTTCCTTCCTGGAGTGTCGAGATGAAATCTTTCAAGTCCTGTCTTTTTGCTGCATCTCCTGGCCATTTGGTTGTTTGAAAGGAGTAAGCTGGAGGGGGTCTGAAAAATTCTAAACGATATCCTCTTCTTATGATATCCAACACCCATCTGTCTGTGGTGGATAATTCCCATACGTCTTGGAAGAGTAACAGACGTGCCCCCACACCCACTGACTGGGGGGGAGACCAGTCATAAAGATCTGGGGTTCTTGTGGAACGAGGCGCCTCTAGATTTACCGCCTCTGGATGACTATCCACCTCTCCAAGGTTGGGATCTTCCATGCTCTCTTCCTGGCTTGTAAGATCTGGCATCTCGAAAGGAAAAATAGTCTGGATATCGTTTGGATCGAAAGGAACCTCTGGGTTTACGATCCTGCGGGAGAAAAGCTCTTTTGCCTTCGGCTGCTCTTTTAATACATTCATCCAAGTTTTTTCCAAACAACATGTCGCCGTGGAAAGGTAAGGCACATAAACTAGATTTAGAAGAGGTATCTGCTATCCAGGACCTTAACCATAAAGCCCTTCTGGCTGAAACGGAGAGGGCCATATTTCTGGCAAAGGCCTTAACCAGATCCACCGAAGCGTCAGACGTAAAGTCTACTGCAAGTTTTATATCTTTTAGACTTTCCAGGAGACTGGATCTGCTCCTGCCTCTTTGGATGTCTGCCTCTAGATTTTCCATCCAGATCTTTAAAGCTCTGGAAACTGAGGTGAGAGCGACTGCTGGATGGAGGCCTGTGCCTGCAGCCACGTAAGCTTTGGCGAGGTTCAGATCCATTTTTCTATCCATGGGATCTCTGAATGAACCTGCGTCGTCAACTGGTAGAGTAGTGTGTTTGGCCAGTCTTACTATGGCCGCATCTACCTTAGGAGCCGAATCCCAACAGCTGGAGTCTTTTCTCTCAAATGGATAAAGACGAGCAACTCTGCCTTGAGAGGTCAGTTTTCTACGAGTATTTGACCACCCGTCTTCAATCAGTTCCTTGATTGTCTCATGAGCTGGAAACGTGGCTCTCTTTTTCTTCAGATCAGCAAAATATCTACTGGAAGTAGAAGGTTGCTCAGAGGAAATTTCCTTGAGACTCAAGGATTTGCGCACTCTGGATATTAAATGATCAACTTGAGCAGGCTCCATGAATTCTGGGGCATAAGATTCTTCTTCAGAAGAGGATAGCCCGTCCCTGTAGGAGTCTACGGACTCATCTGAGGATTCTTCCTGAGAAAACCCCAAGGGTTCAGCGAATCTTGGCCTCTTGTGGGACTTCCCAGCTTCTCTGATGCCCTGGGAGACCGCCTGCTTGATAAACTCTATCATATCTGGAGTAGGGGCAGTAGTGGAAGTGCCTGCAGGTGTAGAGAGGCATTCTGCGCAGAGACGTTTACCTTCGAGTGGTTTATTGCTGCAGGCTTCGCATCTCTTCTTCATAGGCGACTTGCCTTTGGAAGTTCTGGATGCTTTAATTCCCGTAGAGCTGACATAATAGGGAAATACAATTAAACCAGGCACTCTTTTGTTTGGTATAGATAGAGAGAGGGAAAATTAATGGCTTACCTATAACCTTTGGATTGTGACTTTTGTTTACGAACGGATGCCTCAGAGTCTGATGAGAAAGATTTGTCCATCTTCCCTGTCATAATATAGGAAGGAATTGAAATATTTATACCCAAAAAAGCATAAAAATTCAATCTGTGAAAAAAAAGGGGAATGTGCCTTTAAGAAATAAACCCATACCTGAGTTACAGAAAACTGGAGGCTTGAAAATATCGAACAAAACTGGAACAAAAGATGCTGCAAGAGCTCCCCAGAGTCCAGGCAACCTGAAACAGGTAAGAAAATTCAAATTTGGCGCCTTTTTAAAGGTGGCGAGTGACGTCACCGTGAACCCGGAAGAACGCTCCGCGCATGTGCACAATTACTTCGTGCATGCGGAAGTCCGCATGACGTGCCCCTAATCTGCGCATGCGCGGAGGCGTCCCAGATGCAGCCACCGGTCCGCGCATGCGAGGAAGAAGCTATGAAGCGGCCGCCGGACCGCGCATGCGCGGGGACCGGGAATGACGCGCCCACAGTCCGCGCAGGCGCAGAGCACCAGGAAGACGCCGACAAGATGGCGGTAAGCCCAAAAATTAGCCCGGTAAAATTAAAATTTTAAAGGGAAAGGGGAGAGAGAGAAGAAAAAAAAATACAAAATCCTTGGCACATACAAAGAGGTGGAAGGGGGAAAACCTGACAGCCATAAGTAATATAATACACAAGAAATGCATTAAAACTTACTGTGCCTGCCAGGTAGAGGTAAGAAGAATCTTCTGTAGATGAGGTTCTTCTGCCACTTCCTGCTACCGCTTGGTTACTGCAGGGAATGTTCCTTACTGGCAATATTTTGCTTGCTACCCCTAGGGTCACTGCAAGTGGCTCCCGGTCACTAAAGGAGCATCTCCAGGGGGATATCCTTTGCGCAGGGCCACGTACTGGAGACTTCCCAAGGAAGAGAGGCTGAACTCCCTTGAGGCCGAAGGTAAAAACCCTCAGGTAAGCCAAAGAGAAAAAAGAGTAAGTTCACAGTCTACAATGACTGGAGTCCTATAGGGATAGGACAGGAAAAAAAGGGACCATTGGTGGGAGGGGGTATTTATACCCCTGATTTTAATTCTGTTCCTGTCTAATTAGGGATAGGGAGGAGCTAACCCATTGTTGTGCTGCCATGGATATGGCCAGGAAATATATATATATATATATATATATAAAAAAACACATATATATATATATATATATATATATATATATGTGTGTGTGGTTTTTTTTCTTTTTTTTCTTATGTATTTACTATATATATTTAATTATGTATTTACTATGACTGTCAGCTGTAAATGTAATGATATATACTTATCTGCCTTTGAATTGATATAATTGGAAATTAGTGAAAGGCTCAGTCTATACATGCTACACCATTTTCGTGCATGCTCAGAATTAAATAGTTATAGCTCCAGTTTAAAAAGCATGATAAAGAAAGCATTATATATAAGAAATACAAATAAATATTGAAGTCAGTGCTCCATTGTTTTCAGCATCCTTTGGCATAATTTGCGTTTCAACAATGGATTTCTCCAATCATGGCTTCTGTACTGTTCCACAGAATCACATACCTGTCATACTATAACTGGCACATAATGCAGACAGGCAATTACTGAAGGTTATCCTGCTATGTCAGAAAAAAATCTTCAGAGTAAAAGTCTTGTACATATGATGGAGAGCAAGAGGCTTTTGGTATTGAATCAGATATGCATAAATCACCAGTTTTTACAAGTGTCAGGAAGGTCTTTAGAAGTGACACAGAAACAATGCAGAGGAATATATGCCTTAACATGACACTGCATATCAAACTAGTGCATCTCTTCCAGCGTGGTCCCTGCAGGATAAACAATTAGAGAGCCAAACAGCTCAACAGGAATAGACACAGTTGGCATTGTGCTGTAGCAAAATGGCTGCTCAGGAGAAGTTTATGCCATTCCATTCAACAATAAATCAACATGCCCTATTCATTATTCACAGACTATGATATATGGCTATATTTAATACTCTCTCTGTACATCTGGCTTTAGTCAGGACCAAGAAAAGGATATAAATTCAATGGACCAAATGATGTCTAGGTTAAAGTAATATAATGGCTAGTGGTAACAAAATGTCAAAATGTTTTCCAATCTGACACTGTTTATATGTTGACCTCCACCGTGAAGTCCTCTAAAATAAATAAAGAATAAAATGGAAGTGTTCAATTCCAATTGTATTATAAGTTTTATTCAACATATTTTGATGAATGCAGTAATGTTCTGACACTTCCATATCTTTGTCAGTTTTATAACTATTGATATTGGGGAGTGATATTGGGTAGTGACATTCTCTGTAAAACCTAAACCCTGTAATTCTTTTTTGTGTTATTATTCTTTAAGATCTTGTAAAAGGTTTAAAACTAATAGACTTGGGCACAGTGAGGAAGTTTGTTTTGGACAAAAAAATCTTTATTTTTCGGGATGGACAAATTTTGGCCATATGTTGGTTCGACACCTGACAAACAAAAAGGTTGCAAAAATGGTGTATTGCAAAATATATGCATAATATTAATATTATCTTAATATTTTGCAGTCCATCTTGACGAATAGGCTTCAGGCAGTCCTGCCACACCTGATCCACGCGGACCAGACTGGTTTTATCCCTGAGCAGGAGGCGCAGGATGGCACCTTACAGCTTTTTGCCATACAACACCACGAGAGACAGACGAACCGACGCATGCTCCTGCTGTCAACAAATGCCGAGAAGGTCTTTGACCATGTTCACTGGCCATATCTGATGGCCATATACAGCAGGCCTCATGCATCCGTGACAGTGAACGGGGCTTTGACCACTGGCATTCGTGTCCGCAATGGGACTCTCCAGGGTTGCCCACTCTCTCCAATACTCTTTGTCATGTCCTTAGAACCCCTGCTTCAGGCCCTCCACCAGAACACGGATATTCAGGTTATGCTCTACAGGGGACGGAACATAAAGTCGCTGCTTATGCAGATGACCTCCTCTTCTTTGTGACGAGCCTGAGGACCACGCTACCCTGCCTCTTGTCAGAATTCAGGAGGTTTGGCAAGCTATCTGTATTTAAAATCAACCTGTCAAAATGCGAAGTATTAAACATCACACTCCCGAGAAGTGAATATGCGTCACTGGAGATGGTGTTCCAGTTCCACTGGTGCTCTGGTAAAATGAAATGTCTAGGGGTCTGGGTCACCACGGACCCGAGAGACTTATTTCAAAGCAATTTCCTTCCCCTGCTGAAGACGATAATGGCGGATCTGCGGAAAGGGTCGTACCCCCATCTGTCCTGGCATGGCAGAGTTGCAGGGGTTAAAGAACTTGCTCCCACGAGTGTTATACCTCTTCCAGACGGTCCTGCTCACTCCGCAGGCCACTTTCTTTGCATCTTGAAATCAGCAGTGATCGGATATATCTGGCGGAGGAAGCGTTACCGTTTGCATCACGACATGCTTTGTTTACCCAGACATAGGGGAGATTTGGTTTTCCCTGACTTTAAAAGATACCATCAGGCCACTGTTCTACAATGGATCATGGACTGGCATCTTCTATCATCGAAAAAACAGTGGATACTAGTGGACAAAGAAGAAATGAGAGCTACTTTACCATTAGCTGTATGGATGGGGGTATCTGAGGGCATGGAACACAGGGAGAGGACAGCGCCTGTTTCACAAACACTCCGCACATGACGGGCGGTTCGCAAACTGCCCCAATTGTCACCCACACCTAGCCCCCTCTTACCAGAGTCTGATAACGTCAAACTTGGTGGGGGGTTACCACCCTCGGCCTGGCAGTGACTGGAGGGAAAGCCACGAACCGCTTTGATCACTCTCCGGTATGTCCAATTACAGAATTATGTTTGTATGCTACCACAGAGGGATAAACTACACAGGAGCTTCACATGGTTTGAGGAGCTTTGCATGCGAGGTGCGGTACTAGAGAAGGCAGTTTCGATACTCTATGAATACCTTCTGGTGGGGAACAGCACTACGAACAATAAGTTCCAAAGGCAATGGGAGGAACTGATTGGCAAAGCTTTTTCGGCTGCGCAGTGGGATAAGGTGCTGTTGTGTATTGCCACAACAGCTCCATAAGTTCACAATATCAGGAAGTTTACTATAAGATACTATTGCTCTGGTACAGGACACCGGCTGCTCTTCATCGGATCTTCCCTACTGTGCTGCCCACCTGCTGGAGATGTCAGGCCGCTAGAGGCACGATGTGGCATATATGGTGGGAATGCCCGGTCATAGTTCCCTACTGGGACATGGTGAAGAACGAGGTTACTGATATCCTTGGGGATTCGGTTGAGTGGTGGGGGGAACTGGCCTTGCTACACTTGTCTTCCAAATCTATTCCGAGTTACAAGCAATCTATCTTACACCATTTGCTTAATGCGGTTAAGGCCCTGATTCCTGTTTTCTGGAAAAAAATCTGAGATTCCCACTAAAGAGACCTGGCTACGAAAGGTGGAGGAGATACAGGCAGCTGAGGCGATGCATGCCTCTCTGCTCGGGATGGGTCAAGACACGCTGAGGCCTGGCAACCATGGTTTGTCTATATGGCACGTGATTTATAATTCTTGTACGAGCGGGTGATGTGGGAGGTGCCCGGAGGCACTTGCTCATCCAGACACGAGAACCTCTCTTGTTTATTTTCTTCTTCCACTATCTATAATTTACGTTGTTCTCTTTCTCTGATTTTATTCTTATGACCAGAGCAGGAAAGGATTGACACACCTTCCTAATATTTATATCAGCCTAATTGGCAAAGGGAAAACTCTGGCAGATGCTACTGATGGGGTGCCTTACTATGTTCATTGTACAATGCAGAGTTCTGTACAAGACACATATAAATGCTAAGAACCGGGAATAACATGTTAGCCACTGCAGCTTACTTGTTTCTAAGATTGCGGTGGTAAAACACAACTGGATCGACCAGGAAATCACATGTGCAACATGTAATAATTGTTTCATAATTTTCATAATAACCGTTTTATAAAATGATACTTTGTTGCGATGCATGTGCTGTTTCATATGCTAGTACATATTTCAGATTTTGAATGATTACACGGATGGGAGACACGGGGGCCTGTAGGAGGCTTTCTTTGCTCCTTTTCTCTTCACCTACTTATCTCTTGCATCTTTCTTTCTTCACTGTCCTCTCTCGCAGGCCTTACTCCTTTGACAAGGTGGGAAGGACTGACTTTCACAAACAACACCCGATCCCTTTTAGAACCACATGCAGATACAGACAAAATTGGGGAAGGCTCTGCATTTCATGTCACCATTATATTTTTACTTAGAATGTACCTTGGGAACCACCGCCTGCAGTTATATAACTCCTGATAACTTAACTGGATCCGTACAAGCTGTGGTTTTTTGTGTGTAATATCTGCATGTATGTATGTAGTGGGGCCTGTGTGCCTACAACTCTTTTGTCTCCATATCTATAAAAACTCAATAAAAAGAGATTTCACAAAAAAAAAAAAATATTTTGCACTTTTTAGTTCACAGATGAAGTGAGAAAAAGAAGAGGTGCAGTATAAACTATATTTGCATATTATATATTTATGAAATATAGAAATATAGATTTTTTGTTTTACTGCACCTCCTGTTTCCCTATATTGGTCACTTCTCACTTGATTTGTGAATAAAATTAACATTTAGTGACTGTTCCCTAGCTGTCAATCATCTATTTTCTCACCAGTCATCTCTTTTTTTTGGCATCTGTGGTAGAATTCAGAATAACAAATCAAAACGCTGAACCATTGCATGTTCATTTGGTTTGTGATTCGGCTACATTTTGACTCGGAGTTTGAGAAATCGACCGATCAGCCATGGCAACTAATAATATGATAGTATTGACCATTTGGGCTCAAAAAGGGAAACACCATATATTGTGAAATACAGTGCACCTGGAGGTTAAATATTTTATAGGTAAAAAAGATGACTATTGTCTCATTTCTACTTTCTAATTAAGTCAAAGGGTCTGTAGTACTTATTCTGCATTTTCCCAAAAAGGTCTATTACATATATTGTATTACATGCATGATTAATATTTACTTCATAATTAATTATTGGTGTGTGCTGGTTTCTTAATTTATATACATAGTGATTTGGGTTTCGTGTGGAACTTGGTCTACCAGATTCAGCCTGCAATCACTTTCTATTTTAGTAAGTGTCCATGTTATTATTATTAATTAGTATGCTTCTGTTTTTTCACTAATTTATGAAATACTGAATGATGCATGTAGTTTCTACAATCTCTAATAAGTAATCTTGTCAATCAAGTTAACCTGGCTGCTTAGTTTGTTTCATCATATTTTTCATCATATTTTATAATATTTTAAAATCACACGTTTTAATTAGAAAATTACTAAAGTAGCTTCTGAAAGTAACATGCTATTTTAGTATTATAGATTGCATTAGTTATCATCACGTACATTTTTATTGTTGTCTATCAAATTAAGATAGGGGTGTTACTTTTACACACTGACCAGTGACTTACAGTATATAATTGTTTATAAGATTACGCCATGCCTGTCATCATCAAGGATGGGTGAAAAAATTCAATGTTTGCAACTTTATTTACCAGATTTGCAGAAAATACACACAAAAATGATACTTCTTTGAATATCATGATTTTTCTTTTGGCAAATAACATTTATAACAGAGAAAACCTGCCAAATAACTGCAGCAGCAAAAAAAAAGGAAGAAACGTAGACATAGTAGCAAAAATCATGGTCTCTGCATTTTCCGTATAGCTGTTTCTTTCTCTATGGCTGTACAGTGTAGTTTATATCTGTAAGTAATTTTTTCAACCAGATTCCATACATGTTAAATATGATTACAGAGTCCATGAAAAGTGCTATTTCCATGATGAACTGTGAGAGATACATGGACAATTTGACAACCTTGAGGGGTTTTTCTCACAACGTTCATTAATTTTTGGTGAGAAATGCATATGTTTTGCTAACCCTGGAAACATTTCACACAGAAAAGCTTCAACAGTGTGGATATTAAATTTGCAAATTAGCATAAATTTTAAGTAAAAATGGCTATTTTGCTAAATATTCTCAGCTATGTTTATGGCTCAACTCTTTGGACTTCAATTTGCAATTTCCTTTTGAATTGCAAACAAATCTCTGTTTAGTGAACAACCCTGAGAGCATTCTGATAGTATCTACTGTTTTTATGAAACATTTAATGAACATCACATTTGTTCCATCACTGAACAAAGCAGTTTGCAAAATTACACAAGTGTGTAAAAAAATGAGTAGTGCATCATGCTTTTGGAATGTAAGAGCTATATAAGTGCTTCCTTAAAGTATCTTTTCAAATCTCAAGAATGTATTTGGTGATGTGTATTACAAAGTGAACACTTTGAGAAAGTAAGCCATTGCATTCTTTCACATTGTATGACAAATACCACAGTATTTGTTCAAAAAAGGCAATTATTCTTCCATAAAAATGAAAGAACTGTCAACATCAAATATTACGTCACAACAGCTAAATAAATATGTAGCCATATCTAAAGTTAGCAATATTTAAAAATTAGAAACCACATTTTATTTCGATACATTTCATATGCCAGCCATTCATGATATTAAGCACGCAGACATGTGAGCATATTTAACTGAAAAAGGAAACACAGGTTGAGCCAAGTGAAAAGTATGAAATCAAAATTCGAACCCAATAATCTGAATCCGTACAAATGTACGCTTATGCAGTAAATTCCTTGCAGTTGGCAATGTCATTCAGTGGAGGACAAGCCGACTATATCTATCATAGTACCTTCTGTACTAGAACAGCGACAAGTTGATCAACATATTTATTACGGTTAATAACACTAAAAAGTAGTTAGTAGGCACACCTTAGAAAATAACAGGGTTTAGAGTATTTACATAAAGTGAGTTGTACTTGAAAATAAAGTAAGGGATGCCCAAATTGTTTCAAATTAATTGCATAGTCAATAGAAATTGGTAATGACAGTATCTAAATGAAGGTAATCATATGACGCCTACAACTTGGTAGTCTTTAATTAAAGAACAGCATACTGTTAACTACAACCTTACCTTTTCCTGTAAATAACATGAAGACATTGCTTTGGAATATAACATGGCACATACTTTATTTGTCTTTGAAAATAAATCCAGTTCAGATCACCTTGATCACAATATGTAAACATTTACAGATAAAGTAGCAGTGTATATAGAACATATACTACATGGGAAATATATGGTTCTCTCAATGCGAGTTTTTATGCTATGACATATGGTATATTTTCTGAGCATTGCAAAAAGGCTTTTCATATTGCTTTGCATCAGAAAAATAGGATATTAGAATTTTGAGAATGGGCAAAATCTCAGAGAAACCTCAATATCTTTCCCTTCAGTTATTCCCCACACAGTTCTCAAAAATGTGTATGTTTACTTGTGCCTCTATACAGAGAATCTACACCATTTGCATATTAGAATTGTAGCGGAATGGACATTTGCAAGCTACTTTTTATCCCAAATGTTGGCTTTCCGTATCTTCCCCCTGTTATTTTGTGTATTTTGCCCTGGTTATTTCGAGTGGTTCTTCTTTGGCCGTACGGGAGCCTTCATATGTACGGAATCCATTAGTCGAGATATAAAGTACCGAACGGGGGCATCCGTATCGTAAAAGGACTCTTGTATGGTTTTCACACAGGAACCTCACAAACAGAGACCGGCCAGGGCACCTATTCTCCTGGAACTATTTTGGGCTACCACCTCATGTCTGGCCGGTCAAATCTTCCACACAATGCCATTCCCATACTACCAAACCGATCTGAGTGATTCTTGGATATGTTGGTCACTCAGATCGGGGCTATCAGGGAATGTACTTTGTGGGGTTCCAGTGTATGGTTGGGGGACTTTTGCGGTATGGGATGTTTTTGTATCTGAGAAATAATTAAATTGGAGGAGTTTACTAAGGCAATTATCACTCTTGAAACCCTTGCATTTTCTGCCTGCGAGACCCCTTGCAGAACAGAACACTGCAGTGAGTACCTTTTCAAAAGTACCGTTCCAAGGTGTTAATAGGTGTTAACAAGCTCCGGGTGCTCCCTGGTTCGTGCGGTTGTTCGGTAGTCAAAAGGGATAATGTTAGAACAGGAGGGGAATACAATCTACCAAACAGACAGGCGAATGGAACAGAAAGCTTTTTAATCCAGGGACAGGAAATCTGTCGCAGCATGTTTGGCAAATTGCACTGATGCACCAATCAGCATCTCTCATAGAGATGTATTGAATCAATGCATCTCAATCAGAAGCATTGCGTATCTCCATGCAGAGTCTGGAGATACTGAATGTCAGTCCTGCAAATTTTGTATGGTGCCAGGAGTGCCCTGGGAGCTTCTGGCAATATGGCTGAGTCAATGGAGACAGGGAGCAGTGCTTGTGATTCTCCAGTCCAATTCTCCCATTTTTTTGTGGGTGCTTTCTGAATAATGGAGGATCTAGTCTATCAAGAGTTCTGGATTGCCTGCCTGGAAGATAGATAATAAAATTATAAAAACCTCACAGAGATAACCAGATCAGTAGTAGAAAAATACACTGTATTTCTGGAACTAGAATGGCTTTGGTAAGGACATAATAAGGATGAATCTGTGGCTATATGGGACCAAGAACGAAGAAGTTGAATGTCCATTAACAGCTATCCAGGCTAGCCTATGTTTACTGCTGTAAAAAGTTCTAATTGGATGCACTTCCAGTGCTCCATAATTCTAGTTCCTGAAGTGTGGTAACTACAGTTTTTCAGTAATTTTTCAAACCGTGGTAGAGTATAGTGCTGTCCAAGCTCATTTTCCTCTGCCAGACATCATAGCTTGCATTACTCAAATGCAAGCACAGCACCTGACACTAATGACCCCGATATTGGGTTTCCCATAGTATGTTCCATTGTGGAAATTGATTTTAAGTTGCTTTAGCAATATTGGTCATGTATATATATTCAGCCAGGTAAGTCAGAGGCCCTAAATATGGTCTAGAACAGGCATAGGCAACCTTCAGCACTTCAGATGTTTTGGACTACACCTCCCATGATGCTTTACCAGCATTATGGGTGTAAGAGCATTAAAGGGAATGTAGTCCACAACATCTGGAATGCCGAAGGTTGCCTACCCTCGGTCTAGAACATTGATGGTGTTTGCAAATATGTAAAAAATAAATAAGTCTTCATTTCTAAAGTACAATAAAGACCAGTGAGTGTTATCTTACCTGGTGGAATATATGCTGGCTGAAGAACAAAACTGGGCAATAAAATATCGAGAGACAAAAAGTGTGTGGTTAAAACATAGTAGTGTGTGTGTGTGTATTAAACAAGTCAATTGAATGTCTACAGACTTTCACATTTGAGTAAATGCATTAATATTGTTCTATTAATATTGTATCAATGCCATATTTGATTGCAGTTTGCATAATTAAAATGATAAATGACACAATGGAGAGATCAGAAATCACCACGAAAATCAGTGGAACCAGAATGCACATTCCATTAATGAATTTAACTTTTTACATCTTTACATCACTTTAGAGAACATAACACTTTGATAACTCTCCCCCCTTGTGTGTAAAAGTGTCTGTTTTGCAAAAAATTGTTGCAATGTTTCTCCTACAACTTTCCAGACACAGTTTAAGAATTAATCTACTTAGTCTGTTGATAGCAGATATACAGACACATCAACAAGCCACAAAATATATTTAGAAAATTAACTTTCCTAGCTATTTGCAAAAGTAAACATAGTTCCAAAAGTATTTTTAATATATATATATAAGATATTTGGTTAATATATATCATTTTTAATTCTGTTATATAAAACAAGAATTAAATAATAAATGATCCGTAATTCATTGAAAATATGCTGTCATAAAATATCTTTCAGCACCTTTCAGCATTGATCATATATCTTTATACTGTTATGGATATGTCATCGACACTGCCAGATAACACATATGCAAAATAATGCTGCAAAACCTGTAGAGATTCCTGTGCAAAAATGAGTTCAGCTCTCAGGTGAATTGATTTTCACACTCCCTGTGAAAAATATCAATCAAGTGTTATCTTTAAGATTCCTCTGCACTGCATTTTTGGTTCTATTTAAAGCAGACCTGTCGCTTCTCAGTTTTTCATAAAGATAGAATCTTTATAGAAAAACTGCATATTGCATTTGAATTTCACTAAATGTCCTGCACAATCTAAAGATATACATGAGAAGCAGAAGACACATGCTTTGTGTTTCATACAACTCGGAAAATCCCAAAATGAGTAAAACATCTGAATATTGATTACTGTTCATCAGCCTTGCTTTGCCATTTACAGACAATTTTGCAATTAGGGTATTCACCAGGGGGTGGAGCTATGGAGAATAAGAAGCATTTTCCTTAAATTGCAATACAACACACAAAATTGTCTACCAGCACTCAGAATCCTGCTATCATGTCCAACAAGATTTTTAAGTTAATGCATCATTTGTTTGTAATTTGGAGTGGATTTATTTTGCAAATAGATAAAGGATATAAAAAAAGGGCAGTCTAGGCATCATAATCACTAAGTGCCTTTGTAGTGGTTATGATGTTAGAAGACGTTGGGCATCCTACTTGCATGTAATGGTTATGGTGTTTAGACTGCTCCATTAAACCCAAATGTGTACAGTGTGATAATCATACTCCAAACATATAATGTACACATAAAAAAAATAAAAAATAAATGTATTAAAACCAACATGGGAGTAATGAAGAAGGAAACCTTTGGATGAGTATAATGTTCTCACAAATGACAGGTCAGTTTTAAGTAAATAATAAAAGAAAATAATAATATGTGAATAGCTATCTATCCTGTACAACAGATGACTGAAAAGCAGAGAAAACAAACACTAAAACGTATCATTCTTTTATAAAGAATATGGATTTCAGACCAGCGGCATACTAAGAATTTAACAAATCTCTCATGGACAGAAGGCGCGATGATCTGGGAGACCTGGTTGCAACAGAGCGGTCCTTAGACTCTTGGTATTTGCACTTTATGCTCTCAGTGGGGAGTCTGTCTCTACTTTTCTGTGTTATAATCAGAGGCGGAACTACTGCAGGTGCAGCAAGTGTGGGGGCACCGGGGTCTGCACACTGAGGGGTCCCATCTGGTAGCCCAGGCACCTAGGCCCACCCAATGGGTATTGCTGAAAAGACGCCCTATCTGGCGCTGCAGCCCTTTAGCAGCGCAACCAGGCCCCTTTCACATCAGGCATGCTGAAGTCTGTATGTCAGAATGTGTTTATGTGTCAGTGTATGTATCTGTATCTGTGTGTTAGTGTGCATCATGGTGTTTGTATCTATGTGTGTCTGTCAGTGTATATGTGTCAGTGTGTTTACGGTGAGGGAAAAAGTATTTGATCCCCTGCTGATTTTGAACGTTTGTCCACTGACAAAGAAATGATCAGTCTATAATTTTAATGGTAGGTGTATTTTAACAGTGAACAACAGAATAACAAACAACAAATTCAGAAAAAATGCATGTCAAAAAAGTTATAAATTGATTTGCATGTCAATGAGTGAAATCATTATTTGACCCCTTCGACTTAGTACTTGGTCAGACGTTTCTTGCAGTTGGCCACCAGGCTTGCACACATCTAAGGAGGGATTTTGTCCCACTTCTCTATGCAGATCCTCTCCAAGTCATTAAGGTTTTGAGGCTGATGTTTGGCAACTCGAACCTTCAGCTCCCTCCACAGATTTTCTATGGGATTAAGGTCTGGAGACTGGCTAGGCCTCTACAGGACCTTAATGTGCTTCTTTTTGAGCCACTCCTTTGTTGCCTTGGCTGTGTGTTTTGGGTCATTGTCATGCTGGAATACCCATCCACAACACTTTCACCCAGTTCTCCTCTAAATCATTCAGATGTTCATTGGTAAACTTCAGACGGACCTGTACATGTGCTTTCTTGAGCAGGGGAACCTTGCGGGAACTGCAGGATTTCAGTCCTTCACTGCATATTATGTTACCATTTTTTTCTTGGTGACTATGGTCCCAGCTGCCTTGAGATCTTGTTAAGATTCTCCCATGTAGTTCTGGGCTGATTCCTCACTGTTCTCGTGATGATTGAAACTCCACGAGGTGAGATCTTGCATGGAGCACCAGACCGAGGGAGACTGACAGTTATTTTGTGTTTCTTCCATTTGCGAATAATCGCACCAACTGTTGTCACCTTCTCACCAAGCTGCTTGGCGATGGACTTGTAGCCCATTCCATCCTTGTGTAGGTCTACAATCTTGTCCCTGCCATCCTTGGACAGCTCTTTGGTCTAGGCCATGGTGGAGAGTTTGGAATCTGATTGATTGCTTCTGTGGACAGGTGTCTTTTACACAGGTAACGAGACAAGATTAGGAGCACTCCCTTTAAAATAGTGCTCCTAATCTCAGCTTGTTACCTATATAAAAGACACCTGAGAGCCAGAAATGTTGCTGATTCATAAGGGATCAAATACTTATTTCACTCATTGACATGCAAATCAATTCATAACTTTTTTGACATGCATTTTTCTTTTTTTTTTTTTGTTATTCTGTCTCTCACTGTTAAAATACACCAACCATTAAAATTATAGACTGATCATTTCTAGGTCGGTGGGCAAATGGTCAAAATCAGCAGGGGGTCAAATACCTTTTCCTCTCACTGTATATGTGTGTATCTGTATGTGTGTAAATGTGTATGTATATCTGTGTACAAATGCATGTGACAGTGTATGTGTGTACATGCATACATCCCAATATAGCTCTAATGCACTTTATAGCTTTTCAACTAAATAATAACTTTATGCCATTTTTTTTTCTTCAAAGTTTTGAAGAATTCTGCATCTTAACCTGCCCGCTCTGTCTTATCTGTCATTCTTAAAATACTTACTTTTCCCAGGTTCCTTTACATTTTCTGTCCTCCCTCCTAACCTCTAACCTTTGAAATTTGTTAATCAGCTCCCTCCTACAGTGTAGTCCAGAATGAAAGGTTCCTGGCTGATCAAGCTACTTGTCTGAGTGTATAAAGATGAAGGCTGATAATGCAATGGTACATGTGGGTATCTGCACAAAAATAACTTTAAAAGCTCAATGCCGTGTCTATAAAATGTGTTAAAAAGAAGAGATAAGTACTAGCCTGAAGTACTCATTTAGAGGAACACTCTAAACACCATAAGTCATGCTGCTTGCGTAGGTAATCGTGTAAGTGACCACTGTCACTGTTCACTCTATTGCTTTTATAATGTAGCTATTTGCAAATTCCTGCTCAAATACATAACAGATATGGCATAGGGCTATTCAGCAAGACACTGCTATTTCTGACAGAAGATTAATTTCTCTGAATAAAAATGCTGGTGGTTTTTGAACTTCCTCTTCCATAAATCATTGCTGCCTTAGGGCTAATATTTTCTTTGAAAGACACAATTCACTCCTTTGGTTACTACATGCTCAATACAGAAGATGTAAATATTGGATTTTGCAGCAAATGCATGACTTATATTATTGATGGGTTTTAATTCAGCCTGAAATGCTCCTTTAATGCTAGTATATTTTGCCCTTAAAGGGAAAAAGTCCCTAATTTTGCCATGAGCCCAGATTGCTGTCAGTCGCTACCAGAGACTTAAATAAGCTAGGAACATATTGAAATGTAAATGTTCATATGTTATCTGACTTGGTGCGTCTCTAATTTTCTAATTTGAGAAAAGAACATATTTTTCTAATTTGCCTAGGATCTATAACATCACCTGTGCCACTTATCCATTGTTTGTGGGTTTTACCTGGCCTAATTTGTCTTTAAAGTGACATCATTATACTGAAGCAATTTTGTCCAGGATAACTGCCCTATATATGATGCAAACCCTTCATATCTTAGCCCCTTCCCTGTGTCTCTGAGCCACTCTGTACATTTACAAGGCCACTAATACATCTTAGCTGCCTATCACCTGTGCCACTTATCCATCCATTTGTGGGCTTCAACCTCATTTGTCTTTAAAGAGTAACTATAGTGCCATGAAAAACTATAGCTTCGGCCTTTGTCAAGGCCCACCCCCGTGGTGCAGAAGGGGTTAGTATCCCCTTCTGTCACTTACCTAATATCCCCTTCTGTCACTTGCAATAGGATTTCCCCATAGGAAAGCATTATTCAATGCTTTCCTATGTTGATTCTAGTGACGCTGGAATTCCTCATGCATAGCTGAGGTGGTCTGGGTGCCTACATTGTCCCTTTAAAGTAACATCATTATACTTGAGCTAAACAAAGACTATAGAGAAAGAGTACTGGTACATTCCGTTATCATTGGCTAGATCAGCGGTTCCCAAACTGGGACGCGACGGGCACAGGGGAGCCGCGAGATATTTTCACAGTTCAATGATCATAGCACCTGGAACCGTGCCGGCTCTGCAGGACAAGAGAAAGATCAGAGATATCCCTCACTAGTCCGCGAGCAGTGTAATGCTGGCAGCTGGCAGGGGAGGGAGGGAGGACCTGGGGGAACTCTAACCTGCAGCTCCGTTGGGTTCTCCTCTTGCGAGCTCGGAGCGCTGCCACGGTTACCACGGCAACGCTCAGAAACTCGCGAGAGCAGACCGGACCACCAGGGATTAGTACTGTCCCCCCTAGTAGGCAAAGGTAAGCAGGGATATCAATATATCAATATATATGTAATTCATTATTAATCTACCCTCCCCCTTCCCTCCCTTCCCCCCTGTGCACACACACTGCCCCCGTACACACTGTCCCCTATACACACACACACTGCCCCTCCCACACACACTGCCCCTACACACACACACACACACACTACCCATATACACATTGCCCCCATATACACACTGCCCCTACACACACACACAGCCCCCATATACACACTGTCCCCCCTACACACACACCCACTGCCCCCACACACACACACTGCTTCATATACACACTGCCCCCATACACACACTGCCCACCCTAGTAAAAAAAAGACAGACACACACACTGCCTCCATATACACACTGCCCCTATACACACACTGTACCCCTCACACTCACTGCCCCATACACACACATTGCCCCACATACACACACACACTGCCCTCATACACACACACTGTACCCCTAACACACACTGCCCCTATACACATGCACTGTACCCCTCAGTCGCACTCTGCCCCCACAAACACACTGCTCCATCAATACACACACACTGCCCCCCTCAATATACACATATTGACCCCCACACACATACTGCCCCCCTACACATATACTGTACCCCTCACGCACACACTGTATCCCTCACACACAGAATGCACCCCCACATACAAACTACATCCTTCACAAACACAATGTACCCCCGTACACATACTGCACCCCACACACAAACACACACACTGCACCCCTCACACACACACACACACACTGCACCCCTCAGACACACACTTAACCCCACACACATAGCACCCCTCACACAAACCACTGCCCCCATCCCCTACTAAAGCCCCTATCTCGGCAGACCCCATGTAAGTTGTCAAACTGTTCTTAACCCCTTAAGGACACATGACATGTGTGACATGTCATGATTCCCTTTCATTCCAGAAGTTTGGTCCTTAAAGGGTTAAACAGTGTGCTGTAGTGGTTACTGTGCCTGGATTGTTTCTTTACATAACCTACAAGTGCCCCTCCTGAGATTATGTTCTGGATCCCCCACTGACAGGAAAACATTTGACTTGGGGTGCCTTGTAAAAATATCCTTGGAAAAATATTGAAACATTAAGAGCACCTTGAACCTAAAAGGTTTGGGAACCACTGGGCTAGATGATAAATATGAATTGCTTCTCTATGGAAGATGCATGTGGCAGACAGAAAACTTTTAAATGGCAATTGCATAACTTACTGCTTATATGACATCTATATGATATTGTTATATAAACACTTTAAGTGTCAACCAGTGCAGGTTTTACAATTAGAGGGTAAGGTCTTGTGTGACCAAAAGGTATAATTATCCATACCAAGCACATTTTTTTAGATAATTCAAAATAATGGAAAAGAAACTGACAACCACATTACATACACATAAATATATATTAGGGTGTTTTTCCTCTAACCAATAAATTATAGTGAGTTGAAAAACAAGTTGCACAATGTAGGTCAAAAAAAACAATCTGGAAACATTCTTGATCAGTGCTATATTTTTACATTTTAGTTCAGGTCTAAATGTTTGTTTTCTACTATTTTCACCAAGCTCCAAATTCCCATTCCCCTTTCTCTTTTTGAATTGTTTCCTTTTCCCATTTTGTCTTCCCACATCACCCTATTTCTCTAATTTTCTTGTTTTCCCATTGGACCTATGTTTTTTTTGTTTGTTTTTTTAAGTCTTGTTTTCCCATTTCTCCAGCAGACATACCATATTTATCGTTGAAAAAAAAAATATATGCCAGGTTGTATTCAAACTTACAAATATTGCCAGCAGTTGTCAATGAAAGTGACGTTTTAGGGCCTCAACCTGCCAAAGTCACCCCTACAAATGCTTTCACAATCAATTTGCCACAGTCAGCCCCCTACTCACACTTACCCTGTCACTCTCTGAAGACAGTCATACTCATACACACACACAGTCACCTCCCACATACGAAACAAAGCCTCACCATAAACACAATGCGAACAGGACCACAGGCATATGCTCACAGACATGCACACACTCACAGAGACAGACATTCAAACACAATAGTCACACAGGCTCTTAAACAGGTAAACAATTGCAGACACACCCAGCCAGAAATACACATAACCATGTATGTGTGTGTGCATTAGTGTGTGTGTGTGCGTCCATAGCAGCAATGTAAGGGTGATATGGAAATTCTATGGTAATGTGACTGTATATATAACATATACAATTTACATACATATGCAATACATGGCACACACAGATATGAGAATATATGAGATAATCTATATGTGAGAGGATAATAGAATATATTGGGGGAGTCTATATTACATATTTAGAATGTTTATCAGTCTAAGAAAAATATAAATGTTTGTTTCCATTAAATAATGTACTACTTATGCATACTGAAATGAAAAATACATTTGAACATTAAACACCCAAAATACTTTGATTATGGTGGTGTTTATTTTCGCAAAACGCTTGGCAGCTGAGGGGTTATGTAAAATTAGCATAGCGATCTATATATTTATAAGTAGCTACATGTGTGGTATACATTTTTAAATAATGCAGAAAGGCAAGCTCAGTTATAACATCTGATATGTGTATCTATATAAGGCAGTAGTGCTATCTTAGTACCAAGGTGAGGAGTGCTTGGAAAAATGTTTAACTCAATTCAATGTTGCCTAGAATATACAATGTAAAGTAGGACACTGATCTACTTTAAATATGAATTATGCATTGAAGCAATATTGCCCTTCCTGGGAGCATAATAATGAGGTGATTAGGTCATACTTGGATATCTCCACCTTTGGCAAGCCATGCTACATTGAATGGGAAAAAAATTGTTGCACAAGTGAATAAGAATCAGATGAGCCCCATATGGCTACATTGTATTCCTCATTCAATCATTTTAACCTCATCACTATGATCAGTTATTTCTCTGTACAAATAGGTTGAAGTCTTAATTCTATAAAAATTCAATTTTCAAAACCGTTTATCAAATAATTGGTAATGGGACACCATATGCAAAAATTAACCCTAGCAAGCTAGTAACATTAAAAAAATAAAAATAAAAAAAAAACCCACGTATAATCACTTTAAAGTGCAGTGCATATGTGACAATAAATTAAATGGTAATTACTCTTTCATATACAGTTTGTAGATATTATAAAGGATTCCTCTATATCCTCAAAATACTAAGATACAACTGAAAGATATCTACAAAGAAACAAAACCTCATATGGTAATAGAGTATGGACACCAAATAAAGAAAGTTTTCAAGGTTACACTCACAAAATAACTGAAAATTCAGGCCCATCAATGTGGTGTTGATTCCTTTTCGAAAGATGAATGTCACATAAAAAAGGAAACAGAAGCATCACGGAGACAACAGACAGATATTATTTATTGCCCCTGATTAAGTCTTGAGCATAAGACGAAATGAAAAGGGCTGAACATTTTCTACCATGCATTATATTATTTTATTTGCCTTCTCGATTTATTGGACCTTCTGCCCTATATTTCTACAACATCCCTGGACAAGACTTGGTGACCATAGGACCACTTATTGATGGGCATTTCTTTCATTTTTATCCTGTGAGTGTAATCTAAAAAAGTGCATGTTCGTTATATATACAGTGTTGCACTATATTTTTGCTTCTGTTTCCTTTTATATGTGCCATTCATCTTTTGACAAGCAATCAAAACCACATTGATGGGCCTGAATTTTCTGTTATTTTGTGAGTTGAACCTTGGAAACTCACTCTATTTGGTGCCCATACTCTATTACCCTATGAGTTTCTTTTTTAATTTGTAAATATTTTTCAGTAGTGATGTACCGAACGGTTCGCCGGCGAACGGTTCCTGGCGAACATAGCATGTTCGCGTTCGCCACGGCGGGCAAACATATGCGCGGTTCGACCCGCCCCCTATTCGTCATCATTGAGTAAACTTTGACCCTGTACCTCACAGTCAGCAGACACATTCCAGCCAATTAGCAGCACACCCTCCCTAGCAGACCCTCCCACCTCCTGGAAGGCATCCATTTTAGATTCATTCTCAAGCTGCATGCTTAGTAAGAGGGAAAGTGTAGCTGCTGTTCATTAGATAGGGAAAAGCATAGCTAGGTTAGGGATAAGGGTATGCATTTTTTGGATTTTTTTTTTCTATCTAATGTAAATGCACTTGGTTGTCTGCCACTGCTGCCAGCTTCTGTGTCAGGCTCACAGTGCCCATTTCCCCAGTCAGTGCCACCAATTACATCTGGTGTCACAATAGCTTGGATTTAAAAACAAAAAACTTTTTCACTGTTATAGATTGAATAGCAGTCAGTTGTCTGCCACTGCTGCCAGCTTCTGTGTCAGGCTCACAGTGCATACTGTGCCCATTTCCCCAGTCAGTGCCACAAATTACATCTGGTGTCACAATAGCTTGGATTTAAAAACAAAAAACTTTTTTTACTGTTATAGATTGAATAGCAGTCAGTGTCCTTAAAGCGGGTGTGTTACGCTAACGGTGGATACGCTGACAAGTGCCACTAATTAGATCTGGTGTCACAATAGCTTGGATTTAAAAAATAATAATCTTTTTTCACTGTTATAGATTGAATAGCAGTCAGTGTCCTTAAAGCGGGTGTGTTACGCTAACAGTGGATACGCTGACCAGTGCCACTAATTAGATCTGGTGTCACAATAGCTTGGATTTAAAAAAAAAGTAATCTTTTTTCACTGTTATAGATTGAATAGCAGTCAGTGTCCTTAAAGCGGGTGTGTTACGCTAACAGTGGATACGCTGACCAGTGCCACTAATTAGATCTGGTGTCACAATAGCTTGGATTTAAAAAAAAAAATAATCTTTTTCACTGTTATAGATTGAATAGCAGTCAGTGTCCTTAAAGCGGGTGTGTTACGCTAACAGTGGATACGCTGACAAGTGCCACTAATTAGATCCTGTGTCACAATGGCTTGGATTTAAAAACAAAAAACTTTTTTTACTGTTATAGATTGAATAGCAGTCAGTGTCCTTAAAGCGGGTGTGTTACGCTAACAGTGGATACGCTGACAAGTGCCACTAATT
>OW240915.1:147778232-147859668 GCA_933207985.1 Pelobates cultripes
AAAAGACTAAGTCCCATCGCCGAATGGGACTTAGTCTCTGCAGCTGAAATAATTTCCATTTACTGAACCAAGTGGGAAATAGCAAGGCAGGCACAAAGGGTTTGCACCAGGTCTGGGGACACAGGGGACACCGTCTTAAAGGGGCCGTGTCCCCAACAAGTCTGGGGACACGGCCTTAAAGGGGCAGTGTCCCATCTTCCTGATGTCCCAAAAAAGGTGTTTAAAGGGCCAGCACCAGTCACATAAAGAGTCCATAAGCCCCAATATGCCCACCGACAGTCTTAAAGGGCCATACACACCAAATAAAAGTGCATACATTTTCACAATCTCCCAGGAGCCATAGTCATGCGGGAGGAGGCTGGCAAAGAGGCTTCTCCACAACCCAGGGAAACAGGGCAATTTGCCATTTAAAGGGCCCGTTACAAATAGCAGTTTGTAACAAGGTGTCAATCCATATCTGCCAAGTGACCCGATGTAGGGGGAACAGTCCCTATTCTGCTCTGTGTCAGTGTGTATCAGGGATCCTTAGGACAGGTGTCAATCCATATTTGCCAAGTGACCCTATGTAGGGGGACCAGTCTCTATTCTGCTCTGTGTCCGTGTGCATCAGGGGCTCTGAGGACAGGTGTCAATCCATATGTCAAGGTGTCAATATGTCATATGTCAGGTGTCAATCCATATTGATTGTGATTTAGGAATGTTAGGTGATTTCTGCCCTTTATGGATTAAACCAGACTCTGTATCAACTGTGTAATTTTCCATGGGAGTTTTGCCATGGATCCCCCTCCGGCATGCCACAGTCCAGGTGTTAGTCCCCTTGAAACAACTTTTCCATCCCTATTGTGGCCAGAAAGAGTCCCTGTGTGTTTTAAAATTCGCCTCCCCATTGAAGTCAATGGCGTTTCGGGCGGTTCGCCGGTTCGCGAACATTTGCGGAAGTTCGCGTTCGCCGTTCGCGAACCGAAAATTTCGGGTTCGCGACATCACTATTTTTCAGTTCTAAGCTAGTAACAGTTTAAACATTAGATCTCACTTTGCAGGAAGTATTTATAAAGGCTGTATAAGTCACATGCAGGGAGGTATGACTAGGGCTGCATCAACAAAGTGATTTAACTAAATTGAAGAGAATTGAGCAGTGAGACTTCAAAGGCATGAACTATGCACCAAAACGTCTTCATTAAGTTAAAGTTGTGTCGGTGATTATAGTGTTCCTTTCATGATATTACCTCTTTTTCACTTGCACTGGCTAGAATCAGATACAGACCTCTCCGAGATCAGAATGTAGTTCCAGCAATCAGGAGACTTTTGTTCTCTTTTTTTGGAGATCAATGTTTATTGATGCCAGTCATAAAAATCTAAGTACATTTATGGTGTATGGAAAAGATAATCGAACCCCTTGTTTGCAGTTCAAATAATATCCTATTAGGCATTCTTCTTTATGATTTCCTCCTTAAACATCTTAAAAATGTTTTAAAAGAAGTTACCTTAATCCAGCACTGGGTGAAGATCCCGGTGTTGCTTGGCATGTCCCCATGATACGTCATGGCAGCCACACAAGGTCCAATCAAAGGCTTCTTTATGAGAACCATTTTATCGGAAAGGTTCAGAGCACATGTGCATACTCTGAGCCAGCAAAGGGAAAAGGAGTGGGGAGGGAAAGAAGGAGGGAGTGCAGGAAAAATAAAAATAGTGAATTGAATAAAGGAGAATGGAGGGCTGCAGAGAAGAAGGGATGGACTGACGGTAGACTCAAGCTTGCAGAGCTTGCAAGGGAAATGCAAGTAACTTCTGTCAACAATGCACACACTGCACTAGGATCCATCACACAACTGTAAAAAGTAGAAGTGCTCATGGTGGTTGGAGTAAAGAAAAAAAAGTATACAATGCACAAACTGTACAAACTTCAGTGTACAGTTTGAAATATAACAAGAATATAACACATGGACATAGAAACAATAGAAAGAGAGTCTTTGGTAGAAGACACAAAATAAATGGTTAAAAATAAAACAAAATATTTCGAATATTCCAGCTGAACTCTGGACAAATGAACCAGGGACTGAAGATAGAGGATAGAAGAAGATAGAAAGAAATAAAATGTGGAGAAGGATGTGTTAGCTTTATCTTTAATCCAAGTCAAACCTTCCTAAATTGAGCAAATTCTGGAGTAAATCCAGAATTTGCCTGCCATGCCCATGCCAGTTTCCTCATTGTGGGTGCGGGGGAGGGGGTGAGACAAATTTTCAGAAAATGTGAATAATTCCTTTTTGTGGTTTTCTTTCTTGGCATAAACCCCTGTCCATCAGTATACATTTTCTAATGCACCAGTTTTATGGATGACTGACTAATAATTGATTTAATAATCTTTATTGGCTTCAATACTTCAAGGACTATTAGATAACATTCTTAAAATCGTTTTTATCACATCTTTCTATTACTAAATTAAGGATTGTCCTAATTTAAAATGTCCTAATCTAAATAAGGGGTGTCTTGTGTTTTTATCACAATATAATATCTTTCATTCGTGGAGTCTACCTCATTCAAAATACATTTTAGTGCTATGTTTTGTTTGCGACATACATTGGCAAAACATTTTCTCTGTGCTGCCTCCTAAGCATTCATCCGTTTCCTTAAGTTTAATAATGATTTGTTCTGGCTTAATGCATTTTCACACAAAGCTAAAGTTGGGACCAATTGGATAGCAGCTCCTTCAAAGTCAGTTGAAACAACTGATCGTGTACAGTTGACATACTACTGACTCCTCAGGATGCTCCTTCACAATATGTATGTCAGAGCCATGGTCATATCGTTACTGGTGCCAGTTAGTGGTACAAATATTATGACTGCTCTTTATTATAGACAGTCCTGAAATAGTTATTTCTTTGTTATGTTTTAAGGGATATGAGGAAAGCTAAGTAAGCGTATTTACAGTAACTCTTATATGAAATTAGTATTGCCTGCAGACAACAAAGCCCATATCATCTCCTTCATCTTTAGCCCATAGAAATTAGCATTCATAAAAATATCCTCATCTAGAAAAAACTATTTTAATGCTTAAAGTCCTAGGCTATAACAGCAAATTCAATGTGATTGGCTGTGATCTTCCAGCCAATCATATATTTCTAATTCATTGCATTTCACTTATTTTTTTCAAATGATATATTAAACCAACATGCATCAGTCTAATATGTAATGTGTAGGGTAAGAAGCCCCATGGTGGAATGAGAATTGGCGGCCATGTGCGAGATGTCTATGGTTGTTAGAGTATAAATAGTGGGAAGTCAGTTTTATGGTTTTGTATTAACTGTTTACCTGCTGCAAACACTTCATAACCAATAACTATCAAAATGTCTGTAAATTTTTAAATTAAATCTTTTTTTCCAGCTGTTTCATGTTTTCATAAACATAGCTTTTTTAAGGATTGTGCAAGTAACTTACCTTTCACCAACGTCACAAAACTTTTTTTATTGATTTCCTTTAAATGGTATACTTTAATGGATAGACCATTTTGCTCATTAATATCTTTTTTTTTAGTAAATTCTAGGATGATTGAAATATATTAATAAACTAGTCAATCATTTAGATATTGATAAAACAATGTATGATGGGTCAATGTATATATGTTATTTTGTAAATTAAATTTTTCTATTTTAGTTTATACTATTCTTCCATTCTCTTTCACTACTTATTAACATGCACACACACGTATACACAAAATCACGCACACACTTGCTATTTTAAGATGGATAAATGATCAGGATCCTTTAAAGCCGCAGAGCACCTTGCTTGCAATGTTGAGTTAAGACAGTATCAATCTTTATAAATGCTTTTATTGCAATTTAGTTGCAGTTTCATCTTGCCCCATAATTAAATGTCATGCCCTAAAGCTAAGCTGACTAAGACTTTATAGAAAGGTAAAAACACTTCACTATTTCTAAGTGAAACTGATTTCTAATGGTAGCTGTCTCCAAACTATTCTCTTGCTACCACATTTGAACAAAAGCAATAGTAGATAAGAAAAGGACCTTCATTTATACAGTCTTAAAATAACCATCTGTAACATTTCTCTATATTTCACTTGTAAGCAGTATAAGTAATTTAAGCTTTAATTAGGTTGCTTTATATTTGTCAAAATATTCAATATGGACACATAGTCTTTCTGAATATGAGTCAATCATTATTTTTGTTCAATTCTTTATTTAAATGCAAAAAAATAATACATAATAGACAGAAAGGCATAAATACAGACCCTTCCAAAGAGCAACTTGTAACATTATCGGAATATCGGCAGCAAATTTAAACCATATGTAACGGACCGTTTTGCACACAAGGGGTAAAAACCGTTTAGACGATCGTCCCCTTTCAGAGATGCAGGCACAGCTACTGTAGAACACCAAACTCCCGAACCGCAAATAAGGGAATGCTCCAATCTCCCGAACTGCATACAATATAGCACTCCAAACTCACAAACTGGAACCATACGAATAGCTGTTAGCAGACGAATAGGAAAAGCATCCAAGCGGCTTACACTCCTAGCAATCAGTCTATATCAGCATTCAGTAAATCCCCCCAAAGATGAGACAAGGCTCCGTGTTGAGGGTCAAGCAGTGGTCTGTTTAATGAGGGCTACCTGCCCAGTATTTATGCAGGTCTTCCACCTGGTGGACACTCCCCTAGGGGACCAAATGGGAGACTGTGACAAAAGACAGACAAGTAGACAAATAGGACACACAGTCACATTATATTCCCACAATGCATCCTGGCTTCCTCCCCTTTGCCCTGGAGATAATTGAGAAGTAATTCAATTATCTCCCAAGACAAAGGCAAATCGCCATTATGCACGTGGGGATACTAAAACATGAATTACTATTAAAATACACAGTAGGACACAAGTTACAATAAAACTATATATTTAACATATCCCCAGATAGCTCAGGTCTGAGCGCACATTATTAAGCGAATGGCGCTCAGACCACACGAATACAGTTTAATCGCCATGGAGCCAAAGTCTTTACACAGTCAGTTCTCATGCAAATGGCCTCCATGGGATTCCTATCTGGGGTATAACATAGTCAGGTCAAACTACCGAACACCGGGCCGTTCGTGCACTTTCACCGAAGAAGAAGGGAGGTCGGCGGCTTCAGCAGTGTTCGTGCAAAACTGTGTCCGATTTTAGTTCCATGAATTAAGTGTTGAACACCGCTGTGCGTTTGCGTGTTTAAAATGGCCGCGACCTTGTGTTCGTTATACGAATGGCGGCCACCCAGCATTCGCCAATTAAGCTGCGGTTAACCGCAGCTTCAGGGAGGTTAATTGCCGGCACACTCCAGCTCCCAGGTGGTCTAGTCATTCGTGCGGTTGTTCGGTAGATTGAATCTACCGAACACCAGGCAGAAAAGCTCAAATAAGTCTTTTCTGCAGGGAAAAAGATGTCTTTTAACATGGGGCCATAGTCCAAAGGCAGCAGACGAGCAACCAGGCTTCTCCAATGCAATGTGGCGAGATTGCTCTCGTCACACCATATAAGAACAAATCGGCTATATGCCCAATGAGAGTAGGTAAAGCTAGAGGATAATACCTAACCAAGAATAAAGGAAAGAGGAGAGGAAAGTGAAAAAAGGATAAAAGTGAAAAAAAAGTGAGGAAGGAGTTCTCTGCAAGGTTGGGAAAACAGCTAGTCCTAAGACTGAACATAACAGACTATTGTCTTCCAAGGGCTGCTAGACCTTAGGCACGGACATACTGACTTTGAGTGTAATCTTATCCTTTATGTAGTCGACATTTAATTTGATTATAACTTCTTCCAATGTATGAACATATTCTTGCAAGTATCCCTGAGTCAAGGCTCTTCGAACTGCAAGGACAACTTTACTGAATAATTTTTGCTCAGAGTAGAAAGGACCTTCAGCTATGAACAGATCTATCATGGACCTTCTATGAAAAATGCTACTTAAAAGGTCATGTAATTTGAGATATGATGCTTAGTTGGGGTTATGTCCCACCTACACAAGATTTTATAGAAGGGTTCTTGTAAGGTGACACTAACTGATACTTTCCAGGCAGCCATTCAAATGTCCTCCAAATCAGTTTCCCATAAACCAACATGGCATAGTTTACCCCAGTCGTTAGAAATATCAAACATATGTTTATGTAGAGTAGAATTTAATCCATTTTAAACTCCGTGATAGCAGCCTGTCTAACTAAACTGTTTGCAGCAAAATCTCTGTCTATATATCTAACATAATCACTGGGAGTTAGAGTGGTCGTCTTTGCAAATCCTAGAAGCATTTTCTATATCCTCAAAATCTCTAGGCCTCATTCTCAGTAGAAAGTCTCAGTTTCATGCAAAGGGTGTTAAGGGAGAAGGGGATAAGGATAGTGCATATTGGGAACATGTAGCACCCCAAACACTAATCTTATTGACTATGGTGGGACAATTTGTGTGTAACAAAGGTATGGGGAACATGGGTACCCAAATATAAAACTGTGACCAATTGGAAGTGCTTCAGACTGATTTTATTTTTTTGCCTTCTTTTGGATCAACAGCAAATGAAAATAACAAGAAAAGTGTCACGATTACGGAACCTAACACGCTAACAGGTCACAGAGAGGAAGGATGCTATACCGGTCCTTAGAGTGGCCGGGCTAAGCACACTAAGAATAGTCAAGAGACAAGCCAAGTAAAGGGAGCCAGAAAACGGGAGAACGAGAAACAAGCCGAGGTCAAAGGAGTGGAGAACACAGGAAAATCGGAGTAATGAGCCAAATAATCGGTAACCAGAGAGCAACACAAGCAAACTGCACTACAGGTAACACAAGACCACAACAGGGCACTGAGAGACAGGAAAGGTAAGTATACAACAGCAGTGCTTAATTCTGATTGGATAATTGGAACCATGAGGCGGATATTCTTAGAGGACAACCAAACCCCATCACCCGGGACATAAGAAGGAGCCGCACACCTATAACGATCAGCAAATCTCTTCTGAGTAGCAGCCGCATGGGAGAGAGCAGCATGGACCTGATCCCACATCTTCCCTAAGGAGGCAAGGTGCTCGTCCAAAACGGGCATTCCCTTGTCGGAGAACACACCGGGAAGGACAGAGGGTTGGAACCAATAAACAACCATAAAAGGACTTAAGCCAGTGGACGAATGAGTCACGGTATTCCTGGTGAATTCAGCCCAGGGAAGGAGATGAGACCAGTTGTCCTGGTGTGCATTAGTGAAGCAGTGTAAATATAACTCCACAGATTGATTTGCCCGTTCGGCAGCTCCATTAGACTGTGGATGATAGGAAGAAGTAAACGACAAGGAGATCCCCATCTCAGCACAAAATCCCCTCCAAAACTGAGAGACAAATTGAGGGCCCCTGTCGGAGACGATATCCTGAGGTATGCCATGCAAGCGGAACACCTGCTTGGCAAATACCCGAGCCAACTGAACCGCAGAAGGTAGCTTTTTAAGGGGAACAAAGTGTGCCATCTTAGAGAACCTATCAGTCACAGTTAAAATTACAGTCTCTCCATCAGATGAAGGAAGAGCTACAATGAAGTCCATGGATAAGTGGGACCATGGTTTCTTGGGTACAGAAAGGGGCATTAGGAGTCCTGGGGGTTTAACGTTAGGGGATTTACACTGTGTGCAAACATGACAAGTCTGCACATCATCTACCACGTCTTGTTTAAGTGAAGGCCACCAAAACTGTTGAAGGAGACCCTTGTATGTTTTGGTAACCCCTGGATGACCAGCAGTTTTGGGGGTGTGAAATAAAGCTAATAATTTCTTTCTATCTTTTGCTTTCACGTATAATCTACCAACAGGTGTTTCAGGGGGAGCTTGGGATTGGTATCTCTTGATACCATCAAGGAAAAGAGACGAAATAACTAAACGGGTAGCAGCTATTATCTTAGATGTAGGTACAATTAGTTCAGGAGTGGGGGCAATCGACTGCAAGGGTTCGTACTGTCTGGAGATAGCATCAGCTTTGACATTACGGTATCCAGGCCTATATGTGATAATGAACTGAAAGCGTGAAAGAAATAAAGACCATCTGGCCTGGCGAGAGGACAACCTTTTAGCATCCGCTATATAGGAGAGATTCTTATGATCAGTTATAACCAGGATTTTGTGTCTAGCTCCTTCTAATAAGTACCTCCATTCTTTAAAAGCCATCACAATAGCCAATAGTTCCCTGTTCCTGACGTCATAATTCTTTTCTGAATCAGAGAGCCTTTTAGAAAAAGTAACAACAGGGATGGAGGGGTTCGGTATGCGATAGTCTTTGCGATAATACGGCTCCTACACCTGATTCTGAAGCGTCAACTTCCATAACAAAGGGAAGGGAAGGATCAGGATGGTGTAGCACAGGGGCAGTGGCAAATGCCTTTTTGAGGGTCTTGAAGGCTTTAACAGCCTCAGGGGTCCAAGCCCTGGGGTGCAAACCCTTTTTAGTCAGTTTAGTGATAGGAGAAATAACTGATGAAAAGTTTTTAATAAACCTCCGATAATAATTGGCAAAGCCTATAAATCGCTGTATCGCCTTAAGGCCTTGGGGAAGAGGCCAATACAATATGACTTCTAATTTAGAAGGATCCATGCTGAATCCCTGTTCAGAAATGACATACCCTAGGAATTGTACTGATTTATGGTCAAATAAACATTTCTCTAATTTGCAATAGAGACCGTTCTGCAGCAATCTCTTAAGAACCATCCTCACATGAGTATGATGTGACTCCAAATCAGTAGAATATACAAGTATGTCATCAAGATAAACTATGGCACAGATATGTAGTAAATCTCTAAGGACATCATTTATGAGGTCAAGAAACACAGCAGGAGCATTACACAGTCCAAAAGGCATGACTAGATACTCGTAATGCCCACTGCGTGTATTGAACGCTGTCTTCCATTCATCGTTCTCTTTTATACTAACCAAGTTATAAGCCCCCCTGAGCATAGTACCAGGTAACAGGTTTATGGCACAATCATAATCCCAGTGTGGAGATAGTTTATCAGCCTCCCTTTTTTCAAAAACCAATGCGAGGTCTGCATACACAGAAGGGAGAGAAACAGAAAGTGGTTAACTGTAGGCACATTAAGTAAGCAAACAGAACGTAAATGGGCCATACAGTCTCATTGACAAGATTCCCCCCAGGAGAGTATATCTAAACAACCCCAATCAAGTACCGGGTTATGTTTAACTAACCAGGGAAAGCCCAGAATGATGGAAGCTGTAGGGGAGTCAATTATTTGGAAGGTTAACCTTTCCTTGTGTAAGGCACCCACGGCCATAACCATTTCTTGGGTTTCATGAGTCACCAGAGGTTTATCAAGTGGTCTACCATCTATCGCCTCAACGGCCAAGGGTGTGGCCTTTTGGATCAGAGTCAAGGCTGCGGATTTAGCAAAGTTCTCATCCATAAAGTTGTCTGCAGCACCTGAATCAATCAAGGCTTTAGTTGTTATAGTGGTTTGATTGACCAAAAGAGTAACCGTAATAAATGCTCTGGAGATGGACACATGAGGGGAAAAAATCATAACACCCGAGGCCGACCCCTCTCTAAGCCTTAGGTGGTGAAGTTTCCCTGCAAACTAGGACAGTTTCTTCGGAGATGCCCCCTCTTTCCACAATAAAGGCATAACCCCTCCCTTCTGCGATACGTTCTTTCAGCTTCAGTTAACCCTACAGAACCCAATTGCATGGGTTCGGGAGATGGTTGATTAGGGGGAGGTAATGCTAGTAATGCAGTACTGGGTAAAGCAGGTGGCCCCTGTGTATTCATCCTTCTTTGACTACGCCTCTCTCTAATACGGTTGTCAATAAGAATGATATAATCTATTACATCATCCAGAAGAACAGGCAATTCCCTGGATGCTATTTCATCTAGTATGTAAGCGGCCATACTAGATGGCTGTTATGAGGGCGTCGTTATTCCAAACCACTTCAGCTGCTAGAGTGTGGAATTCAATAGTATAATCCGCTACAGATCTATTACCCTGTCGGACCCTAAGCAGGGCTTTGCCAGCAGAAGCAACCCTAGCGGGTTGATCAAATGTACGTTTGAAAGCTGTTAAAAAGTCTGCAAAGGACATTGGGGACATATTCTCCCACATAGGATTAGCCCATGCTAAAGCTTTCCCAGACAAGTGGTTGATTAGAAAAGCAATTTTGGTTCTATCAGTGGGGTAGGAACGAGGATTCATCACCAAATGAATCTAAATTTGGTTTAGAAAACCACGACACAATGCTGGATCACCGCTATAGCGCTGTGGTGGCGTCATGTGAACCATGTACTGGATCGGGAATGGGTTCTGGCACAGCAGCAACAGCTTCTTGAACGGCAGGTTGCAAGTGGGCAGTACGAGCCAGTATGGTTTGTAAAGCCTGGGCAAACTGATCCTTATGGTGGTCTAAACCATCCATTCTAGCCTCCTGATTTACTAACAGCTGTGGAATGTCAGCAGGTTCCATGGTGGCCCTGTTGTAATGTCACGACTACGGAACCTAACACGCTAACAGGTCACAGAGAGGAAAGATGCTATACCGGTCCCTAATCTTATTGACTATGGTGGGACAATTTGTGTGTAACAAAGGTATGGGGAACATGGGTACCCAAATATAAAACTGTGACCAATTGGAAGTGCTTCAGACTGATTTTTTTTTTTTTTGCCTTCTTTTGGATCAACAGCAAATGAAAATAACAAGAAAAGTGTCACGATTACGGAACCTAACACGCTAACAGGTCACAGAGAGGAAGGATGCTATACCGGTCCTTAGAGTGGCCGGGCTAAGCACACTAAGAATAGTCAAGAGACAAGCCAAGTAAAGGGAGCCAGAAAACAGGAGAACGAGAAACAAGCCGAGGTCAAAGGAGAGGAGAACACAGGAAAATCGGAATAACGAGCCAAATAATCGGTAACCAGAGAGCAACACAAGCAAACTGCACTGCAGGTAACACAAGACCACAACAGGGCACTGAGAGACAGGAAAGGTAAGTATATAACAGCAGTGCTTAATTCTGATTGGATAATTTCCAATCAGAATTAATAATCACACGTGGGAGATATCTATACCTCCCACTGTGATTAGGGTACTGTGGCTTTAATGCCGGGTCACGTGAGTGACCCTGGCGTTTACATAAACGCCTATTGTTTCTGTTAATAATTATTACAAGCAGGGGCGTTTTAGCCGCGAGGCAAACAAGGCATTTGCCTTGGGTGGCATTTTTCAGGGGGCGGCAAAAAACGCCGCCCCACAAATGCCTAGGCAAATGCCTTGTTAGCTTTGCGGCTAATAGACATGCGGGCGGCGCTGGGCGGGCAGCTTGCGAGGGAGCTCTTCCCCTGAGCGGTGTGCTCAGCTCCCTCGTGCGCCGCAGAGTGAGGCTGGGAGCCGGAAGATGACGTCATCTTCTGGCTCCCCGCCTCACTTTGCGGCGCGCGAGGGAGCTGAGCACACCGCTCAGGGGAAGAGCTCCCTCGCCTGCCCAGCCCAGCCCGGCAACCACTGGACAACCAGGGAGGTAATGAACCCCTCCCCCCAACACTCCCAAAGGTAAGGAGGTTGGGAGGGGGTAAATAAAAAAAAATGTGTTAATGTGAGTGAGTGAGTGTGTGTCTGTTAATGTGTGTGTGTGTTTTGTTAGTGTGTGTGTCTGACTGTGTGAGTGTGTGTCTGCTAGTGTGTGTCTGACTGTGTCTGTTAGTGTGTATGTGTGTGTCTGACTGTGTGTGAGTGTGTGTGTGTGTGTCTGTTAGTGTGTGTGTGTTTAAAAACAATACATACAATAGGTGGATCACACTTCTTACAATATCTAAAAAGAGATAGAAACAACAATATAGTGTAGTATTGTTGGCAAAAAAAAGATTACTAAAATATGTTTATTTAGACAAAAAAGAGTACTAAAATATGTTTATTTAGAGGTATCAATAATGAATTCAGTATAATAATAATGAATTTGTCATTAAAACATTAATATAGATATTGGCACTTTAAACATTATAAGATTCACTAGTTTCTAAACATAGGAGCACCTTATTCACCAATATTAATTATGGAACAGAGTAAAATAGAACTTAGATAAGCTTAGTATAAAAGCACTTTAACGATTATGACACTGATTGATCTTAATGAAAATTTCACAATATATAAGCACTTTTATGTAACACTATGTCACTTTGTAAATGGTTTGGGGCAATAGAATAACCATTTGATACAGCTATTATGTCTTTGCTGTGTACTTATGCTCTTTTACTTTATACTATCGATGTTCCGGAATGGAACGCACACCTCATATAGTGTGCGTTCCAACCGGCTTGTTTCTATGCCTACAAGATGCGTTCATGCTGGAAATCAGGCTGACGTTCAGAACGAGATGACACCGCAACCCGGAAATGACGAAACCGGAAGTGCGTTCCACCGCGAACTTTTGTGTTCCAAATACCGGCCAAACACACATATAAAAAGATAAGAAAGCAGAAAAGAAGCATCACCGACTGAGGAAGCCCTGGCATGGGGCGAAACGCGTTTTGGTACTATAGAGACTTTTTATTTGGACTCTTTTATTTTATTCAATTGTACATGTTTTATTGGAGATATTCTCCTTATTTTTATCTTTGCTGCCAGTATTGGGATAAATAAACACTTTACTTTTTAAGTAAGTGTTTTCAGCTCCATTTCTTTGGGTGAATAGAAGATCCACAGAAGGAAAGGGACATCCTACTAATAGTCCCAGTGCTGTTTCCATGAGAGCCACATGTTCTTGTTTGGCTCTCGGTTTGTGAGTACCTGACCACCTTTATTTACATTTTGGATACCAATTTGCCAACAATACTACACTATATTGTTGTTTCTATCTCTTTTTAGATATTGTAAGAAGTGTGATCCACCTATTGTATGTATTGTTTTTATGTTTATTTGAGAGTGGTATAAGGGGTTTCCCACTCAGGTGTTAGATCGCACTTACACTGTTTTCACTGTATTTATTATACCTTTTACTTCTGGTGTGTGTGTGTGTTTGCCTGTGAGTGTGTGTGTCAGTGAGTGTGTATCTGTTAATGTGTGTGTGTTTGTTAGTGTGTGTGTGTCTGCTAGTGTGTGTCTGCTAGTGAGTGAGTGTGTCTGTTAGTGTGTGTGTCTGACTGTGTTTGTCTGTTAGTGTGTGTGTGTGTGTGTGTGTGTCTGCTAGTGTGTGTCTGCTAGTGAGTGAGTGTGTCTGTTAGTGTGTGTGTCTGACTGTGTTTGTCTGTTAGTGTGTATGTGTGTGTCTGACAGTGTGTGTGTCTGACTGTGTGAGTGTGTTTGCCTGTGAGTGTGTGTCTGTTAGTGAGTGTGAGTGTGTCTGTTAGTGTGTGTGTGTTTCTGTTAGCGAGTGTATGCGTATCTGTCAGTGAATGTATGTGTGTGTGTGTATTTAGAAGGTGGGTTGGGGGGGTTGGTGTGGGCGGGGAGGAGGGAGGGCGCCTGAGTTTTGTCCTGCCTAGGGCAGCACAAAACCAGGATCCACCACTGATTACAAGCCCTTGCATCTGGCAGTTAGCATAGAAAAAAAATACAAAGAGGAGAAATGTGTCAGGACGAACCAGTGGCCCAACACGAAGAATTAAGTAAAACACATAACAAATACAAAAATTAACAATTTATTACCGGGCCTTAGAATGGCCGGAATTAACACAATATAATAAACAGTCACGAGCCGAGGTCAGAAATACAGAAAGGAACAAACACAGAAAGAAAAAAGCCAAAGGGTCAGTGATAGTCACGTCAAGTCAAGATAAAAAAACAATAATCAGAATCATGAACGCGATCTCGGATAACAAACAGGATGGAAAACATGACAGGGCACTGAACAACTGCAGGTTTGGGTTTAAATAACCCAGTGAATCCTGCTATTGGCGGATTTGGGTCACATGACCCCAGAATGTGCGTACACAGCTAAATCGTGATTTCATTGTGGGTGGCGTTATTAACTAGTACTGTCTTGCAGCGGCCGATGGCCCTCCCAATGTTGGACCCAGCCGCCAATCCACAAACAGCATGGAGGGAGAGGCTCTGGGGATGGGTAACCTCTGCCTCCTTTAGTGCGATTGTGCCAATCAGGCACGGCCTCACTGTGGTGCCGATAGGGCACTGCAACAGTGTGACCATGCTGATCATGTGCGGTCACACTGAGGTGCTGATCAGGCACCGTGACAAAATGAAAGAATATATATATTTCTCTTCTTCTTTTGCAGTGTTTGCCCTGGTTTTGCCTGGACTGAACTGGGTTGTAATATATTTTACCCATTTTTTTAATACTACATTTAAAAAAAATGGAGCATCACATGAAAATGTTTATACAATGTTTAGGCACTTTTCAAAGTTTGATTTTAATGGCAAAATGTTCAGAGAATAGAAGTTCCCTTTAGAGTGGAATTAATTAAAAGATGAACTCTCGATACAGTACAGATATTTCAACAAGCATTTGGCTGCATCCATTTTGTAGATACCAAACTTTTTATTTCTTTATTGACTTTTTATTTTAGAAGACTCTTACTGAATTTTGGTATTTAGTGTAGTCTTTTGAAATACACAGAATACAGCAGGAATTCAGCGCTAACCAACACACAATATATGCAGAATGGGCAGCAACCCAAGCGAAGGAAACCCCTCAAGTCCAAAGGATCAAATACAACACAAAAAGATGGAGTAGGGCTGCTCCAATATGAATAAAATAGTCTTAGAAAGGGTAGAAGGTGCATTCTTATATCTGTCAAAAACAAGGAGTAGAAGGAAGACAGAGAACAGAGCTATTGTGGCCAAGGTTATCAGAAATGTCTGTATTCCCTTGCTTCAAAAGCACTTGAGTTCTGATTGACACCTTCTATTTCGATTACAAACCAAAACAAACAATGAAAACAGCATTGACATGGAGAATGGCAAAGATAGAGCTTTGTTTATGCTAGACCTAATTCATTGTAAGTGACACCCTTGAACATACTATATTGTTGAAAGTAAATGCTACTCTTTGGTATAACATACTCATTGGAGTCACAATTTTACTGATTGACCATAAACAAGCAAAAGACATTGAGCATAATGATGCCTCAGTCCTTTTTATCACCCATTGTATTCAATATATACATAAAGCCACTAGTAAATCCTATCTGCTCAAATGGCCTGAATTTACACCTCTATATATATGAAACAAAGATATACTCTGATCACATGGGAAACCAAAGTCAATTGGCTCAATAGAAATAAAAATTCAATACAATACTGCACATCTTACCTACGTAACCCCCAGCAGGTAACTCTTTCCCAACCCCATCTAGATGTGTAAATGTGTTTAATTCTAGGCTGAATGTTTGTATATATATCTATATATATATATAGATATATATATATATATATATATATATTTAATAATATAGCCTGGGCGCTCCACAGTGGAACTATAATACATTCTTCAAATATTGGAAAGGATATTGGAAAGGAGTAGGCACTCACAGGACTTTGTTATAAAAAAGTAAAAAAGTTTTTAATTGTGCAGCGTCAATGTTTCAGACCTACTCGTGGTCCTTTCTCAAGAGCTACAAGGTCTAGTAAAAACTTTTTTACTTTTTCATACTCGTTTCCAATATTTGAAGAATATATATACATATACATTTAAAAAAACAACACACTTTGTCTCCTTAAGCCCAACTGTTATTTAAAATGACTCCTATATGTTTTTCAAAAAAGGGAGTCAAGCAAGGTCATCATCAATAGATATTGTAATTGGGGTTAATAATATATATTTATAATAAAAATATGGCATGCCTAAACAATATATGTATCAAAAGGAAAGAAGGGCACTGCTGTTAGCTATATTATTGCTCAAGCAGTTGAAAAGGTATGCTTCTTTACTAGCTTATAAAATAATTTACAGTACAATTATAAATGGACAACTAACTGCACTTAAATATTTATTAATTATGAAATTAAATGATTTGAAATCTGTGTAATTTTACTGCACAGCTAAAATAAAAACATGCTTATGATGTTATAAAATACATGTCTGTATGGCATTTGATAAATGATTCAATAAAAAATAAATCATAATACACAATACAAATAATGCACATGAATATTTAACTAGCATAATTATTTTAAATGAAACTAATATATTTTGCCTACAGTTACCACACCCTAGCAAGTGTATGAACTCTTTACTTAGTTAATGTGTATTGCGTTTAATGTTAAACCATAGTAAAAGCTATCGCAAAAACAAAAAAAAATACATTTGAATTCCCTTTGACAAGCTTTCATCACCTAGTGAAAAAAATCAATTCAGTAAAGATGTTAGCATGCCTTTCTTCATATTGATTTATGAAAAATAAATCCAGAAATACCTTAATATCTTGCAAAAGCCCCCATAATATGTGGAAATTAACTAATTGGCTCAGATATAACATAGAAGATGTTAGTTGTCAATTTGCTGTTAAATCTTTTTTTTAAATAACTTTATGCACAAGAAATGTTGTATCATTCTATGTCTGCAGAATAAATGTACAATACTAAGCAAAATAGGAGATTTATGACAAAATAAATATTTGCTTCTAGTATTTTTTTAACTCAGGAACTTTGGTTTGAGAATTAAGCATTGTTTTTCAGACATAACATACTGGATTGCTATTTTCTTTTTCAGCATTAAAATATTGAATTATACACATTCTGCCTCATTACTGAACCTTTAAAGTTTATTAAAGTTTATTGACCATGTACACACCTCAAGATTTGCTCTCTCATGCTGGAATATTAAATTAAGATGCAATGCCTTGCTGTGTCTCTCATGGTCTCCAACTGAGCTACAGGTAGCAAAAGTCTCCTTCAATTAGGCATAATCATCACTCACAGTCAATAATTGTGCTAAAGGCTGCTTTCAAATCTGTGAGGGATTCACATTTAATGTACTGATTCAGCTTGTCTGAGCCAAATTCACTGTGTACTGAAACCAAAGCAATTTAGTTCTTGCCTACGGCCCTTTTGGCAGTTCATCTAGTACTGTGCGTTGTAAGGACTGTGAGATACAATTTAATCTGAGACATCTGTGCACAGACAGGACCTTTTCCGTAACAGATATACACTAAACTGCAATTGTATGTGAAGAACTTGCTCTTATCTCTCCTCATGAAAAATAAAGCTTTTAAGGGAAGTGAAAGCTCTTCCTACCATTCCAGGATAATAAAAAATATACACATCAACTGCTAGACATATTAGACCTTTCCAACACATCTGAAACCCATTAGGCATGATTCCTGAAGCAGTTAAATATAATTGTGTTAACTGGAGGAGGCCATCTCGGTATCCATTGTGTGGGCATTGTTGGTCCAGCCAAATCCACGCTAAATAAACAAACAGACAAATAGCACTGACATTTTATTTATTTATTTAATTCACTTATCAAATCCACTTGGGTGTCATTCCTTGTTAGTTCCTCTAATGCGGATATGTGCATATTATTCTTAATAATAATATTTTATTAATTTACTTTATTATTATTGCAACTGCTATTTTGGGTTGGATTACAATCTTGTTGTATAAAATAAAATGTCAAATTGGGCATTAATTTGTACTGTTTTTTTTTGTTAGTTATTTTTTAATTTTTCCAATCCTATTCTCTGAGCTACAGCCATAATATACCCCATTAGAAGGTAGACTAAACATTGTAAGACTATTGGGTTTATTTACTTGGTAAACTAAGAATTTTATAAGAAAACCATCCACATAAAAATCAACAGCCGAACATTAGCAAACTCCAAATTGGGCAAAAGGATCAAATTGGAGCCAACTGAATAATGATGCCATCAAATACCTTTGAATGAATGTTCTCACGATGTTTCACTCCAATCATTCAACCCAAAGTGCTCCAAAACATGTGCAGAAATAGGATATAAAGAATAATAAGACTGACATATAACTCTGTCCCTTCAAACATTTAGAATGGGTAAATAAGTACACTTTCATTTTAGGGATTGTGCTAAAGTGTAGCCAGGTTCAGGGCTGTTCTGAGACAGTTTAGGTGACTTACTAATACCAATTTATGCAGCTATAATGTAATTTAGAGTAAGAACATTATATCATCTTAGTTATGTAGACTAAACACATTTATTGTAGTTTGAATACACATTACTGTGAGTATTGTGACTGTGGAGCTCTATTATACAATCAGACACACCAACAATATGGAGCTTCTAGAGAAGAGTAGAATAAAAAAGAGGGTCAAAGGGATTTGGGCTCAAAATAAGGACTATCCCTTCTAATTAGGGACACTTTGGAGGTATGTAACTTTCTAAGATTAACTTTTCAACCAGTCAGGGAGTGACACTGCTAAGCAGATTGGTGACAGTGAAGTGGAATAGACTGACCTGGTGTTACTTGAAGCTGATCTATTGCTCAGAGCAAAAACAGGGTGCAAGAGAATACTGAGAATGGACAACAGCTCAAATAGCTTGCCCTTCCATGGGTCACTGCTTAGATCTTAAGCTGGTTTTAGCTCATCTTGTGCCATTACAAAAAGTACCAGTGCCATTTGCATATTAAACTGATTCCATCCAAAGGGAAAAACATTTTCAAAAGTGGCATTTCTCTTATTTTACCTCACCACCTATAGAATATACTTCACTATTTTCTGTTTTCTGTCTTCATAATTTCCATTTCGACTCACCACCATATGAGTTTGAGAACACCCAGAAGGCGCTGCTTCCCTGTACCCTTTCCTGACCTATACCTAGTTACTGCCAGAGAGAAGAGAGTCTTGTTTGGGAAGTACCAGCTGCCATAACTGGATCTAATAAGTGCTAGGAACCTAATCATCACACGTATTTATTAGGATTATTTCCACCATCTGGTATATCCTGCATTTTGTATGTATATATGCATGTTTGTTTATAGATGGGAGTCAATAATAAGAATTATTGACAAATTAAACTATTAAGCACTGACATTAATTTCCCTATACCTATATTGTTATTTACTTAGTAGACAATAAAAAAGTAGAACTAGTAACCAAAGATACCATGTATATTTCTTATTTTAAGATATAAACAAGACATAGCTAATGTTAACGTAACAATTGCATATATGTAGCAAAGAGAGTGAGTACCAGAAGATCTTCATGAAAGATTAGAGTTTAAAGCAATAGAATCTTATGTCTTACATTTTTATGTCAAGTTTTAATGGCTATAAAGAAAAGCATCCTAATGTTCCTTTGCACTGCTCTTAACTAAAACAGTAATTTTTGACCCAAACTGGTAACACCTGCTGCTTATCTGCATCCAGTGACATCATACCATTTTCACCTACTGACATTCCTACATACACACATATACATAGCTTTCACATGCCCACATATAATATAGACAGTTCATTTAAAAGCTCTGCTTTATGTTTCATTTCAGTTCATAGTTATTCTTGGTGTTCATCCAAAGTATTAAATCTTGATTAAAAAGTGTCGGTATACTTCCTTTTCAATGGTCATAACGCCTGGAACTTTGGACTGCCAGTAGACCTTTGACTTGTCCTCAAAGCCCATGAGACACCTCACACATTAGCAAGTGTGTCTGATTCTGCAGCTATTGTATGCAAGATTGAAATGAGAAGAACTCCTGTGTAAAGGTAGTTAAGAGACAATGGTTAAGATACTATTAAATAGGAGGACAACGTTTTGAGCTGGGGAATGAAGTATTTATGGAAACAAAGAATTTAGGATGTAGAAAGCAATACCAGGGATACACATTGAATTATGTTTAGCTGCAGTATATGATCCCTTTGTTTTGCACCCCTCCTGACATGGGTGCCTCATTTCAGGATGCTATTTTTTCTTGCACTGCAGAGAGCCCTAGGAGGATGGATTTCTAAGTAAGTGGGTTAATCTCATAAGAGCAGGCATTAGGTTGCTAGAAAAGGACCTGCAAAAAAGACATTTATTTATAAATTGCTTTTATTTATCTATATCTATAGCTATCTATATATCTATATCTCTGTCTATGTATAGATATATATGAGGTTCAGTTTCCATTCCTGCAGTTCTTGTAAATGATGAAGAATTTGCTTGTGATGGGCAGTGATAGGCTGAGAGCACCAGCTCCCAGTCTCAGCTTATCACTGGCCAGAAAGTAATGTTTCCAAGAACTACCTACTTTTCAGACATGATATAATTTCATTGCCTGGAGTAGTCCTTTAAATCATGTAAATATTGTTTTTTTTCCATGGTCTGCACCCATATTGCATGGCCCTATGATAAATTTAATCTTAAACAACTGATTCTTAGACAACTGTAAGTTCAAAGTGTTAATTCCATCTGAGCTCTACTCTCTGTACAGGTTTTAAATAACACATTACCTCCAATTTTAATGAAAATAAGTTTTAGAATATGAAGAATATGAACTACATATATAATATGATTAAAATAAAATTTAATAAATGAAAATGTTTGTCTTTTATTATTAACGCCCCTACTTAGTGCCAGATGCGACTAAGGTGTTGGTCCATTCCACTGTCCTTTCTTGCCTTGACTACTGTAATCCGCTTCTCAGTGGTCTTAAGTGCTCCCAACTTGCGCCGTTACAGTCCATAATGAATGCGGCAGCGAGGCTCACCTTCCTGTCTTCCCGCGCCTCCCATGCCTCACCCTTCTGTCAGTCCCTACATTGGCTTCCTATAAAATATAGAGCTCAATTAAAATTCTGGTTCTTGCTTTCAAATCGCTACATAATGCTGCTCCCACCTATCTATCCTTCCTAATACACAAGTATGCCCCGTCTAGGCCCTTACGATCTGCTGAAGACTTACGTCTATCTTCTGTCCGTACTCCCACCTCTGATGCTCGCCTTCATGATTTCTCGAGGGCTGCACCGTTCCTGTGGAACTCGCTTCCCTCCTCCGTTAGATGCTTACCCAGTCTGCACTCCTGACTGATTCCTCTTCTGCAATTGCCACTAGTCTAATACTATCCTTACCCTTTTGTGTCATTTTACCCCACTCCCTCTAGCATGTAAGCTCATTGAGCAGGCCCTCAACCTCTCTGTTCCTGTGTGTCCAACTTATCTGGTTACAACTACATGTCTGTTCATTCACCCATTGTAAAGCGCTGCGGAATTTGACGGCCCTCTATAAATATCATAATAATAATTAAGCTTTTTTTTGGCCCATATATTTTAATTTCATAAAGATTTCTTAACTGTTTCATTTAAGTTTGTGCAAGTATACATAAAAACTTCAATTAAAAGCATATTACAGGGCTAGGAATAAAAATCTATATTCCTAGCATTAAAATGCTTTCTGGTCCTCCCTTCCTCAAGCCCCCTCTTTGGTAGATAAAGAGTTAAATAAACATTTATTCACTTATCCGATTTCAGCGCCAATGTCCTTCAATGCTGCGTCGGCCCTCCACCTTTTCCAACGTCATCTGTTGGAGGGAAGTGGGGGGCTAACGCTCCATCCATATTGGAAAGCATTGCTTCAAAGCTTTTATATTGGATTTAACTAACACTGGATAAGCTGAAGTAGTCTTGGTGGCTATAGTGTCCCATTAAGCACCAGTTGCATTTAGAAACAGTCATCCAATATTAAGGCCCCTACCTTGGTTAAATGGACCAATTATTTTTGTATACTTGTCAACTATGTGCTTCTCTTTAGGTCTGTCAGTTTTTAATCATTACATATCATTGCTATACTAGAACCTATCATATTGTATATTGTGCAGTTTTTTCCGACAATTGTACAGCGCTATGGGATATGTTGTTGCATTTTAAATGCCAATAATAACAAAAATAATACTAATATTCTACTGAACTACATACTATTCTGCTATAATAAATATCACAACTAAATTATTTTTGTAAAAAAAAATTAAAGCACCACATTTATTTGACACATGAGATGAGTTGCTGGAAACTTAAATTGGGACAAAACATCAACTTTTATATTGAAATAGATATTTAAAATACAATTTACTGAGTTTTAGTTTTGTATTAATTAGCCCATAAGTAATGGAACCTAAATTAAATAAACTGTTTTTTTTTGTCCTTCTAATCACTTAAGGTATTAAAGTAAATGAAAGCACAATTTACAGTTTTTACAATATCATATTAGATAATTGCTAAAATAAATAAATACAGAAAATGATAATATACAAAGCTACTAAAAATTCTTGCATTTGTTGGAATACTGATTCCCAAAATGCTAGCCATCATTATGACTCTGAGGACATTGTAATTAAATAAATACAACTGGATGACTAATACAAGACATTTATTTATATAAGGCTCTGGAAAAGGTAGAGGGACGGACCACATTTCTACCCGATAAGTTAATTATCAATATTTTTACAAATTTAATTTTGCATTGCTTTGTAATTCAATGTGAAATAAAACCTACAATGTATATACATGTGTTGTTGGCAGAGATGGGAGTAATAAAACCTCATGCCCATGTCTGATAAGATTACACCATAGCTGAAAAGAATACTTTATGGTTGCAACTGCATGCCACTAAATTAAGCATTCAAAGTAACCTTTAGCTTGATTTTATTGTGTTTATATCATAAATTAGTTAAGATGTAACTCTGAAGAAAGTAAACTTGAAAAATATGTGAATTAGGCTTTAGGAGTAAATCAATGTCTACATGTCAATGTTACAAAGGATAGCAGTAACCTTCTGGTAATCTCACTCTCTCTGCATTATGTGTGCCCTTTTGGCCTGAACGTAAATTTTTCTATCTGACAACTGGAGCCTAGGTTCACTAAGCTCTGCAAAATTAGGGCAAATAGTATGGCTTTTATCCATACCAAGAAATGAAAAAGATTTGCTAGCAGAAAGCACTATATATTTTTCAGTCTATATATCTAAAGGTGCATGCTGATATTTTTCTGAACATATACCTGTCTACATGTGGGCATGTGGAGATGTTTACTCTAAGGTTAATTAATTAAAGAAACCACTCATTAAAACATTTCTACTTTGTATGGACTAATAATGACATATGGCCAAGATGTTAATTTTATATATGGCTTTGCAAAAATGATAAAACTGAAATAGCCCGCAACAGGCTGCAACCTGTTGTTGTCACAAGAACAGGTAGATGCATAGGACTTTCACATCTTTGCCTTATCCTCAGAGGAGATATGATAACATTATACAAATATATCAGGGCAAATACAAGCCATTGTGTGGAAGTCTATTCACAAACAGGACTTCACATAGGACATGAGGTCATGCATTTAGACTGGAAGGCAAAGAAAAGGTTTTTTTTTTTTACCATAAGAACAATAAGGATATGGAATTCTCTACCTGAAGAAGTGGTTTTATCAGAGTCAGTACAGATGTTTAAACAGCAACTAGATGCAAAAACAGAATATTCAATTATATAATTTTTCAACTGTATGGTAGTGGCTTCTTGATCCAAGGATTAATCTGGCTGCCATTCTGGGGTCAAGAGGGATTTTTTCCCCCTAGTTTATTGCAAAATTGGAAGTGCTTCGAACTGTTTTGTTTTTTGCCTTCTTTTGGATCAACAGCAAAAAACAAATGCGAGGAAGGCTGAACTCTTTTCAGCCTATGTAACTATGAAACTATCTGGCATCTTCTCTGAGTCTGCCTGCTATCTCTTAAAAGAACTAGCCCACTGAAATGGTTATGATTTGGGAGTGCCCTAATTGTCTATGGTTCCAGGAGTAGTTTGACAACTTATCTGGGTCCTATCTGAAGCCCACAATTGAAGTCCCTTCTTTTGGAATCTTTCCTTGCAGTAAATTCAAGTTAGGTCCACTGAGCTATGCAGGACTATTCATTGGTTGAGAACATCATCAGTGTGCTCCAATCCAATGAGTGTGACCCTGAATTAGCCAAGCTTAACTCAATGAAGGCATCCAGCTTCTACTGCAAGAGAGACTGCATGTGCCATGGATGTTGGTGGCTCTAAGGCAAATGTTAAACCATTCTAAAATGTTTGGACAGATTATTCTGGGAGACTGTAAGGGACACTCCTGGCTCCATAACAATACAATGCTCTGTACTTATCATACTTGAATTGTTCCTATAAATCCTGGTATGATACACTAGTTCAAGGACTGGTATGAATAAAAATGGATTTTGGATGGTAAATATTGAAGCAGATGGGTTAATGCCATCATCAAGAACTGTCTTGGCAATATTTCATCTTTGTTTTCTTTCTTTTTTTTTTACTTCAATGTCTACAATGTCTACTAGGTAAGTGTCAGGATGCAGATTGATCCTAGTTATTTAAAAAGCAAGAAAAGAACAAAGATGTATTTCTGATGGTTGAGCTTAATCGGAAGAAATGCCAAATTAAGCCAAAAATATGAAGTCAGGGGACAGAAAGTAACAAGGTCAGATAACTAGGCAGGTCTTGGACCAGATAGTAATGAAAATTAAAAACAATCTATTTATGATTAATGCTTGCAGTTCATATACATGAATATGTACAGGCCCTAGAACATATAGAGAGCACTTTGCATTATTCTGGAGCAAGATAAGTCATCATAGATAATGAGTATGTGTAGTCAGGGCCGGTGCAAGGATTTTTGCCGCCCTAGGCAAAAGAAAGATTTGCGACCCCCCCCACCCACCCCCAGTGACATCGCAATGCCCCACCCATATGAACTGCCATATGAACTAACGCCAGTACTGCACACAGTGTGTGTTTACATTAAAAAGCCTTTATTTAGCTGCAGTGGTTCTGGGGACTATAGTGTCCCTTTAATGTGAGGTAAATTAGAGATTAGTGTCACTAATAATATACTAGATTGCCTACTTACAAACAGATGAGGATGGTGATGGGCTCTGGCTGCAGTCTGGCTCCACTGGTCTGGTGTAGAACAGGATCTCTGGACGCTGTTTGTAACTGTGGTCACAAAATTCAATGTTCTGGGAGAACGGGAAGCAGCTCCATTTTTTGGGGCCCCTTAAACAGCTCAAGGTCTGGGCCCCAGGGCCTGACGGTGAGTATGCCCATAAGGCCCACCCATAAGTCCACCTACATGTTCCACCCATGAGTTCGCTCACTGGGAGTGGAGTGTGTAGGGAATGTGTTATGTGTTGCTGTAGAGTATCTAATGTGTGTGCTTATGGAATGTAGTTTGTGTAGGTGATGCAGTGTGTTTATGTGTAGTGGAAGCAGTGTGTTTGTGTGTAAGGGATAGAAAGCAGTGTGTGTTTGTGTATAAGGGATGTATTGTGTGTTTCTTGTTGTGTGTAAGGGATGCATTGTGTGAACCTGTGTTTGTATGCATAAGAGATGCAAAGTGTGTTTCTGTGTATGTAAGGGATGCAGTGTGTGTCTGTAAGGGGTGTGTTGAGTGTGTGTAAGAGATGCATTGTGTTTCTGTGTGTGTGTAAGAGAAGAAGTGTGTGTTTGCATGTGTGTGTAAGGGATGCATTGTGTGTTTCTGTGTATATGTGCAAAGGATGCATTGTCTTTATGTGTAAGGGTTGCATTGTGTGTGTGTGTGTGTGTGTGTGTAATGGATGCATTGTGTATTTCTCTGTGTGTAAGGCAAGCATGTTGTGTTTCTGTGTGTATAGGGATGCATTGCTTGTGTGTTTGTGCGTAGTGTGAACGAGCTCCCTGTCCTGCCCCCTGTCCTATAGAGCTCTCCCTTCCATCCTGTAGAGATCTCCCCTGCCCCTTAGTGGTCTCTCCTCTCCCCCCCCACCTCCCTTAGTGGTCTCCTTTTCTCCCTGACTTTCCATTAGTGGTCTCTCGTCTCCCCCTTAGTGGTCTCTGCTCTCCTCGGCCCCCCCTTTCCATTAGTGTTCTGTCCTCTCCCCCCTCCCTTAGCAGTCTCTCCTCACCCCCTCCCCTAGTGGTCTCTACACCACCCCCTCCCTCCTTTAATGGTCTCTCCCTACCCCATGTTCTCCTCAACCTCCCCTCCCTGTGTTCTCATCTCCCCCGTGTTCTCCTCTTCTTCTCCCCTTGTGTTTTCCTCTTCTTACCCCCTCCCTGTGTTCTCCTCTTCTTTCCCCCTCAATTTTCTCTTCTTCGCCCCCTTCCCTCCCTGTAATCTCTTCTTCCCACTCTGCAATCTTCTCTTCTACCCCCTCTTGGTAATCTCCCCTTCTGTGGTCCCTCTTCTTTCCCCTCAATTTTCTCTTCTTGCCCCTTCCTCCTGTAATCTCTTCTTCCCCACTCTGCAATCTTCTCTTCTACCTTCCCTTTGGTTCTCCCCCTCCCCTTCCTCCCTGTAATCTTCTCCTCCCCACCCTCCCTTTAATCTTTTCCCTCCCCCCCTCCTCCTGTAATCTTCTCTACTCCCCCCCCTCCAATCCCCTCCCTCCCTGTAATCTTCTCCTCACCTCCCCTGCCCTGTAGCGTGGCCGAGCTCCTCTCCGGTCCGCGACCCAGCCGGACTGACAGGAAGTGCACACTCAGTGTGCACTTCCTGTCAGTCCGGCCGGGTCACGGACTGGAATGGAGCTCGGCCACGCTACAGGGCAGGGGAGGTGAGGCAGTGCGGCAGCCATCTGAGCGCTCTCTATAGAGCGCTCAGGTGGCTGCAGCATTTAAAGGGCCGGCGATGGGGGCGCAGCGCCTAGTTCGCCTTATAGGAAGCGCCGGCCCTGTGTGTAGTGGACTGAACAGTAGATGGGGCTGAAGCATGTTACAGTAGTCTAGCCCACAATAAACACAGCCTTTATGCATATTATAGCATTTTGTGTAAATACTCACCTTTAAATTTTGCATATCACATTATGCTTACGTTAGCCTTCTTTTCTGCTTCCAATTCTTCCATTCGAAAATTTTTCCTTCTTGCCATTTAATAAACCTAACAATGCACACTTACAAGGGAACCATCTGAAGGAAGTTTGACCATGTTAGAAGCTCCACCTGCGACCACAAATCCAATGTGCAACTTTGTGCCTGCATTCCCTTCCAACCAAATTGACACCTTTATTTTGATTATCTCCAAGATGTTTGAAATGTACTTTCATCAATCACTGCAGCATGTAGCAAGAGTGCTCGATAGCCCTGCTGCCCTGCAGATTTACATGAATTTCTCCACTGCCGTCACAATACCCTGTATCAGCCGCTAAAAGGGCTCCCCTTTTATCATGGTAAAGGAAGCTCTCCCTACAGTGATTAGCTGGGTAGATAATTTTGTTAGCCTGCTCTTTTGACATGCCCCTGGCATAAATTCCAACAAAATTTTCAAAAGTGGGTTGAAAGACACATCCATGGGATGTCTGTACCTGTCACCTAGTGGCACTAGACTAAACATCTAAGTATGTCATCATAAGGGTTGTAGTAGTGGAGCAGGTGCCAATGGTGGTGGTTGGTTGTGCAGAATCAGATACAGCACCAGTGGACCTACAGCCTGCCTTATTGCCTTTTCTTTTTGCTTCTTCCCTCAATAAAATTATATTACGTATGGTGTTTTTGCATTTGTTGGTTTATACTCCCACTAGTGAGATGACAGTTCAATTTCCCCCTATTCACTTTCTTTCCTAACAATTTACACTTTGCAATTCACTCCTATGAGAGGCTGTTAAAGTAATGCCAAACTGTTTCAGCATTATATATTATCTTCAACCCTTGGCCTTGTGGTTGTTAAAGTGTGAATTTGCAGGTTGGAATGCTTCCCCATCACTAGTCTCTACACTAGCACTTGGTTGACTAATGCTAATGGGAAGGGAATAGGTAGTATTAATAATAATTGTACTGGGTGAGTTACTTCTGGCACTGCTAGGATGTGATGTTCCAACAATTTTCATTAAATGAGGCAATTCAACAATAGATGATCATCACTAGATTCCTCACCACCACTGAGACCAGACTTTGTGGACTTGGGTAGTGCTCTACCTATTCAGTAAAGTGTGGTACTGATGGCACTGACAAAGATTTTGCTGAGCTTGTATGCTACTTGGGAAGGCTTTAACCCCTTAAGGACACATGACATGCCTGACATGCCATGATTCCCTTTTATTTCAGAAGTTTGGTCCTTAAGGGGTTAAGCAACACAGGCAATGACTCTATTGGTTTCAATGATCCCTTGCTCTAGAAACCACGGAACACAGAAACTGTAATGCTTGCATGCTTGAATTAGTTGTGATAGAAGGAGCTGCAATGGTGTAGGTGGGTGGAGGCAATGGTGGCCTAAGTGTTAGCAGTCCTCATGGCTGTGGGAGAGGTGTTCAGCTGTTCGGAGGCCATGCTAGTACTGCTGATGATCTCCCTTAGGGCTCCTTAGAAATTACTTCTTGGTGTTCTGTGGTTCCTCATGGTTTCAGCACTCTGTGAGGGAGTCAGAGTGCACTGGGACTCCCAGCCTGTGCTCCTACTTCCTCACAGAGTTTCAGCAGGCAGCCCACTGGACCACCAGGGAATCTATCAAACCACCAGGGAGTCTAACTGACCACCAGTGATGACTTATTGCTCCCCTTCCTACACAGGTGGTAAGCAGGAGGAGGGAAAATGTAATTTATACAAAATAGGCTGTTTAACACAGCCTCTTCACATACTGTCTATAGTCACTAACGAACCCTCACCCTGCCCCATATACACTCTCTCACACTCAACCCCTAAGTATGCCACATTCACCCACCTCATCTCTCACTCTCTTCCTTCGCCCTGTCACTCTCACCACTTGACTTCTTTCACTCACTACTCCTCACCCTGCCACACATCCTGTCACACATACCCCCTAACCTTTTCACATTCACCCACCCCTAACCCTTTAACACTCACCAAATTCACTCGCTACCCTTTACCTTGCCACACACCGTGTCACACTCAGTACCTTCACCCTGTCACACTAACCCCTCAATTCCACATGCACCCCCCACTCACCCACCCTCACCTTGTCACTCCTACTCCCCAAACCCTGTCACACTCACAGTTACCCCGCTCATCCTGCCAAAGTCACCAGCCTAATCAGCCTATCACACCCTCTGAAGATAGTCATATGCAGTCACCTTCCCCACATGAAATACAACCTCACCATAAACACAACACACAAAGACCACAAGCAACTCACCTTACATGATAATTGCTTTAGAAGTCGTGCTGGCTGATGGCAAAGCTGGTGGGAGGATGCACACTGGAATCTCGAGAACTAGCTGCATGCACTTAAAAGATAAAATATAGGGAGCTCAACTGAGTCGTTGGCCCGGGTGAAAAAATGTCAAGCCATCACTGACACAGAGAGACAACCATTTAGAAAGCATAGAGTATCCACAGGTGCCAAGCATCTTGGGACAATGTCTGGTCAAAAAATACCCTATAGCATAGTAAACTAGTTTAAATATCTAAGAATGTGTTTTATTTTCTATTCTGTTTGTTGTAAGTTTGTTGAAACATTGCAAGAGAGGTATGCTATATCACCAGTATTCTTATCTAGAGTTTTGTTGTAATCTATGTGAAGGGGTATGTCCCCAAGAATGTTTTTTTTAATGAGATATTTGTTGTCAGACTGCAGTAACCCTGTATATACAGCTAGCTTTTTAACTCACATACATGGTTAAAACATTGACAATGCACCGTATGTACATAAGTTAGGAAACACTAACAACGCTTGACATAAGTTTAGCTGTTACAATGCTATATATAAACAAAAATAGAGCTACATTCGCTAGAAAAAAATGCAATTTTCCAGAATGACAGAACATTTTTCTACTTCCTGATTTGTCAAAACATAGTTGCCATTAACAGACTAAAAACAGGGTCATATAAACACCTATTAGGAAAGAAGAAAAGATACAGAGTTCAAGTCACAGGTCAACAACTGATGGTGTTGTCAGACACAAAGGTCATTTATATCAGCTTGAACGTATTAAAACCACTCCACATAGGAAGTGACAGATTCTATAATCTTTAGTCCATTTTGTAAAGCTATTGAAGTTCCATTGGTGCTAAGCTTGGTATAGCAAAGTCCTAGCTCAGTGATAACAATGACCAGAATCAGACACATTCATATTTAACACTTTACTTGAACTTTGGACAAATCAAACATTATTACTGGGATATATATATATATATATATATATATGAAACCAGGGGGCTGCACTCACCTTAATATGTATAAATGGGGTGCTGCTGGGGGCCAATTTATACAATACACAAGATCCAGCGCACTCACTTATCCACTAAACAGCAACTTCAATGTTGACAGACTTCATTAGTTTTTTTTTTTTAAACTCCTAATCTAGGCAAAAATAATGGGGGTTTAGTTACAGTATATGATCATTCATTGCATAAGCCTGCCACAATGTCAGTGAATCCCATCTCTGGCAGGTCCTACTCTAACAGCCTAATGTCAGAACAGACATCTGGATCTTGTGTATTGTATAAATTGGCCCCCAGCAGCACCCCATTTATGCATGTTCAGGTAAGTGCAGCCCAGTGGTTTCATATATATATTTGGGAGTCTAGCCAACTCCTTGGTTTTGTACCACCTCCCTGTTACAGGTGCATCATCCCAGGGCCCTATTTAGCCTTGTACTGCAGAGAGCCCCAGGAGGAAGTATTTCCCAAGTAAGTGGATTGATCTCATATGAGCAGACATTAGGCTGTTAGAGTAGGACCTGCCAAAGATGGGGTACATTGACGTTGTGGCAGGCTTAAGCAATGTATGATCATATACTGTAACTAAACCCCCATTATTTTTGCCTAGATTAGGTGTTTTTAAAAAAACTAATGAAGTCTGTCAACACTGAAGTTGCTGTTTAGTGGATAATTGAGTGCGCTGGATTTTGTGTATTGTGTATATATATATATATATATATATATATATATATATATATATATCTACAAAGAAAGGCACTCGCTGGAATTCTTAATCAGGAAAATGTGTCTTTATTAATCACACTCGGATTACATCTCATCAACGTTTCAGTCCATACCAGTACTTTCATCAAGATCCAACCTTTTTTATATCAACCATTTTCTTTTCAACTTCATCAGCAGCTTATTAATGTTACTTTATAAATTTGAAACCTTACAAAAGAGATGTGCATATCTCTAGCCAAATTGACTAATTAGTTTTAATTAATTGTAAGATGAGAATCCTCCTTTTACAATTGAAAAAGCACTTTAAGAATTGTACTCAACCCACTAAAGTCCTCATTTCAATTGTTCATGTCACACATAGATGGTCATGGCATGCTGATTGAAAGCCATAGGTTTACAGTTATTGGGAAGCCCTACTCAACCCTGGGACTCATTCATCCTAGGACTGTATTATATGATCTAGTCCTAGATGGACCAACTAACACATTAAAGGGGGGGAAAAAACACACTCATTGTGGTAGGAAATTCAAAGGGAGGAATGCGAGACAAACAGGTGAAGATGCATTGGGTAATGAGGGGCAGCAAAATGCATCTTCGCCATACCCAGTAAGTCACTGGTTAACACCAGCTCCTTAAATTATAAAGTTTATAAAGAGATCTGCCAATTAAGAGTACATTTACATTGAACATTATAAACAAATTATGATTGACATCCCTGTAAACTTTAAAGAATTGGTGCAACCTTCAACAACACAGCTACAGACAAATGTTTTTAGTATGTGATCATGTCAAAAATACTTTTTCTCCTCACAGCTAGTCTTCAAGCAGTCTATTAAAAATTTTTAAATACCCCTTCATGACTCAAACTATGGGAATAAAAAAAAACTACATAGTTTACATTTTTAAACAGAAATATAAATGCAAACTTAGTGGAGAAAAAAAACAAACATTTAAAAATCTATCTACAATCACGTTTATAAAGATATCTTGCAAGTTGTTTTTGCTCAGCAGTTCAGTAGCACAGATCAAATTTCTCAGTTTGTACAAATTTGGCATCTTTCACAAACTACACATTTTGTTTTTGATTTGCCTTCAGAGTCTCGATTTCTTTTAAGAAATATAAATAAATGCAAATATACAACATATGATTTGTATGTATGTTTTACAGTTCTCTTCTGTACAAGTTTTTGACATATATCTAAGAACTTCAGCTTGGGATTGACATAATTTTTAAAGTATTATAAAGCTGTAGAAAATATGCAAAAAAATAAAATAAAATTCATCATATGTTTCCATGATTTCTAACCTGTGCAGTGCAGATAGTGGCTGATAACTATCTAACAATCTTTGTGTACCTATTATTTTTTTTTTGTGGGAACACTGAGCATATCCCAAACATGTCTTATCTACTCCTTCATCTTCTCACCTGTATCTTACCTTTGCATTAGACATTTTATATGATTTCATCTCACATCATTTTTGGTCTTTGTGACCAGACTGGTGACGAGACCTGTGACGAGACTGAATTTTATGTACACTGTCCAGTTGAGTGTCCATTTACAATAAATGAGGAATAAATCAAGTTGCTTTGATTCCTAATTTGCAGATAATTTTGGCTCAATTTATTAAATCTGTCAATTCTTTTTTTTTGTTGCTTTTTCAGTGCCCTAATTTGCCATTTTTAATACATGCCATTTTTTTCAAGAACACAATGGTTTTATCCTATCACAGTAAATTTGCCAATCTTTGCCAAACTGACAAAATATAATATGAAGACAACCATTATTTTTAAATCACTTTCATCAAAACAATCAAGATAATGAGGAATTTAACTGTCACTTTTCTTAACACTTTCATAAATCTCCCTCCATCTTTGGTTGCTTCAACAGAAATCACCTGTTATATCTTTTTAGCTCTTCTGTCTCCATTCTCTGAATACAGGGCACTTAAGGACAGCTTTGTTTTGACTCTTCTGCATAGTTTATCACATTGAGGATCCAGCCTACTCTACTACAAACTAGCTTTAAAGCTTATAAAAGTTATAAAAGCAACTTTATTGGATAAAACAATTACAAAATGTGTACATACATTTTAGAATTCTTCCACAGAACCAGTGAATACCATTTTTATATGTACTATTTTATTTCAGCATAATCACTGCTTTTATGATATTAACCTAGACCGCAGGACATCCATTCTCTGCGTCTCCCTGCACTTCATAGTTTTAAAAGGGCCCTGGAGACAAGGAACCTGTGACATAAGAACATTTCTAAGGTTAAAATATTGTTAGAACTGACAAAAATTGAACATATGAAAGCACTGATAAGCCCATGTAAGATTGTATAGTATATATTTATATATATTAACTACATTGTTACACACAGATATGCACACACCAGTCAATCCATAAGACTTGCTTTTCCCACAGACATTTCACATTTGCAGTGCTGTTACTGTTGCAAGGTCGTCTAGGCGGGCATATGTAAATATATATATATATATTTATATATATATATATATACACATATATATATACTCATCAGCCACAACATTAAAAGAACTGACAGGCGAAGTAAATAACTTTGAGTATATCATTACAATGGCACCGGTAAAAAAAGCACTTCTTCAATTTCATGTATTGGAAGCAAGAAAAATGGTGAAAAGTTCTGAGTGACTTTGACAAGGGTCAATAGGGATGGCTAGACAACTGGCTCAGAGCTTCACCAAAATGGCAATTCTTGTGGGGTGCTCCCAATATGCAGTGGTTAGTGCCTAGTAAAAGTGGCGCAAGGAAGGAACCGGAGTCTGGGTCATGGGTGCCAAAGGCTCATTAATGTATGTGAGGAGTGAAGGCTAACCTGTCTGGTGTTATCACACAGAGCTAATGTATATAGAGCCATGATAGAAAGGTGCCAGAAGCCCAAAAAAATTCTTAATCATGTTTGGGGCTGCGTAGCCGCAAACCAGTCAGAGTCCCAATATGACCCCGGTCCACCATTCCTTCTTCCCTAGTGACTGAGAGTCTGAACTGAACTATGGAACAATGGAAGAATGTTGCCTAGCCTGATGAATTATGTTTTTATTTAGATCAGCTGAATGGCCAGGTGCATGTGCATAATTTATTTGTAGAAGAAATGGTAGCATGATGCACTATGGGAAGAAGGCAGGCCAGCAGAGGCAGTGTTATGCTTTGGGCAATGTTCTGCTTCTGTTCTGAGTTCTGGCATTAATGTGGATGTTACTTTGACCAGAACCACCTACCTAGGTACACAGCTTCACAGCAATGGTGTTTCCTGATAGCAGTGGCCTCTTTCAGTAGGCTAATGCACCCTGCCACACTATTAACATTTTTCAGGAATTGTTGGAGGAACATGACAAAGAGTTCAAGATTGTATGATTCAAGAGTTGCCTTGACCTCAAGATTTTCCAGATATCAATCCAATTGAGCATCTGTGGGATGTGCTGAAATAAGTCCGATCTATTGAGACCCCACCTAGTAACTTGTAGGACTTAAATGATCTGCTGCTAATGTCTTGGTGCCAGATACCACAGTAAACATTCAGAGGTGGAGTCCATGCCTTGACGCATCAGAGCTGTTTGGTTAGCATGAGGGGGGCCGACATGATATTAGGGAGGTGGTTTTAGTATTGTTGCTGATCAATATATATACATATATTGGCATTTTATATAAATTATCTATATTTATCCACTTAATTTATTAATAACCTAAAATACAAATTCTGATAAGCATTTTTTTAAATAAAAATAAATAAATGAAATTGTCGTAAAAGTTAAATTATTTGAGTGAACTGCATGTTATCTTGCACATTCCAGCATCCTTACCTGTTGATATATTGAACTTATCTGTGAGTAATACCAGACTCCTTTCACATTTACCACTTTCAGTCAACTTATCAGTATCCCACATTTTACATTTGTATTTTACTGTCATACTCTATTGCTTTGCTTTTACTCAAAAGACATGTTCATCTGGTAACTGTCACCTAATTTTTCAAGTTTTATACGCTGACCATTTTTGCAAGAGAAGCAGATGCTTTTGTGTGTGTGTTTATGATACACATTCTGACAACTAAACTCTTCCTATTTTGAGCCAGAATATTATATTTATATTACAAAATAAATTTTTGTGTAAAAGAGACATTAAAAAAGACACTTGCAGGTAGCCCATCTGCACTGTTGGATAACTTGTGTTGTTTATCTGTCATGTTTGTGTTTTGTCATTTGAATTTAATATCAATATTTAAAGTTATTTAATATTAAATTAATATGTTTCATAAGTCCTAATAATGGAAAGTATGAGTTTGAGTTATTAAATGTCACCTTATCAGAGCTCAATATTATGTCATTTAAATTTAAAAATGGGAACGAAAAATAGGGAATATAAATATGCACAAGTGGAAAAAAGGGATCATTAAATGTAAGCAAAGAAGGATTATAAGAAGCATTGATAGTGCCTGGAGGATACCAAATGCTTTAGAATCTTTACTAGGAAAAATGGGAAATGACTTTGAATACTGAGATTGGAAGAAATTCTTGCATTTTGCTTCCTAAGAGATATACTTATCTGATTTCATGGGATAACCTTGTAGGACTGGTATATAAATTTATGTAATCCCCTCCTCTCTACTACCTATTTTAGAAGACATATACAAATATATAGTTATTTGTTCTTTTCTCTTCTCAGTTAAAACTACAAAGACTACTCTCTCGTATTTCAGTACCACCAATTTTATAACATGGCAGGAGGCTTCATATTTGCTTAAGTCTCTCTTTACTAGAACTCCACAGCAGCAAAAAAACTCAGAGAGTAACAACCAATCAGAAGTAAACAGTAAGGAGACCATATACCTCCCTTCTCAACATTTAATTTCCTCTTTCTTTGCTGCTCCGCATCAGTACAGGTCAGAGTACCACTGCCTCCTGCTATTATTAGTGGGTGGCTTTGGGATTTTAAATATTTTACTGTGTAATTGTTTGTCATTTTATTATCCTTTATTATTCTTTGGGGACTGTTTTGGTTTTATGGTGTAGGCTATCTGCCTTCTCTTTCCCTCTGGGATAGTGGGGAGTTGTTTCCCTTTTTTCTACTCTCTCCTCTGGGGCTCGTTTTCCCCTTAACTGTCCCCTCTTCTTCTCACCCATTTTCCTTCTCATGGGTATTGTGCCATTCGGGGTTTCTGGAGGCTGGCCTGTTGCTGCTTCCTCCGATCCCTCAAGCTCCGGGACCGCGGAGAATGTCTCCAGCGGTCCCATGTATATCTGCTCCTCCGGTCATGGGGTGCTTGCGATCGAGTGCACTACCCGCCGACCGGAGCTTCCCCACGTGGCCGCTGGGGATCAGTTGTTCTTAAAGTCTATAATAAATGCTAGGCTTACCTTTCGAGTGCACTACCCGCCGACCGGAGCTTCCCCACGTGGCCGCCTAGGGCAGGGATCGGTTGTTCTTAAAGTCTATAATAAATGCTAGGCTTACCTTTCTTACCTCTTCTTTCTCTCAAATATCACCCAGGTGCATTGCATTTCTTCTCTCTGGGAGAGTACTTCAAAATAAGAAAAACATTTAAAAGAGTGTTTTTTTTTTTAAATGCATTATTATCATACATATTTTAATATTTGGGTATCTGTAAAAAGCAGAGATATATTTTCACATTTGATAAAATAAAGTATTGATAATATTTATATGGAGGTTTTGATTACAGCATTTCTACATGCCAAGAAACGATTAACACCCAAATCTTTTGGCACAACAAACACTGCCAATATCTTCTTTACCACAAATTCACAAACTCCCTTTTGTAGGAACATTATCAAAACACACCCTTCATACTTCAATGGGTCAGAGCATTTTCGAAGGCTTGGGAAAGTGGGTGTAACATCTTGAAAAATATGTTCCAGTTAAGTAGAAATTAACAATAATAATAATAATACATAGATAAGAATATTCAAGATTAATATAAATATATTCAGAAGTCGATTTTGAAAGCAAGGGTTGAATCTTTTCCAATGTGACATGCTCTAGCAATTCGAGGTAAGAGGAGATAAATAAACAAATGTTTCTGTAAATCACTCTTGGAAATTGTCTAATCCTCAGTGATCCTAATCTGCAGAGATGTTCCGTTTATTTACACGTTTATCCCTGAAGAATACATGAACTTAGGAAGATAGAGTTGGTAGGATAATACAGTTTATTGAACCAACATATAGTTGGAAATTGCAAGCTTTCTATCCTTACAGGTTTGCAAGTCAGGTAAAATTACTTTTTTTCCTGATGAAAAACCCTGTGAAGCTTGAATTTGTGCTGTTTATAATCATATATTGGCCCAATAAAAAGCACCAAGCATCTTGTTTACTTTCATTCTTTGATTTTATCTCATTACTTTAAGGGGCACTCCAGAAACCTGGACAACCTGCATGTATAAAAGAGCTGAAGGAAAAGGAACTTATTATACAAGCTGTAAGCTGATCATTGTTTGTGAGGTGCACAGAGTAGCTTAGGGACAAAATATATGTGATATTTAACCCCTTCAGGACCGGACTGTTTTGTACGTTAAGGACCAGAGCTGTTTTAACACTTTTGTGGTGTTTGTGTTTAGCTGTAATTTTCCTCTCTCTCTCATTTACTGTTCCCATACAAGTTATATATTGTTTTTTTCAGGTCAAAAGTGCTTTCTTTACATACTATTATTTGTATCATGTCATATAATTTACTTTTAAAAAATTAATAAAATATGGTGAAAAATTGAAAAAAAAAACATGTTTTTTGACTTTTACTTGAAAAATCTTTTACTTACCATATAAGCTAATGAAAAAACTGCTAAATAGATTCAAACTTTTGTCCTGAGTTTAAAAACGCCCAGTGTTTAAGTGCTTTTTTGCAAGTTATAGGGCATTATAACTTGCAAATAGTTACTTATAGTTATAAGTACAAGTAGGAAGTTGCTGTTTCAAAATATATATTTTTAAAACTTATCAATAGTGACATTGTAACACTGTTAATTGTCATAAATCTCTGAATCACACCCCACATGTACATATTTTTTTTTTAAAGTAGACAACCCAGGGTATTCAATATGGGGTATGGCCAGTCTTTTTAGTAGCCAATTAGTCACAAACACTGGCCAAAGTTAGCATTTATATTTGTTTGTGTGTGAAAATTGCAAAAATCAAGATTGAATGCTAGTTTTGGCCAGTGTTTGTGACTAAGTGGTTACTAAAAAGACTGAACAGACCCCATTTGCAATACCTTGGGTTGTCTTCTTTTGCAAATGGTATGCCATCATGGGGGCAATTCTCATTCCCGGGCTACCATACGCTCTCAAAGGCAACATAACCAGCCTGGCAATTTTCAATGTTAAAATATTTGACCCTTATATTTGACCCTGTAGCTTTCAAAAACACTATAAAACCTGTACATTGGGGAGTATTGTTATTCTCAAGAGACTTTTCTGAACACAAATATTAGTGTTTTAAAACAGTAAAACGTATCACAACAATTATATCTTCAGTGAAAGTGCCGTTTGTGTGTGAAAAATGCCAAAAAAAGTCACTTTCACTGACAATATCATCGCTGTAATATGTTTTACTGTATTGAAACACTAATATTTGTGTTCAGCAAAGTCTCCCGAGTAAAACAGTACCCCCCCATGTACAGGTTTTAGGGTGTCATAGAAAGTTACAGGCTTAAATACAGTGCTAGCAAATTAAGTTCTCTGGACTTTCGGCCTGGGTTGTCAGGCAGGTCACTCAAATTGCAATCAATAAAATTACTTAATTATGTAAAAATATTACATAAATATGCACGTAGAATTTAAATATCTATGCATATTTATATATTTGAAGTCTACGTGTATATTTAGGGAATTATTTATGTAATTTTGTATATGGATATATATATATATATATATATATATTTCATAATATTTTGATTTATTTGTATATACATAGTTGTATATATAATTTCATTCTAAGTTTATTTTGATATATATATATATATAAATATCAAAATACAGTTAGAATAAAATTTCATATATATATATATATATATATATAATTTTTATAATTTTTTAAATTATTTTTATGTTTTTTTATTTATTTTACGTTACTTATTTGTATTTTATAATAATATATACCGTATATACTTGAGTATAAGCCGACCCGAATATAAGCCGAGGCCCCTAATTTTACCACAAAAAAACTGGGAAAACTTATTGACTCGAGTATAAGTGTAGGGTGGGAAATGCAGCAGCTACTGGTAAATTTCTAAATAAAATTAGATCCCAATAAAATTACATTAATTGAATATTTATTTACCGTGTGTGTATAGAATGAATGCAAAGTGTGTGTTTGTGTGTGTATATAATGAATGCAGTGTGTGGGTGTGTGTGTACATAATGAATGCAGAATGTGTGTTTGTGTGTTGTGTGTGTATATAATGAATGCAGAGTGTGTGTTTGTGTGTATATATAATGAATGCAGAGTGTGTGTTTGTGTGTAGATATAATGAATGCAGTGTGTGTGTTTGTGTGTTGTGTGCGTGTATATAATGAATGCAGTGTGTATATAATGCAGTGTGTGTGTTTGTGCAGTGTGTGTAAACTGGGTGAAGGGAGGGCATTTTTATTTTTATTTTTTTATTTTAATATTATATCATTTTAATAATATTATTTTATTATTATATGCAGGAGCTGCAGGAAGGTAAGTAACAGCTTGCTGTCAGCCCCAAACAAGACAATGTAAGTTGCCATAATACAGACTGACTCGAGTATAAGCCGAGTTGGGGTTTTTCAGCACAAAAAAGGTGCTGAAAAACTCGGCTTCTACTCGAGTATATACGGTATACGATATATATTATTATATATGTTATATATATACGTGTGAAATTTAATTTTAAGTGTATTTTTACATTAATATATATATATATATATTAGTGTAAAAATACACTTAGTATGACATTATATATATAAGATATATAGACATATATTATATAGATAAAAATTATATTTTTATTTAATAACTATTTTTTTATTTTTTTTTAATAAAAGAAGACTCATGATCATGAAATGTATAAATAGTTTGTCCTTGAAATATGTGTTCAGTGGAAGCATGCTACAATAATAATAATAATAACAAGTGGAAAAACTAAAACTAGACTTTTTTTTTTAAATGTAGCAACCATATGTGTTTTGCAATCATGTAAACACTATCTCGTGGATAGCAGCACATCAAGCTATTGCTGCACAGTCACTAATACATTAAAGGGGAGACCTGGCACACCACAGACACAGGGGGAAATTTGTTGTTTAACATGACAAACTGAAATACAGTCTCATTAAAGTAGTTCAGTTTATTTATAAGTGTGTGGTTTATAAGTTTCCTTTTGGTAACACTAAACCACCAAATTATGGTATATTTTGTTTTTCCATGTTTAAAATTTGTATTAGACTTTAATTGAAAAGTGCATTATATGTAGAGCTGAAAGTACTGTTCACATAAAAAAAAGGGTCATACAGGCTGGGCCAAAATTCAGATTAGGATTTGACAGGTATAAAACGTATTTGTTAGTAGTTCTATGTTTTTGTTGGAGGTCCATATTATAACTGAGTCTTGGGAAATTCATCCTGGGTAATTCCATGAAGGAACAATGAATTATCAAGCGAAAACAATTACTTTATTCATCAACTCGCCATCATTTAAATGGCTTCTTCAATAAGTAAAACTATTGATTCTGGGGTAAAGAAAACCAACGGATAATTAATTCATCAGCGCAAATTGCATCCTACCAAATGCACCATCTGGTGCAGGGTGACCTTGCAGGACGTTATCGGGCAGAAATTTGGGCGCAGGAGCCTCAAACATTAACTAATTGTTGCGGAGCTGCAATTTTATAATCCCAGGATCTCTGCTGGTAGAATGCAATAACCAAGTACAAAGCTGGAAGCAGGCAATATTCCCAAATCCTCCCAAGAACCAGACGAAACACAGTCTGAGAGTCAACTGCCACTTTATTCAAAAAGACTGATATTTAAAGCAGGTCACTCAACTGTCACTTTATTAAAAATAACTGATATTTAAAGCAGGTCACTCAACAGGGGTTTCCAAAGATGGGCAGCAGGGGTTTTGGTTGAGGGGACTGGAGGGAGACTACCGTTTCCAGGTCCTCCTCCCAACAGCCCCTGCTGTAACATACAGTAATGAAAACTACGAGGACATAAACCGTTACCTTTCTACTTCAAAATATACAACTTAGTCAGTTTTAATAGCAATGCTAACGAATGGGGAGGATTCGAACAGACATACACAGTACAGCATAAATTAAACATAGCCGGAGATGCCACACTATACCGGCGCGCAGTACACAACAGAAAATAGGCACAACCATTCTATCTTAGGCAGTACCAAGTGGCTAGGTTTGCCACACTAATGTTATGAACAATGCAATCGAAAGAGACCAACATTGCAAGGAGGTAAATGTAGTTCATTTAAGAGATGTCATCTTCTGTACCTAGTCAAAAAATATCCATACGTTAAGAATTCATTATATTTAATATAATTGAAATTGGTTCATTAATACAAATGTTATTGACGCCTCAAACCCTACTCTGAATTGTGGCCCACCCTGTATGTATTTGAAACATACATGGCACATATACCTAGGAGATAACAGTGATTTGTTGCATTTTTCTTGTAAAGAAATTCCTAAGAAGTAAATGAAAAAAATCATAGAATTTGAATTCTTCTTTAATAATCAGTTCATCCTTTACAGAAATGTTAAGGATAATACAATGTATATGGTATGTCATATGTCATACTGCTGCTGAAACAGCTTAAAAAGAATTTGTCACTCACTTCAAAAATAAAAATGCTAACTAATAATAATAATGGCAATCATCATCATCATCACTGTTAATATATATATGTTTAAAGAATGCACATATACAATAAGTAGAGCTACCTGGTTAAATCCGGGCAGCTATACTATATAGGAGATTGCAGGCCATTGCAGTCTGTGCAAATGCTCTGCAGTGTGCCTTGGATTCTCCCTCCCTTGTTACCCACTGCTAGAAAGGTATGGTACAAATATATACAGGTAGCTCAGAAGACTGAAAAACACGTTAACTGTCCCATATGTAATTGGAGCATGGTTTGTTAAATTTGTTTCTTTGCAGGATGAATGACAGCGGAGGGGAAAGGAAAGAGGTGATAAAAGGATTTCATTTGGTGTTGGTTTGCAAATCATTAATGATTGAAATATACTTTTGTATATTTTGTTGTCCCTGATGGAAAGCAAATACGTTTATAACTTGTTTGTATGTGGTGATGATGTACAGAGATCATCATGGGCACTCTGACTGTTCTGCAGCTACACAGCCTCATACGCAGCAAACTGCATGTTCTGACACCTTTATATCATGATCAACATTAGTTTTTTGTTTTTTTTTGCAATTTGAGTTACATAAGGGTTTCTGTTTGATCGGACTAGACTGGCTAGCCATTGCTCCCAACATGCATCAATTAGCCTTGAGTGTCCATGACCCTGACACCAGTTCACCTGTTACATCTTTTTTGGTCGGTACTAACCACTGCATACCAGGAACATCCCACAAGACTTGCCATTGTGGAGATGCTCTGACCCAGTCGTCTAGTCACTGAGAACCTTTTGCTTGCCCATTTTTCGTGCTTCCAACATATGAAATTCAAGAACCTACTGTTCACTTGCTGACTAATAATATCCCACCCCTTGACAGGTGCCATTTTAACAATATAATCAATGGTATTCACTTCACCCGTCAGTAGTTTTAATATTATAACTGATCAGTGTATGATATGCAATAAAACAGCCTTCCCTCTTTAAAACTTGGAATTTACTATCACACTTCCTTGCATCACATAAGGGACATTTGTAGCGGAACCCCCTGTACCCCAGCTGGGTCCCTCCTAGCTGGAACAGGGGAAAACATCATTGCTTCTGCCTCGGTCGCCGTTGCTTCATTGGGAACAGGATAGGGGACTAGCTCAATTACCTCCCAGCGACTGGACAACACACAGTCTTGGGAGCTATAGACCTTACAAGGACTTTCTCTGCTAATTATCTCCCAGTAACAGAGAGCCAAACACAAAAACATGAAAACATAAAAGTACCCCAAAACATCATAAAAACATATAACTCCACATGTCCTACATACACAAACAGCCCTGATCTGAGTGCCCAAGTTGTCCAAATAGCACTCAGATCCACGCAGTGTATGGGAAACGCCACCAGGGCAAAGTTCTGACCGGTCGCACAAGTGGTCCAAGCCCAAAATAATTCCAGAGCGTTTGGTGCTTTTGCCTGTCAACTTTTGGAAGCGCCTGTGTCCAAAATATGGGATGCTCCACCTGTGTGTCAGAAAGCATTTGTTCCCCTTAGTCTCAGGCACCTTTCCTCCAAAAAGCGCTCTCCTGGCGGGTCACAATGTGGTTCAAAACACCGGACCAAGTTTTCCGGGAGCCGCAAGGTCACTTAGCCAAAAACAGTTCCATAATATTCACGGCTAGGTACCACTAGGGTGACCAGGAACCTCGAAGTCCTCAAGCCGAATTAGTTCCATAGCAGTCATGGCTGAGTACCTCTGAGGACCGTTCGTGGATTTGTTCATGCGAACGGCCACCAGGGAGTTAGCATTCAGCTCTATACGTGAGAAGGGAAAGTGACGACCTAGGGGCAACAAGGGAAAGCTGCTAATGGTGGCTGGGCAGGGTAACTCTTGAATGGGGTCTCAGAACTAGACCATAGTTGGTCAGGAGGCCATCTTCCACACACCTCCAGTTAGTTTGTGGCAAACATCCATGCAAAATTGCGTTTGTCACAACATTGTTCAAACTATACATACGTAGAGAAAGAGGGTGATTTTCAAAAATATGTATCTTAAAGGAAAAGTGGGAAAAAAGAATAAGAAAAAATGCAAAATTCCTGTATACAGGAATCTGCAGTGTGTCCAGAGAACCCTATACAGGGGATAACCCTAAAGCTTAATCCAAAAAGAGTGAAGTGATCCAAGGGTATAAAAACCGAGGAGCATAGACAAGAGTTCTCTGGGTGTTGCAGATATGATTAAATTAAAAACACATTTTATTATAGAACATAAGTTCCCAAGAAAAATAAAAATAATCAAGAAAACCTAAATAAATCCCATCACATCTAGAAAACAAGTTGGAGGGGAGCTATAGAGTCTTATAGTCTTACTAAGGATGTGGATAACAGGTATTGAGTGGTTCTGGGAAGAAAACCGTTATACAGTTTACTGAGTATTATGCTTCTATTCTCAAATATAGGGTCTCTTATAATTAGCCAGCTCCATCAATGTATGTAAGTTGGCACGCTTTGCGCAGACAGAGTTTGCAGTGGTCTATAGATGCACTGAGTACATTTGAAGTTCAGAGTTCAGATAACTAACTGAATACCGAAAAGGTATATCAACCTTTGCATAAGAGACCAACTCAATCCCATATAGACCCTTACAGCTAACCAATAGATATATAGGAGTGATTAAAGAGCTAATTTGCGTGAGAATCAATAAGCTATAATCGGTACCTCATTGAACTGACTGATTCTGTATACTTGCTCAAGGATAACCTGAGAGAAACCCTACACATCCCTTGCTTTAATATACATAACTATAAAGAAGCTATGATAAATCTCCTAGTACTCCCTCTACACCCTGTGCACTCCAAACAGTGCCGTGATTAAAATCAATTAAGCATAAGGTCCTATTTCATGGGCGTGGATAAAGAAGCTATGATAAATCTCCTAGTACTCCCTCCACACCCTGTGCACTCCAAACAGTGCTGTGATTAAAATCAATTAAGCATAAGCCTGGCCAGCAGCCCTAGGTAAAAATCTTTACATTAAAATAAAAATTAAGCTGTGAGTGTTGAGGGGAAATGTGTGTGTGTGTGTGATGTGCATTTGTTTGGTTGTCAGTGTGTGAGTCTGTATGTGTATATCTGTCAGTGTGTGACTGTGAGTGTGTGTGTCTGTCAGTGAATGAGTGTGTGTGTGTGTGTCTACCCATCTTACAGAACCCCTATCCACTCACAGCCCCCCTACCCACCTTACAGAACCCCTACCTACTCACAGCCCCCTACCCACTCACAGTCCCCTATCCACTCACAGCCCCTCTATCCATCATACACCTCATAGCCTCCCTACCCAATCACAGCCCCTCCACAAACCCTGTAACAGCCCCCTCACACACTCTGTCACAGTCCCCTCACACACCCTGTCACCTCTCCACACACACTCCCTCCAATTCACGCACCCTGTCACCTCCCCACACACCCTGTCACCCTGACACACACACACTGTCACCCCCACACACACTCTATCATCCCCATACACACACTGACACCGCCTGCATACAATATCACCATTCTCAATCACTTTCAGCTCCCACACACTGTCACCCCCTCACCCAAATATATAAAAGTATACAAGTGTATACTTTTTTTTAGGGGGGGTAGGTAGATCTTGGGTGAGTTCCCACACTTTTTTCCCCAGGACTTGACCCTTGCCAGTAAGCATGTCTTGTGTTTCTTGTTTCGTAGAAGGAGCATTTCCACTGTTGTGTGTGGAGTCCCTCGATGTTTTGGGGCAGGGCTTCGAGGTGAGACCCTGCTGTCAGACTGCGACGGTGTTGGCATCTGCGAGGGTGAAGTCTCCCATGGTCGGGGATTGCAGCATCTGGCCAATGTCGCAGTGCGTCTTGGTGGTGCACACAGGTGGTTTTTGAGATCTTCCATTTCTCCGGCTGTTTGATTGTTGGACAGTACTTCTGTCAGGCCAGGATTGCTCCATGTTGGGGATCCTCTGGAGACTACGAGTGTCTGGCTGTCCACACGGTAGGTCTTAAGGCGTTGGTTGCGGATTTTCTTGCGCAGGGCAAGAAAAAAAGGCATCTACAGATTCAGGACGGTGCTCTGTGATTGTGTCTGCTCTTGTAATGGCCAACAGTGGTATGATGCAGCTAGTATTTTGTGGATTGAGATCCTGGTACTCGGAGCAGTAAGAGATGGCAACTGCTGCGGTGCGCTGCTAAGCTCCGCCCTGTTTTTACATTTTAATTTGTTGGAAAAAAATATTGTAAAAGTTTCTCAAAAAATATTAAATAATTTGGAAAGCCTATCAAACAATATTAAATTGTGGCCTATGTCCCCAGGAATGGAAAGCAGAGTGCTTATGTATCAAATACTAGCCAATTTTATAGAGCATTATATTATATACTCAAAATATACTCATGATCATTTATGACAGACACAGAACTGAGTCTTTTTTTAAACATATCATTGTTGTTTAAATAACTAGAGAAATTCTATTTTCTAACACTTCAATGTCTTAAATATATATAAAATTAGATTAAAAGCATTTTGCACAAATAACTTCGCTGATTACTTGCAGTGATCCAGCTACTCATGATTCCATCTACAGTCCTGAACGAAATAGGATATTGTCCCACAATCTTATCCCACAATCAAAGACAAGCAGATCAAGTCAGTTATAAAAATAATTTGCCAAAATTATCTGGTCTGTATTCTTCGCTATAGAAGAAGGAATCCATAGCTATAGATCTACAACTAAAAAGCAGAGCTATCAATAAATTTCATTCCACCACTTTCTTGATGAGACATATGTCCTCAGATATACCTAATGTGGTGTGATATTGCTTTGTGTATGAAATAAACAGCACTTCTCATTTTTGGACCAAAACTGAAAACCCTTCGATTTTCTTTATAGTACCTTCTGCAACAATATTATCGTATTTGCATGTATTTGTTGTTTATTTGCTCTCTTCAAATTTATTACAAATCCAAAACAAAATACAGGCCTCCAAAAGTTAGCTAACTGAACTAAGTCAACTGAACTTATTTGGCCAAAAACACAGTGAGTGAAGAGCAGGTATTCACATACCTAGGGTCTCCAGCACCTTTTGACTAATTTTTTTTTTTATATATAGTTTATTTATTAGTGAGCCGAGTAAAATTACTTGGGCTTCTTACAGGGGTGGTTGTAAAGCTGGTCCTGAGGAGTAGAGAAACAGTTATTTAAAGGAATTTATGGCTAGGAGTGACAAGAGGGGTGGGGCGGGGGCGGGGGCGGTGGAAGGGGGGAGTGGTTGTTACCATTACAATATTTGCCAACCAGAATACCATCAGCCAGATTGATAATAATTACCTGTAACTGCAAATACAAAAGTATACAGTAGTAAACTACAGGTACAAATAGTAACATTGTTAGTAAATTAATAATGCAGAAGGAAATCCGGTAGCTAACAAATACCTTGGTTGAGACTGATGAACTGTCTGAGTATAGTAGCGACTGCATGTAATCTATTGAAGTGTCAAGGTGTCGAGGTGTAATGGGGACTACGTACTGGACTGTCTCTGTGTAATGGCCACAGTTTGTGTGTGATATATTTGGCTGTCTGAATGTAGTGGGGACTGCATGTGATGTATTGTGTTGTCTGTGTGTGATAGTAATACGTTATGTGTGATGTTATTGAGCTGTGTACATTTGATGGAAACTGTGTGTTAGCATTGGGCTGGCTGTGTGTGATGAGAATGTGTGTGATAATTTTGTGCTGTAAATGTGTGACGGGGACTGCTTGTGTTGGTGATTGTTTTGTGCTGGCTGTGTATGGTGGGACTAACTGTGTTTGTCTTTGAATGATAGTAATGACCACTGATGAGTAGATAGCATCATGTAACTGGTCATCTGTGACCTGTATAAACATTGGTAAATCCTAGAGCAACACAAACTAAAATTACATATTTCATTCTCACACAATATGTTATCCTGGATACATACATATCATTTACTCAAAACCTTCTTACTCTCTCAGTAGTTATGCCAATTTCTGGAATGTCCACTCCACTCACTTCCTGTCAGGGTTTCTTTGCTGTTTTAAACAGCCACCCTTCCTTTTTCAGTGTCTGAGGTTTCAGCTGTAATTAACGATCAGCTCCTTCAGCATGTTGCCACGGTTACTCACCTGAGAATAGTAATCAACCCTGCTGCTAATCAGTTCAGCCTATTTAAGCAGCAAATCCCAGAACCTCCTTGCCCTTGCGTGGTTTCCTGTTCCCCAGAAGTCTCCTTGTTCCTGTGTTTCCTGTTTGCTCCTGGTTCCTGACTCTGGCCTTGTTCCTGACTCCGCTGCTCTCCGTTCTCCTGATCCTGGCTCGTCTGACTACCCGTTCTGGTGACTGACCCCTGCTTGCCTCCTGGACTTTGCTTTTGGTTATTTCTTTGTTATTTATTAAATAAAGGTGTTTTTGCATCTAGATCTGTCTCTGTCTGGTTCCTGGTTCCTGACACTTCCTCAGTCCCTATGCTAACTGCAGTCTCAGCCAGGTAGGTAAGGTATCACACCTTAGGTGTAGATGCTACTTAGGTGTAGCCGCTCCTCTCTGATTGCAACCCCCTTGCCAACCTCACCCCTTCATCTATCCCCCCTTGCCAACCTCCCCCTTCTATCGATATCTCCCCCTGCCAACCTCCCCCCTTCGCTCCATATCTCCCCCCCTTGCAAACCTCCCCCCTTCCTTCCAAACATCTCCCCCTTTCCAACCTCCCACCTTCCCTCCATATGTTTCGCCTTGCCACCTCCACCCTATCCCCCTGCCAACCTCCCCCCTTCCTCAATATCCCCCCTCTTGCCAAGAGGCCAGGGTTTTCCTCCCCCCTTCCTCAATATCCTCCTCCCTTGCCATCCTCCACCTTTCCTGAATATCTCCCTACCTATGCAATCCTCATCCCCTCCCATCCTTATCTCTCTCCCTCCCACGCCGCACTCAAAAGCTGGTGATCCAGTGAAAGACTCTCCTCATGTACCGACTAATGCCACCCTCCCTGCCATTTTACCTGTCATGGCAGGGAAGGGGTGTGCTCGATGTCAGGCGCGGCACACTGCGCCTCAGTCATGCTGAACGCTGGGTAGTCATGTGACAACCGGCACTCCTACACAGAGCACAAGGAGGAGGCGCTCCCCTTGTGTATTGTGCATGCGGTTCCCTTACAGATTTGCACGTTGCCTAGGGGAACTGGGAGCACAGGCTGAGCAGGGGGCGCAAAAATCACTGCTCATATTGACAATTGATTTTTGTGCCCCTGGTGGGCGCCGGTCTCACTAACCTCTAGGTAAGACCCTGGGTATTTATAAGTGGTAAGAAAAACAAAAGAGAGAGTCAGCACTAATAAATCCTAAGAGGAAAAGGAAGCAATCCCAAACAAGGACTCCCTCGAGTGCCCTTGGAGATAATTGGAGAAATAACAAACAACAAAAGATGGGGCTGCACCACAATATAGGAAAGTAAACAAAGTCCTAGCTCGGATAAATCCCTGTGGGTACAAAGTACAGAAGTGTGGAACTGAAATCCAGTGCTCTCAATAAAATATAAATAGTCTGTAAAATATAATAAAATATACTCACAAAGTATAGAGCAGGCTGACTAGTCACCTAGAACCTAGGGTTCTTTGGAGTATGGAAAGGAAGTAGTTGTTAAAAATAAAAGTTAAATAAAAGATGATGGTACAAATGAAGTAAAAGGATCAAAATCTATTTATTTAATAATTAAAAAAGCAGTATAATACGCATTTCACCATATAGGCTTTATCAATGGAGTAAAAACATTCAACCTGGCTTGTTAGGGTATATATAGGTATAAAATAAATTAAAATTGGCTCCAAAATTGCTTCATCCAATCGTAGAGCAGAATGTGTTTACATATAAATAACAGCATATTGCTTCAAAATGTTCAAAGATCTAACATTGAGGGATCTAAACATATATATTTCTTATAAAAATATGAGCATTAATAGGAGTATTTTCATCATTATCTACCGAAACACGTGATGTGCGTCAAAAGCTCTTCATAATTTCCAGCTGCTATGCTTTATGGGGCTGTAGTGCTAAGTGAACTACTTTGTCGACGAGAGAACCAGCCGCGATAATAGCACGGGGAAGGGGAGTGGCCGTGACTAGGCTTTTAGTATTGTTAAGAGGAGTTAAATAAATTATAAATATTACATGGTCGCGGTGGCGATCTTAGGAGGAGAATTGGCTGGAAAAGCCATATTGAGCATGCATGGCGGCCATGTTGGGTGTGGAAGGCCGATTAAATAGTGGATAAGTATCTATAAGTGTTTATAAGTTGTAGTTGTAGCTGAATAAAAGATCACTATACTCACCAAAACAATTTTAGCTTAATGAAGCAGTTTTGTGTGTATAGCTCATGCCCATGCAGTCTCACTGCTCAGCTATCTGCCTTTTAGGAGTTAAATTACTTTGTTTATCCAGTTCTACTCACATCTCCCTGCATGTGACATACACAGCCTTCCTAAACACTTCCTGTAAAGAGCCATCTAATGTTTACACTTCCTTTATTGCAAATTATGTTTAATTTCTTATCTCCAGCTCTGTTAATAGCTTGCTAAAACTTGCAGGAGCCTGCCGTATGTAATTAAAGTTCAATTTACAGAGCAGGCGATAAAACATTTAAAGTAAGTTACTGACTGAAAATTAAACCATTTTTTCATGTAGGCTGTGTCAGTCACAACCAGTAGAGCGGTGTTTAGGGATGCATAAACAGAAACAAAAGTGATTTAACTCCTAAATGGCACATAATTGAGCCATAAGGATGGGAGGGGATGAAGATTGCATAGGTAGGGAGGTTACATCAAGGTCCTAGCGGTTATCATTGCCATGTTCTGAATTCCTGCGTTCACGTGATAATCACAGATGAATGTGTAATCAATTGTTTTCCATAAACTGATTTAGAATTTTAATTCTTGGAAAAAAAGGTAAGCATTTCTTAAAAACTAAGCTCCACAACATTTAAAAAAAATATTAAAAACAGCACACAAAAAAAAACTGATCACAACAATGCATGCCTGATTTTGCTTAATTTATTCCGCATTTCAAGTTGTTTATTCATTAAGTGGTTGTGAACTGACAGTTAAAATGTATAATAATATTTAAACAATGGCTTTTCCTGTCTAATATAAAAATATATAAAATATAAAATAAGCAAGTTCTAGATACATAGGGATAATGATAAAGATGTTAATTGGAGATCTGCTATGCAGTCACCAGAGTTAAGTTTCTGTCTTATAACAGAATCCAGCCCATAATAAGCTGATTAATATAAACTGTGCTTAAGGCTGAAGTACTACTGTGTCTTTAATCATGTTTAATCACATAAACAATTATTCACTTGCAGTCTAAACCATATAATTTGTTTTAAACTGTAATCTGCTTCTATCTGTCTACATGTCTATCTATTAGTCTATATATCTACCTACCATGGATATTTGTTTTCTGTACTTGATAGGACTTAAACGATAACAGGATAAAAGAGTAGAAAAGTGAATATTCTGGGAGAGAAGATGGGTTAAAATTGCAACATCAAGAACTTATTGTGATGGGTTCTTAATAATACTGCTGGCAATATGCCATGACATGTTATCTTTGTTAAGTCCATAACAATATGCTATAAAGTATGTGGTGAGATCATATTTAAATCAAATAAAATGTTATCAGTCATTCATCTGAATGTTTTGATTGTTTACGATCTATTGTAGCTAATTAGCTTACTAGACAAATGATGCCTTTAAAGGTACGTAAAAAGAGAATAATGACATATAACGTAACTAAACTATGTTCATCGCCATCAGGAATGTTATTGGCTAGTGCAAAACACAAATCATGTCCTTAGCTTACATTAGTTTCACAATAGAGCATGTAAAAAGTAGCTATTAGATACAAATAGTCTCAATTCTTTAATTGCTAGAACTTGCCCTCCATAAATCACATCATTACTAAATCTGTCCTAAGGTGAAAAACATAAAAGACTTTATTGTCCCAATAGCCCACTGAAGATGCACATATTAACCATGCCCATTGTCCTCTTTGCGTGGGACTCTTTCTCTTTCATTGCTTAACCATTAACTATGTATTTTAACATGAATTGTTAAACCATTTCAGGCTTGGAGTACTTTTGGCAAGCCTAATCCAGTTACTCCCCTTTATTTCAATTATACAGCTTTATTTATAGCATTAGGAACAACATATGCTTTCAAATGATTTATTGGTGTGAATATGAAGCAAGGTATTGCAAATTTGCCAAAGGGCATCAACCATTATTTTAATAAGCACATAAAGATGAATGACAAACCCTATAGATCTACTAAATTACTGCCTGTTAATATTAGTTGTAAGTCTTGTTTTTTGTTCCTTGTCAAATGTTACCAGCATTCCTATCTTATGAGTAGCTAACTGGAGGTGTTCTTTGACATGTACCTAAATGCCACATATTAATTTGAATACACAGTGCGAAGAGTATGTATCACATTTCAAAGGTTTGTTCTGAAGCACACACATGCATAGTTTTCATACCTGAACGTTGTTCCTCATTATATTCATCCTTTCATGAACTAATCACAGAATATATGCTTTAAAACTACTAATCGTCATTTTGGGGCCCTAATTAGCTATTTAAATATATAATTTTTTTTCGACAACAAAAAAGGAAGTTTTACCAATAGGAATATATCAAATAATTATTATCATTTCAAAATAGAAATCATTACAGTAATCGTGTGGTATTATACAGGATCATAATGAGCAGGACTTACTATTTGGAACCACTCTTAGCATAACACAAGGAATGATGTTAATCTAGAATGTCCAAATGATCCTCAGGGACCATTAAATTTTAAGAGTTTTGGGATTTCTCTAATGAACACCTAATTAACCAATTCAATTTGCATAACCTAAAGCAAAATGTTAAACACTGCCCTGTAAATCTAATATGTTTTAGCATTGATCAAGTAAGTTGGGCAGCCATGTTCTGGTAAAATCTGTTAAATCATTTTAAAATATGTGCATCCATTTTGTTCAATTTGAATTACTGATCTTCAGACATACAATTTCAATACATGTATACATAGCTATTGAATGACAATAGCAAGAACATTTAATAAATACACCCACATAGCTTCAAAGGGACAGGAAACCGTGGGACTGATCTATGTAATATCACAATTCAAATCTGAAAGTTGGTGTATGCTCAGCCTTTTATAGTTCCAGAAGGCACACACACTGTTAGATCTCAGTGGTCTCCGGCGTAGGCATTCATAAGGTGTTCCCTAGCTCTGCCGTAGGCACACTCTATTACCAGCCTATATAGTCCTCTGAGCTTCCTCTTAAGATTTCTGTGGACACTTCGTGAATTTGTATTGGCTGGTTATGCTATTGGAGAGACATATAATTACTATCTTATCTCTTTATTTTGTTTGGGTAACTAAAATAATAGATCAGGGTGGTGCAGTAGACATTGCTTACCTAGATTTCAGTAAGGCTTTTGACACTGTCGCACATAGAAGGCTTATCAATAAAATGCAATCTTTAAGTTTGGATTCCAATATTGTTAAATTGGTTAGGCAGTGGCTGAGTGACAAGCAACAGAGGGTTGTAGTCAATGGAGTATATTCAAAGCAAGGTCTTGTTATCTGCAGGGTACCTCAGGGATGTGTACTTGGACCCATTCTCTTTAATATTTGTCTTGATGGTAAGGTAACTGACATTTAATGTGGATAAGTGCAAGATAATGCATCTTGGACGTAAAAACCCAAAGGCAGAGTATAGGATATTTGATAGAGTCCTAACCTCAACATCTGAGGAAAGGGATTTGGGGTAATCCTTTCAGATGACTCAAAAGTAGGCAGACAGTGTAATAGAGCAGCAGGAAATGCTATCTGAATGCTTGGTTGTATTAGGAGAGGTATTAGCAGTAGAAAGAGGGAAGTGCTCATGCCATTGTACAGAACACTGCTGAGACCTCACTTGGACTATTGTATGCAGTACTGGAGACCGTATCTCCAGAAAGATATTCATACTTTGGAGAAAGTTCAGAAAAGTGCTACTAAAATTGGGCAAACTAGATGGGCCAAATGGTTCTTACCTGCCGTCACATTCTATGTTTCTAGGTTTCTATGTATACTGAGCTGTTAAGAAAGTGCCATTTTAAAGTAGTCATTTCTTTACCCTTATTGAATTTTGGCTGATTCCACTATTCCTTTTTTTTTTTTTTTGTGGTACATAAAATAAAATGTTGAGAGAGTTCAATGTTTATTCTCCATTAGAAGGTCCTTTCAAACAATATTGAATTTTACTATATCTGTATACACCTATTTATCACTTGAGATAAATGTGTATTTTGTACTTTATTCTTTAAATTTGTATTTTGTAAGTACAATTTAGATAGTACAGTACTTTTGCTATTTTCTATGACCTTATTATATATGTGAGCTTGAACATGTTTGTGTATATTTTTCTATGATTATTGAAAGAAGTGGAATACCAGACAAGTAACTCCTGATGCTGGAACATAAAACCTAATTTTGCAATGTTTGTGAGGTATACATAAAGTGTATATCTAACCAAGCAATGGAGCAAATGTGAAACTAACAGTCAATAGTGTATACTTTATTAATTCACTTTATTCTCCAATATAATTATGCAGCTTGCCACTGTGAAATGCTTACATGGCTTACTCTTATAACAGATATACCCTTCTATTTTAATTAATTTTAGCGAAATCACCTCATTAAAAAAAAAAAAAGATTTTGGGTGGGTCAAAATTTGTGCTTGTGATGAATTTCGGTTCATCAGAATTTCGTCCAGTGAAAAAGATTTGGTGAAATTAATCAAATGAACCAAATGGAAGCAAAAATAGACCACACAGTGTGCTGCAAAAATATATAGATGATCACCCATATCTCCAAGTCTTTTCTCACAAAAGTACAATAATTTCTTAGAAAATATATCTTCAAACCAGTCTAAAATTCCTAGCTCACTGTTTCTTCAATCAAAAGGCAGTAATAACTGTTAATATGTAGCTGCATTGTATCTAGCAAATGTTAAATGTATAATCAATTTTTTATACATAAGTTAATATGAAAAAAACACTCATTATCATTCATGGTAAAATTGTATAAATAAGCATATTATATTAGTTAATCCTTATATGGACAGTGAAAACCTGAAGAAATACATATTTAACCTTACTAAAATTCTTAGGAACACGACATTATAAAGAAAGCACACATTTGCCTCTAGGCAAATACTTTAATAGTAATACTACATATTTGGCAGGTATTGGAGTTAAAAATAATAAAGTTTAAAAGATTTTAAAACAATGCAATGCATGCAATACATGTCTTGGAGTAGTTTAAAATAAAAACAGTAACATTAACATATTTAAGTAAATTATGTGAATGCAATTTTTAAAATGTTATTAATGTTTGGTATGTTGAAGAAATCAAACATTTGACATTTTGAGCAAATGCACCTGTTAGGAAGAGGTTGGCTCATTGTTTTGGTATCCTGTTTGACTCTCGATTCTCTTTTACTTCCCACATCTAGTAAAATTTTAAATCCTGTCACTCTCATCTTAAAAGAGTAGTTAGCATCCAACCACGCCATGCAACCAGTTCAGTAAAAGTGCTTGCCTGTACTCTAATTATTTCCTTCCTTGACTACTGCAACCCAGTCACTGCTGGCTTTACGTTACCCTAATTGGACCCCCGCAATCCATAATGAATCTAAGCCTTACTCCTCTCACTCCTTGACTATCTGCCAGCCTTTACACTTGCTTTTTATATGTTATATGGTTCAGTTTTAAAAAGTGTTCACATGTAGAGCACCGCACAACAATGCCCTGATCAATTTCCTCAATTCAGTAATGAAAGCATGTTCTATCCCTACTCCTCAACTTTGCTAAAGACTTGCATCAGTCTTCTATTTGCACCTACACTTTCAACTCTTACCATCAAGAATTCTCTATGGCTGTGCCATTTATCACGGAATTTCATACCCCCTCCAATAAGACTTTCCTCTATGCTTAAAAAAATACAGTATCAATTGATCTAATCTCTCTAGTGTTTTAATTAATTCATCATTTCCTCTACTTACAGTTTAAAGGTTTATGTTATTAGTATTATTATTATATTGTGTATATACAGAGAAATGTTGTGCAAGCACATGTGTACTGGGACATTATTTCAGTAGTACCATAAGTCTGCATCATATGCATATAGTGCTGCAGGTTTATAGTGATTTACATGCCTAGATTGTGCCTGGACAGCCAATTGAATAAAAAATAAATACATTTGACATAAATATCATATGTTGAACTCCCTCTTTAAGTTGCAACTCTTTAAGTGGCATCCCATTTTAAATAGAATACTAGAAGTATGAAGCATGATACTCAAACACTAAACAAACAAACAAACAAGCCTATCTGACTTCTTCTGCTCTTGAACATTAATTTGCACCATGTAAACCTCCCATTTTCTGAGCATGCTAGAAGTTACTATGGAGAATAGATATTTGTAGTCCAACATTGGTTTATGGCGTTACAATCATGTCTCTGGTCAAGCATTAACTAGCCATTAATTCCTTGCCAGGGATAAAGCAGTTGTTTTAAATGGCATTAGTATCCAGTTAAAACCCTCCTAGCTGTGAGTGTCATTGTCAAGAGTTTTATTGATGGCTATACAAACATAATGAGGCTGTCCACCTTAAAATGTGTGTCCAAAGTATGGTGTTGTGAATGATCTTAAAAAAATATATTGTTTAAAACAAACCATTGGTGTAGTTACTAGTAAAATTATGCATACTGCCTGCCAATAAAGAATACATTGTATCTCTTTAAGATCAAAAAGACATATCAATGCTAATGCAGTATTTTTTTTTGTAAAATATAAGGCGTATCAAAGTGTCTTGTAATGTGTTTTTATATTTTGATAACAGAGTTGCTCTCTTTTTGATATCAAATGCAATTATTCTGGTAGGATAGCAGTTTATGAAAATTCCTCATTCCAAATTTCTGTTAGTCATCAAGTCTGAGCTGTTGTCCAGTTGAAGTGTTTTGCTAGGGTTTTTTTGTATTTATGGTTCAATCAGAATTGATCAGGTGGCTACACTAGGATGTATTGTCAGTTTTGTATTGCCTGATTTCACAGTTCCCATTCTCCAATGTACTGGGAGCCTTAATTGTAGCAGCACATTTATATTTCATGGTGTGTGACAGATCTTTCTTCCAGATGAGCAACATATGGAACTAAACTTAAAGATGAAACTTTGAGTGAGATATAGAACACACTCAAAAATGTGTGACAAATTGCAATGAAAAGGTTGTGGTATTAGCTTGTCATGTCATGAAATGAAATATCTGCCCAGACAATATGGATTTTAATGAGCGCCTCCGCAAGTGAGGTAAAAAAATAAAAAATAAAATAAAATGAAAAACAACCCCCCCACCCACTAAAAATAGTTTTTAAATAAATTTCCTAAAAACATCAAAACATGTTACTTAACTGCCATTGATTCACCATCATTTTAAACTATATTGCTTCTTAATTGTGTCAGGAAAATAAACAGTGATAAATAAATGAATACAATCTGGTACATCTGTGCTCTGTTTTCAGAAGAAACTATTTAAAAGATGAATATATTTATGTAAACCAAATACACTGTTGTTACAACAGATAAACAAATAACTTGCAGAATGTGGTCAAAAATAACCTTTAGAAGATAAAACAACAACATTGTGGGTTCTAAAGTGTTCTAAAGTTGAAATTCTCAAAGCTCCTGTTGCGACCACTAGGAGTTCAATAATGTAGAAAACAATAGTGAATTCTAAAGTCTTCATGATCCAAATTATCTGCATATATTATTCTGTGACAGCAGTATATCATCTAAACCATATAAGAGTGAAAATATATTTTATTGTTTGTATTGTATATTCTATTGTATTGTATTGTATGTATAACAACAGTGAATGATGGAATCCTACAATTTAAAGAGCTCTTTGATTTTAGAGGGGTTGATGAGGAGGCATTATTTTTTGGTGTACCATTTGTGATGATTTTATATAGGCCTATCAATAACTATTTATGTTGTTGATTAAATCATACATAGCAAGAATTATACATTTTATATACACAACCCAGTTTATTACTTTTGTTCGTGAAGTTTGAAAACATACAATTGTGACTTCTTCTCCTTTAAATCACTGTGATCTACTCATACTATAAATTCTGAAATATCAGGAACAGTGTGTTGTAGAAGGACATGGCTAGCTGGGTCACAAAAAGCGTGTCTGTTCCTTATTGGAGCTGTATGGTGGAAGATGTAAGTGTCTAACGCTGATCTAACATTGCCCATAAGAGATAGCAGTGAAAAATAGAATTCCTCACGAGTTGTAGACATGTAAGACTAAATGTGACATCTGACCACCTGCTGCATTCTGAATAATATACATTTAAAGATTGATGTTATTATGTTTTTTGTTTGCCACACTCAAATGAAGAAGCATAGTGCTACGTCTTATGACTCACTATGATTTAGTGTCATTCAGGTGATATTTAGTTTTAGGCAACCACTTCCATATCCATTTGCGATAAAGTGGGACCGAATATGTGACATATTTATTTGTTTGTGTCTTTTTTTATAACCAAACATATGATAAAACATGTTGCTCTGGTATATATTGTGATTGTAATTTGGCATGTATCCCCTCTTCCATTTAATTTCCCAAATAACAGATAAATTGCATATATTCAAAAAACGTCCTTGCAATTGTCTCCAAGTACAGTGCAACCGCATGCGGTACTTTTTTCCAACAAATTTTCCTAAGTGATATGCTCAGCTATTGTTCAGAGACATGCAGTTTAATTTAGTGCATGTCAGTCTGCAATAATTCAGGGTATGTCAGTGTGATTATTCTCTAACCAAGAAACTAAAAACTAGTTGACATTTGCCCTGCAATGTGTAATAGAATTACCACCTCTAGATTTATATGTTTCAGACACTAATGGGGAAATAGAAAAACATGGAACTCTTTCAGACATCCTGCAGGCCCTCAATTTGTCTACTAGCAGACTTATGATTTATTTTTTCTAGATTCCAATGTCACTGATTTCGACTGCACCCTCTGAATTCTGCTGTGACACCACCAGATAGTGAGGGCATGTGTAGTTTCCTTTCAGTTGCTGAAGGTCATGTAGAGTGTTAGAAGGACAGCCTGGGGTCAGAATAATAATACAGTAGAAGTATAGGGGGTGTAGTTACCTTTGCATATTGTTTTTTGGCTGAGTGCCTTTTTTAAAGCTTGATCCATCTTCATTCAAGCAATTAGACTACCCTAACTTTGAAAGAAAGTGTTGCTATGAAACACATTGACAAATGAAGGCAGATTTGAGTTCTAGTCATTTAGGTAGGGGTACTATTGTTCCTTCTTGTGTAATTGGTGATCTAGAAGGCCATAAAACTGCATGGTCTTTAAATAGCCTAGGATGAAATTGAAAAGAGCTCTTCAAACAGTGCACGTTTGTATGTGGAGGCTGTAACTTTCACCCTCATATGAACCAGGGTTTATAAAAAATGTTCTGGCTCTTGTTTAACCTTTAGGAGGAGTAAAGAAAGAAGGAAAATTTCAAAACTAAATAGAATTAACGAGCCATCACATATTGTCCTGTCCTCATTGTTGTAACAAAGATAGAGAAAAACTGAGTATGATGGAGACTAAGGGTGGAAAGGAAACACCATTAATATAAGGTTGTAAATTCTACAAAACATTAACTTCATTACATGGCAATTACTATCTATAATTGGCAGAACGGAAGATTCTACTTTCTCATCACTTACTTGTTGTATTGGATTCAGCACTTTTTTTTCCTTCCTCCGAAAGGTCACACTATTGAAAAAGAGACCACAAGTTAATGGAAGTTGGAAATACAGCAGGTTTCTTTCCAAACATAAAAGCATGTAAATTAATTACAAGAGAACATCCATTAACGGTGTGTGACAACGCATTTTTCAAAAATGATAACACTGCATCTATTAATTGTTACACAGCTTTTAGATTATCTCTTAGCACTTGCTAAAATGGGATAGAAAGCTGATGGAAACTTCTGACAATGTATAACCGTGATTGTATAATGTAGGGTTCTGGGTGTTGCGGAAACTATTTTGATGTCATTTCTACAATGGTTTACAATTCAAAAAGACTATTGTTCCCCATGATATATTCTTTTTTTTCAAATCAGCAAAAGTAAATTTGAATTTAAAAGTTAAATAATATTTTCACTTTTCATATAAAGAGTCATTTATTATTTTAGTAACCATTTAGTAACTAACCATGTTACATTTTGGGCAAATTATTGATGTTGTGTCTGGTATTTCTGTCCTACACTCCTTTATGTTAATGAATTAATAACTTCCATTTTTGCTGTTATTAAACAGCTTTGTACTTTATTGTGCTAATATCATTTGATATATATATATATATGTATATATATATATACATACACACACACACACACACACACATATATATATATATAAATATAAAAAAAACAATATATATATATTGTTTTTTTTTTTCAGCTTTCTTAAGCCCTTAAGGACAGTGATGTCAAGTCACACCACAAAAAACAGGTTTTGAAAGACTAGATACGTCAAGGAAAAAAAGTAATTTCAGGGAAGATACGTGTACGGAAGTCACATGGAAAATGTTGATTTTAAGTGTGCTGGGACTATGAATGTAGAGTAATGTGTTTAAAGCCTGTCACTATTGCCCCAGGTGTCCATAAAGTCCATTCCATTTCAAAATACAAAATTTAACCCATTGATCACAGTATTCTATCAATGCTATCAATGGGTCAATAGCTATCAATTGATTTCTAAATATCAGCTTTCTTCATTTCTATTGTGAGTGAGAGAGAGGCTTTGAAGTAAGCTCACATGCCTTCTCACTGTATCCAGTGCCCAAATTCACCAAAATTGCTGTGAAAAACAGCCTTGGTCCCTAGTGGGTTAAATGTGCATACATGAAATCATTTAATTTCTTTAAAATGTCACTACATGTGTGTATCTGAATTCCATGTATATCTAAAAACAAACTGATTGATCCTGTGACATTGTAACATGTCCATTACGTTGACTGTTTAAAATTAAAACTTGCTGTTGTAAGTAAATCAAAATAATTGGAAATAAATAATGCTGTCCACTATGCTTGCCATATCTAATTTATACCTAAAAAGAATAAAGAAGTATTTCATCAATCCAAAATAATTCTATAAATTATAAAAAAAAGAATATTTAATTAGAATATGCCTTATAACAGCAATAGGAATAGGCATTATTCTGCTTCATCTGAGAATGAACATCTGTTAATTATTGCAGTTAGTTTGTTTTTTCAGCATTCCTTAAGGAACACAGATCGAATGAAATGCTATTTAGTCAATTTAGCATTTAGTTATTTTTTGCATGTGTATAAGTAAAGCAAAAGCATTTAAGTTTCACATGGCAATATTCTTATCAGGCCCCTTCCTAGATTTCCCCTGATGCTTTACCAGCATTATGGCTCTAAGAGCATTATGGTAGATGTAGACCACAAGTGGCAAATGTTGCCTACACCTGATGTAGGAGATAGCATTTTGCTGTGTATACATGTGCATCACCTTTTCACTTCTGAAAAAAGCAAATATCACTGAATCGCCCATATTTCTGATTAATACAATTGCATCTGAGAAATTATATGTTTTTAAAAGTATACTTTAAAAAATAAATGCTTGAATTAAAATAAAAACTCTTACTTTTACCGGAAGGGATTGGGTGTACGTGTCAAAAGATTAATGGCTTTAAACTACTTGCACTGATGTGACCAAGTAGCTTCTTTTTAGAGTGTTACTTATACTAAACTATATAATAGTCATTAGAAAGAAAATTAGCATTTACAATCTTGGTTACACCCACTAATTATATGTCTTTCTGATGTGAGTGAAAAATGATTACCTTCACCATATAATAACACTATGTAATTTATGCCTTACACTATGACCTTAAGGTGGTGTATGCACTCCTCAACAAACATAAATTAGTGGCAGTTTTGCAACAGAAAATATTTTATATATTCAATTGGTGGTAAACACGTGTAAACAGATACGAAATGACCATGTTGGTGCAATTTTATATATCACAAAAATGTTTTATTACAAAACTACTCAACATGAAAGAAAAAGTCCAAAAGGTAATATTTAATTTCACATTTACACAATTTATGTTTTAAGTAATGATTGTGTAACAAATACTAATCTTTTTTTTTTTGTATTGCAATTGTAAACAATTAAAAAGCAAAACAGTTCTGAAAATCTCTCTTCTATTTTATCATGTTTGTTATAGTGAATCTCCTCTTTATCATTGGCTAAATTCAAGTAAACACTCAAATTATTATTCTGCAGTTTACAATACCACTATTGAAACCATCAAAGGCGGCTTTGAATTGAAGTCTGTGCAAATCATTAGGAAATGGTTTTTGATTCTGAGAAACATCCAAATGAATGCCCAATTATAAAATCGGATTGCTAAACGGGCAAACCAGGTGACCAGAAATCTTGGAACTTGTAAAATATTAGCTAAAATGGAAACAATTCAAGTTATTATAAACATCCAAATTCCATACTTTTTTGGAATTCTGACTATTTCAATGTAGTCCTTATTTTTCTTTTTTTACTACTGCTCAACAATTATCTTAGTTGATACAGCTGATGCTGTAAGTTAATGAACTAGCCATGAATTTCAGGGAGTCGATCAGGAGATCTAACAGAAGCATTGAGATTTCTTTTGTTTTCAAGTATGTCCTGGGTCCACAAAACATTGCATTGTGAGTAGTGGCACTCAGCCAACCCCTGGTAAGAAGTCAAACCATTCTAAAATGGATTGACTACTTATACTACTGGAACCATAACTGGATCTGTAAAGGTGTGTTCCTCTAATATGTACATATATATATAGTTAATAGCTATATTACAATTTCAGCTCAGAATTAGCAATAATTCCAGATTGTTTTTTATTTTATTTTCCCCTTTTCTCAATTCTGCTGTTGTAAATTCCCCGACCAATTCTAGTCTTTTTTCTTTTTTTTTAAGCCAACTGTCAAACTCAAATTTAGGTTTGGGTATGATAGGGTTTTTAAATAATGGTTTTTCATGTGGATGTGGGTCTATCTATATATATACTCCATCTGGTTGTCTGAAAGCAACAAAAATAAAATAACTAAAATCATGGTTTTGAGTGCAAATCCTAAAAAAAAAGTATTGTATTGTTTTTTTTTTCTCCCTATTTGTCTCCTGGAGCATAATCAAAATAATACTGGAATTCAACTTATTTTTGATATAATAAAAAAAATGTGCTAAAAGACAGTGTGTGACTCTACTTATATAGCTAAATTTGTATTATGAATGTGTATACTCATGAGAGAGACAAGTACTTAACTACGAAGGATGAATGAGATGCTGTGATTACATGACGTCCTCCTTGACTGACTAATTATCCTTATATGTTATTTACTGACTGCCTTTAGGCTAAATTTTAAAATCGGTGCTTTGTGTAACCATTCATACACATTTAGCTGTGTATTAATAGTGATAATATACTTCATCAGTTTAAGCTATCATGTTTTAAAATTAAAAAAAGTAAAAGGAATACTTTTTCTTATTTTTTAATAAATGTTAGAGAAATTAGATCTTGTAGAATAAATCTGGGTCATCTAGCAGGGAAGTACTCATAATCGATATAATGGCAGGTGAGGGACATCACAAAGTCTAAGAGAGAGATCCATGTATGGTCTGAGGTTAATCTATTACAAATACAGTTAATAGATTAACCTCCAATCAGGAAAACTGGGAAAATGTAGAGTGGGTCATGATGAGCATGGGCTGACAGAGGCTCTCCCCAGCCAGCCCCTGCTGGGCCAGAGCTTCCTGAGTACAGGCCCACAGAAGAGGATTCACAGCCACCCAGATGCTGAAGAGGTGGAACGAGAACTTGTTCTCCCTCCTTCTACTGTAGAATAGTTTTGCCACATGTTTTAATGCTCTGCTACATTCCCTGGCATCAGCTCTTCCTCCCAACTGGGCAAAGGTAAGCCTCAGGGAGGGGGTATAAACTTAAATTTGATATATTTTTTAAAAATTTAAATGTTTCCCTATTTACAGCTCCTATACCCCATCACAGCTCCGATCTTCCCACTACAGCCCCTTTCTCCAACATAGACTCTTTAACACAGTCCCAGCACCCATCACAGCCCTTATCCACCATCACAGACTCTATTCCGATATTACTACCCCTATGTCTCTTATCACAGACCTTTTCCTCCCATCACAGTCATTATTGACCCCCAGCACAGCCCATCCACAGTTTATATCCCCCAATACTGTGCCCACCTCCCCATCAAACCCCTATCACAACCCAATCCCACATTACAGTCCCTATCCACCTAAACACTACTGCCCCTATTTACCCCATACACAACACCCCATTTCCTCCATCACATCCCATATCCCCCGTCACATCACAGACCCTATTCCCTTATATACTACAGCTGATATCTCCCCCTTACACTACAGCCCATATCTCAACCAAACATTACAGCCCCTATCCCCCATTATTGCCCCTATTGCAGCCATCACAGCCCTTATCTCTCTATCAGAGCCCTATCTCATCAACACGGCCCCTGTTCCTCTATAAACTTCAGCCCCTATCCCCCATACACTACAGCCCACATCTTCCCCATACAATGCGGAATACTACACCACAAACAGGCCTCTCCACAGCCAGTACACTGCAAACAGCCCCTTTCACAGACACACAACTCCACACATCCTCTTCCTACATACAACTCCTCAAGCTGTCTTCCACACATGCAAGCAGAGACATGCAACTCAAGAAACAGAATTTCCACATACAGCTACCTCTCCTCAAACAAATTCTCACAAATAGCCAGAGCTAGTCTAGTCTACCACACACAACACCATGATTAGCTTCCCCCTCCTACAAACATGCAAAAGAGTGCAAAACCACGTAGCCTTCTGCATTTGGTTTCAAACGAATTGTGGTTTGCCCAAATTGTTGAGAATTGGTGGGTTGTCTGAATTCTGCAACTGCGGCACATTTAAATAAATTGGGGACTTTTGAATAATTTAAGGTCTGGGCAAGTAAGTGGCAGATGAGAGTGTAACGGACCGTTTTGCACATAAGGGGTAAAAACCGTTTAGGCAATCGTCCCCCTTTCCAGAGATGCAGGCACAGCTATTGTAGAACACCAAACTCACGAACCGCCAATAAGTGAATGCTCCAAACTCCCGAACGGCATCCAATATAGCACTCCAAACACACGAACAGGAACCATACGAATCGCTGCTAGCAGACGAATAGGAAAAGGATCCAAGCGGCTTACACTCCTAGCAATCAGTCTCTATCAGCATTCAGTAAATCCCCCCAAAGACGAGACAAGGCTCCGTGTTGGGGGTCAAGCAGTGGTCTGTTTAATGAGGGCTACCTGCCCAGTATTAATGCAGGTCTCCCACCTGGTGGACATTCCCCTAGGGGACCAAATGGGACACTGTGACAAGGGACAGACAAGTAGACAAATAGGACACACAGTCACATTATATTCCCACAATGCATCCTGGCTTCCTCCCCTCTACCTTGAGAAGTAATTCAATTATCTCCCAAGACAAAGGCAAATCGCCATTATGCACATGGGGATACAAAACATGAATTACTGTTAAAATACACTATGTGAGACACATTACAATAAAACTATACATTCCCCAGATAGCTCAGGTCTGAACACACATTATTAAGCTAATGGCACTCAGACCACACGAATACAGTTTAATCACCATGGAGCTAAAGTCTTTACACAGTCAGTTTCAGGCGAATGAGCTCCATGGGATTCCTATCAGGGGTATAACATATTCCAGTAAAACTACCGAATGCCGGGCCGTTCGTGCACTTTCACCGACCAAGGAGGGAGGTCATCGGCTTCAGCGGTGTTCGAGCAAAACTGTGTCCGATTTCAGTTCCATGAATTAAGCGTCGAACACCGCTGTGCATTCGCATGTTTAAAATGGCCGCGACCTCGTGTTCGTGATACGAATGGCGGCCACCCAGCATTCGTCAATTAAGCTTGCTCCCAAGTGGTCCAGTCATTCGTGCGGTTGTTCGGTAGATTTAATCTACCGAACACCAGGCAGAAAAGCACGAATAAAGCTTTTCTGCAGGCGAAACAAAGTCTTTTAACATAGGGGCCATAGTCCAAAGGCAGCAGGCGAGCAACCAGGCTTCTCCAATGCAATGTGGTGAGATTGCTCTCGTCACAGAGAGCAATACAGATAAATGCAAAGTCATGCAGCTTGGAATAAGGAATACACAAGCAATGCATACATTATATGGGGTTGAGTTAGGGTTAAGAGAAAGTGACAAGGATTTTGGACAATTATAGATAAGAAACAGGGCAACAGTATAAAATATCAATTTGCCATTGCAAAGGCTATTAAGATGCTGTCTTGCATAAAAAGGGACACTGCTTACGTGATCAAGATATATTTTGGCTCTTTACAAATCAATGGTAAGACCTCACCTTGAATATGTGTTGCGATTTTGGGCACCAGTTTTAAAGGAAGATATTTGACAGTTGAAATAGAACCTCTTCTACTGTATATATCATATAAGTTCATGCATAACACATACCACTTTACTTATAAGAGAATAAGATATTTTTTTTAAATTCTTTATTTTTCGTGCTTCAAACCAAGTGGTACAATAATATAACATTTTGTTTTGCATATAACTTGACAGTCAGCATGATAAGAAATCATGAACTTGAATGTTGTCAGCACTATTATTCATAACAGACAGGTATGATTACAAACCCCGGGGTAGGTGTGGTTGTGGCAAGTGTGTTAGTTCTTGTGTTTTTCCCTGGGATACACCAAGTGTATGGGTGTGAGAGTGCTCGTTGGTTCTATCTTGGTGTTACGGTGCGTGTATGAGCACAAGTATGTGTGAGTCAGGCTAGTTCAGGTGAATGTGTTTGGAGGCCTATATGTGCCCCGTTACGGGGATCTTGTCGTGTTTGGGTGCAGGGGGGTAACATGTGGGTGTTTAACTCCTGCATGTATGGTGCACATTGTGGCTCTCCTGCTAAGTCCACGTAGCTTTGAGGTGACGGGGGGGTGGGGGATGGGGGGGAGCTAAGTTGTGATTGGCTTCTCCCTAGTGTCGGTTGTAAGGTGTTCTACTTGCCCCTATTGTGTGCGAACATCTCCCGCAGATTCTATGCCGTGTCCAGACTGAAAGGCATAAAGAACATGTGTAAAGAACATATCATAAAAAACATATTTAAAAAACATATAGAAAGAACATGTGCAAAGGTGTGTTGATGGGTAAAAGTGGTTTCGGATGGGGGTCAGTATGGGAGTCCCATTCAGAGCCCACTCGGCTTTAGTGGCCGTAGGGCTTGAGTTATTGATGGCGTGTTTGAGCGTTTGGGAAAGTACAGGTGTTTGGGGTCTGCGGTTCCCGTGCTGGCGTGACAGGAGAGTTTCCGTCTTCTGGGTCCCTCTTCTTCGGGTTGTTTGCTAATGTGGTGTGGGTTCGTGGGGGTTGTAGTCCCAGTGCATTCAGGAAGGCTGGTACAGCTGGGCATGTAAGGGTGTGCGTAGTCCCTTGATGGTGAACCAGCAGAGGCCCCGTGTTTCCCCACCTATATGCAATTCCAGCTTTGCGGAGTGTCATAGTTGCTGGTCCGAACGTCTTGCGTTTCAGCAGAGTGGCCCTTGTAATGTCCTGGAAGAACAATAGCTGGGAGCCTTCAAAGTCCAATGGCGTTTTACTCTTCAGAGCGGTCATAATTTGTATTTTGTCATGGATGGTTATACAGCGCAGAATGACGTCTCTAGGTGTGTTGGGTGGTATGCGGACTGCGCTCGTTACTCGGTAAATTCCATCTAAAACGATTTTCTTTGCTATGGTCGGTGTCAATATAGTGGAAAGCAGGCACCGTGTGTAATGTGGTAGTTCCTCTATTAGAATTGTGGCTTGGACACCCCGGATTTTAATATGTGTCCTGCGCTGTCTATCCTCCATGGACATCATCTGAGCTGCTAATACATGCTGCTCTGACTGGAGTTGTTGGATTGCGTTTTTGAGGGTGCCCACTGTATCTTGGATAATGTAATTGTCGTACTCTGTGACTCTGACCCTTTCTACATCATGCTGGATGTCAGCTCTCACCAGAGCTACGTCTGCTGCCAGCAATTTCTGGATGTTGAGTAGTAAGGCCTTAAGGTCCCCTTCAGTGGTGGGGGCTGAGTCGTCGTGGGGTTCAGGCTGAGGTGGCGGGGCCATTGAAGTTGTCTGCGCACTCCCCGCTGATTCCGAGGCCGATCCGCTGCTGGACGGGTGTATGGCCAGTTCCGGTTCCGGTTGCCTGGACCGGAGCAACATCTCCCCTATGTCCCTGACCTGCAAGCTGGTGCCGGCTATTTGCTTCTGTGAGCAGGAGCCCATATCGAGTGTTTCAGGGTCCGTGTCGAGGAGGGAGTGCTCCGGGTAGCTTTCGCCGAGGTATGCCCCAAAGTTTAGATGTGGCGTGGTGCGGTAGGCCGGAGGTTTTCTCCATTGCCTGGGCTGTTTGGGGGTCTGGAAGAACGGCATTGGATGTTGATGTGAGCTTTTCTGGGTGTTGTGAGTTGATTTTCTGGGATCGATGGGGCTTGGGGAAGCAGATTAGTGGCAGATTGTTTGAAAGTTTTAGGGAGCTGACTGAAATCGTGTCTGATCAGGATGGCTGCCAGGCTCCGCCCCCAGAATAGGATAATTTATTGGATAGTTTGACAAAAATAGAGAACAATTACAACAGGATGAAACTTTGCTTTATGGCTGAAATAAAATTACACAAATAGAAAAAAAAGGCTTGAAAATGAATTAGAGTGTAACCTGTTATTATTATTATGTTATTATTTATATAGTGTCAACAAATTCCACAGCGCTTTACAGTGGGTGGACAAACAAACATGTAGTTGTAACCAGACAAGTTGGACACTCAGTAACAGAGGGGTTGAGGGCCCTGTTCAATAAGCTTACATGCTAGTGGAAGTGGGGTAAAGTGACACAAAAGGTAAAGATAGTATTAGACTAATGACAGTTGCAAGAGAGGAATCAGTTGGGAACTATTAATAGTTTAATTGATACTCTTTTATGAAGAAGTGAGTTTTTAATGATTTTTTGAAGGAGTGGAGACTGGGTGAGCATCTAACGGAGGAGGGAAGTGAGTTTCACAGGAACGGTGCAGCCCTCGAGAAGTCTTGAAGGCGAGCATCAGAGGTGGCAGTATGGACAGAAGATAGATGTACGTCTTCAGCAGAGGGCCTAGACGGGACATACTTGTGTATTAGGGAGGATAGATAGGTGTGAGCAGCATTATGTAGAGATTTGAAAGCAAGAACCAGAATTTTAAATTGAGTCCTATATCTTACAGCAAGCCAATGTAGGAACTGACGGAAGGGTGAGGCGTGAGAGATGCGGGGGGACAGGAAGATAACCCTCACCGCCGCATTCATTATGGACTGTAACGACTCAAGTTGGGAGCACGTAAGACCACTGAGAAGCGGATTACAGTAGTCAAGGCGAGAAAGGACAGTGGAATGGACCAGCACCTTAGTCACATCTAGCGTTAAGTATGGTTGGATGCGCGCAATGTTTTTGAGATGGAAGCGACAGGATTTGGCGATAGACTGAACATGAAGGCGTGAAGGAGAGGTCGGAGTCAAAGAGAACACCTAGGCAGCGAGCCTGCGTGATGGAGCTGATGGTAGAACCGATGACTTGGAGGGAGACAAACACAGGAGGGAGGAAAGACCAGAATTTCAGTTTTGGTCAAGGTGAGTTTAAGGAAGTGGGCAGCCATCCAGTTAGAAATAGCAGAGAGGCAGTCTTGCCATGTAGATTTGCCAAGGGGGGCAGTATAGATAGAGAACAGTAGGGGACCAAGGACTGAACCTTGGGGGACATCAGAGAGGACTTGGGGAGAAGAAGCAGAGCCAGAGAAAGAAACACTGAAAGGGCGCTGGGAGAGGTAGGAGGAGCACCAGGAGAGAGCAATATCTTGTAGACCGATATTGCGGAGGATGAGAAGAAGCTGTTGATGATCAACAGTGTCAAAAACCACAGACAGGTCAAGGAGAATTAGGATAGAGTAGTGACCACAAGATTTTGCAGCGAGTAGATAATTGTATACTTTGGCCTGTGCCATTCCACAGAGTGCTTGGTGCGAAAACCAGACTGAAGCAGGTCTAGCAGAAAGTTGGACTCGAGGAAGTCTGTCAATCTCACATAAACAACTCTTTCAAGGATCTTGGATGCAAAAGGCAGTAGTGACATAGGACGGTAGTTAAATGGGGAGTTAGGTTCAAGGTTGGACTTCTTTAGTATTGGGGTTATAGTTGCATGTTTGAAGAGCGATGGAAATATGACAGAGGATAAAGAGAGATTGACAATTTTAGTGAGAGGCAGAGAAGAAGACAAAGTACGGATGAGATGCAAGGGAATTGGTTCTAGGGAGCAATGGGTGGGCCAGGAGGACTTGAGCAGAGCAGAAATCTCTTTCGTTGTAGCGGGTATGAATGAACATAGGACAGCAGAGGGAGTGAGGTTAGCGGAAGTATTTTAAGGGGAAGAAGAAAGATGAGAGAGCTCTTCCCTGATTGTAGAGATCTTGTCAGTGAAGTGAGTTGCAAACTCTGAGGCGGTCAAGTTATTAGGTGGAGGAGGAACAATAGGGCGAAGAACAGAATTAAATATGTGAAATAGTCGTTTGGGTTCGCGGGAGAGTGTGGTTATAATAGTATTGAAGTAATTTACTTTTGCAGAGGAAAGATCAAAGCTGTACGAGCACAGCATAAATTTATAGTGGAGAAAGTCAGACGCACAGTGAGACTTTCTCCAACAGCGTTCGGCAGTTCTGAAGCATTTTTGGAGGTATCAAGTCATCTTGGTGGGCCAAGGTTGTTATTGGGTCCGCTTGCTTAAATGTAGGAGGTGCCATGATGTCTAGTTGAGAGGAGAGGGTTGAATTGTAGAAGGAAGTTGCAGAGCTAGGACAGGTGAGGTTTGAGATAGGTAAAAGGAGAGTTTGGAGATTAGTGGAAAAATGCTCTAGGTCAAGACATTGGAGGTTTCTGTGAGACTGATGTTCAGACGGTGGTGTCCATTGGGTCTTAGGTATGCTGATGGTGGTCAGATAGAGGAAAAGGAATATTGGAGAGATTAGAGGCGGTACAGATATTGGTGAAAGTGAGATCAAGGGTATTTCCGGCTGTATGGGTTGCTAAATTGGACCATTGTGTAAGGACAAAGGAGGAGGTTACAGAGAGCAGGCGAGAGGCATCAGTGCAATTGGGGTTGATGATTGGGATATTGAAATCCCCAAGTATAACGGAAGGAGTGCTAGATGAGAGGAAGTGGGGAAGACAGGAAGAAAAGTGCTCAATGAATAGTCTATTAACTCTCGTCTGGTATTGATCATCCTTGGTAAGCGTGTTCCTTAACATAGTGCTCTTTAAGGGGCACTCCAGGTACCCACTAATGTTGCAATGTTTAGGTTATTCTTACATTTAGTTATTCTGTGTTTTGTTTTTGTTTTTTTCTTAATATTTTTTTATTTTCAAATAATATGCTTGGGTCCATAATCCCACAGTTTTTTGTCCCACCTTTCCATCCTGCAGTATTTTTCCTCGATTATAAGAACTACACAGCATGTCAATACTTGTCATTACTATATTTATGGCATTTGTAGTTCAGCTACAATAATTTTATTTTAGAGGCCATATTCTACTTTCAAAGGTACCCAAATGTACATGTAGTTATCATTAATATGGCATTATATGGGTACAGGCACTATGGGTGCTTGAGGGGGCACAGACAGTTTTTTTCTGAGTACCCAAACCACCAAGCATGGTTTGAGTGATGCCTCTGCCTTCTACGTTTATAAGGTTTCTTGGATCTCCTGTTCATTTTTAAAAACTGTTTATTATTTATCCGCCTGCTGACAGCTCGGCTATGGAATGCTGGTAACCTTTGGCCTGGGGGGCTAGTTCAAACTAAAGGCCTTTGATTTGCACACAAATTGCACAGACCTCTGTGTGGTTGGTCCTACTCATACAGCCCAAATGATATATGGATTTAACAGATGGACGCTGTTTGAGTTACCAGGTGTGACATCATATATTCCAGTATGATCTGCACAGTATGAGGGAGCATTCATTGAAATCTGTGCTGCTTAGGTGATTGACATGTTTTCCATGACTCTAATAACATCTTACCCTGCAGCCAATTCCAACCATAACCACATCATATATAGCAGCTTGATTAGCCACAGATCCTGCTGTAACCCAGAAACACCCCAGTGGGCCGCTCCAGCCTTGGAAAGCACTGAGATAATAGACCCCCAGACCATGCACAAATAGACACACACAGTGCAGGGCCAGTAAACACACTGTGCAAATAACTCAGCTAAACCTTGGTGCTGTGAGACTGCAACCCATAAACCCTGTATTCCAGTTGCCCAAGTGGCAATTGATCCTCTTGTTCCTTTGCCTGTCAGCCATGTCAGTGCATTACACATTGATTCCTTAAGTCTAATCAAGAATCTACTTTAACTTTTAAAGTCAACCTGATTCAATTTAGAACAACAGCATTACCTAGTGCTCAATTCAAATCTGATTTGCTATACTTAAAATAATAAGTACTTTTTTTTAATCACGTGACTGATTGTATCCAATCTGAGTAGTAGTGTAAGTGGCCTGCAATAGGTGACTTTACCTGACTTCATTTTACTGATTACTTAATAGTTTAACTATACTTAAACAAGTTGGAATGAAGTCAGTTCTTAACCAAAAATCTAAATTTAGTCATCTTTCCATTTAAGAGCATGTTATAGACAATCTTTAATAAAGCTCTTTACAGGACAAGAGCCAGTCTTTCTATAAAGTGAGAACAACGTGATCAACAGGGAGCCTGTTACATACAGTGAGCCTTAAATGGTTTCCAAGTGCTTCATCAATCACAAGTGCCATGTTGTTAAAAACACACACACTTACTTGCTAATCTGTTGTATGTTGACATATCTGAATAGAAGGTGTCAACTCTGCAGATACAGTATGCAGCTGTTCACCTACAGGCAAACAACAGTTAATATCATCTTATTACATAATTATAGGTTGCCAATCAAAAAACAAATTCCATGGGATATGGATAAATCACTTCTGTTTTTTTTTTTTTGTTTTTTTTTTACTATTTTTATTTTAACATTATTTCAGCAAATTACAGAGGAGGTAACTGTTTAGAACTCTTTCTCCCTCACTCTGTTTTTTTTTTTAATGCTGTCAAGCTTGAAACATTCTTACTCACTGATCAAGAATGTTGCCTGAATGTATTAAGCACAAATCTTGCTGTTTCATTTAGCTTAGGTACTAATGTATGTGATTACGATGCTTGTTATTTTAATTAGGAAAACATACCTACAGTTAGTTTTCTAGATCAGCGAGAAAGCTTGCAAGGTTTTTTTTTTGTGCTAATTCCCACAGTGCCTGCTTTGCACAATACACTGTCAAATAATGAGACAAGATAATTATAGCTTTGGAGAGGCCTGAACACACCCTGTGTGCACATCAAAACCAGTTATTAAGAGCCTTGTAAATGCTTGTCAGATCCATAGGACTTTAAAATTATGAGATCAATCACCAACTTTACAAGATTCTTTTAGGACATGGCTAACACCTCTTAAAAATGCACACTGCCGTCTGTATATCTACACCGAGCAAGCTTAGTTGTCTCGTGTTAATGAGAAATGTAAAGAGAAAATAGTTAAACACCTATCTCAAAATTTCTTTTTAGAGGTTTTTTTTTTCTTTGTCATTCAAAACAAACAGTTTATGTATCCAAACAGTGGTGTACAAACAACCCATGGGGCCCCGGTGCTAAACCTGATCTTGAGCCTACTCTGCATGGGCCGGGGCCACAACACACAGTGGAGGGCACCTGGTCGCAGGGGTCTGCGGTATGTACGCCAGCGCATGCAGATACACATACACTTAAAGGACCACTACAGACACCCAGATCACATCAGCTCAATGAAGAGGTATGGGTGTCAGGTCCCTCTAGTTTTAACCGTGCAGCTGAAAACATAGCAGTTTCAGAGAAACTGCTATGGTTCACTGAGGGTTAATCCAGCCTCTAGTGGCTGTCTCATTGACAGCCGCTAGAGGAGCTTCTGAGTAATGCTTTCCTATGGGCGTTTTGAATGCGTGCGCGGCTCTGCCGAGAAAGGTAAGTGCTGAAGACACACGCACACACTCTCATGAACAGACGCATACACACTAGCTAACAGACACACACACTCTCACAAACAGACGCATACACAATAGCTAACAGACACACACACACTCTCATGAACAGACGCATACACACTAACAGTCACACATTTACTGACAGACACACACTCAGTGACAGACATACATACACACTGACTGACAGACAGACACATACACACTCACTTACAAAACACACACTAACAGACACCAAACAGACTCACTAACAGACACACACAGTAACACACACACTGACACAAAAACTAACACTAACACACACACACTCTAACACAAACACTCTAACACTAACACACACACACTAACATTAACACACACTCTAACACACACACTAACACTAACAAACACACACACACACACACTAACACACACACTCTAACACACACACTCTGACACTAACACACAGACACACTAACAATAACACACACACTCTAACACTCCCACACACTTTTTTTTTTAAAGTTAATCCCCCAGCCTCCCTACCTTTGGGAGTGCTGAGGGGATTCCCTGGGGTCCAGTGGTGTTGCTGGGTGGCCAGTCACCGGGCAGGCTGGCGGGCGTGAGAGGGAGCACTCTCCCCTGAGCGCTCCCTGTTCAGCTCCCTCGCGTGCTGCGTACTGATGCCAGACCCGGAATATGACGTCATATTCTGGCTCCGGCATCAGTACGGTGCGCGAGGGAGCTGGGCAGAGAGCGCTCAGGGGAGAGTGCTCCCTCGCGTGCCCGCGAGCCTGCCCACCCGGTGACACCAGGGCCAGCCTCAGGGGGCCCTGAGTGGCCAGCTCTTGGGCCCCTCAGGAGAAAGGGCTGGCCACACTGGCGTACATACCGGATCGCAGGGTGGCCGGGCCCCCTGGTGGGCCGGGCCGGTCACAGCCGCAACCACGGTATGTACGCCACTGTATCCAAGGTAAAATCTGACTGCTTATGGAGTCATGAGGAATATTTTTTCATTTTGTGTGAATTTGAGCTATAAAAATTTATAGACAAACTGTCAGATTTTAGAAGAACTAATAAGCTCTTTAATGTGCTATTTTTTTTCCATCTTTCTATATTTACTTACTTTTTTATATATTTACTTGCATATTTTGCAGTCCAGGCAAAGTATGTAAATTACTTAAGGGGACACTATAGCGTTAGGAATACAATTGTGTATTCCTAATGCTAGTGTTCGAATCACTGTTTAGGTGACCACCCCCCCAAGTAAGGAGTAAAACAGTTGTTTACTTACTTTTGCTTGCATGCCATGCTGCTCTCTCCATGGTTGGCTCTGCTTCTTTGGTTAAGATCATCGATCTTGATCATGTCAGCCAATAGAAAAGCATTGCGCATGTGTGGCAATACTGATGGGCTCCATGCTCTTATCTGATTGAAATAGCTGAGCTTTACTTGGCTATTATGTTGGAAATGTTTCTAGTAGCTGTTTGAGTGACAGCCACAGAGAGACTGCTCAAAATATATTAGCAAGCTTTTATATTTGCTTTTTATATGTGAAAGCAAATTGACTGAGTACCTGCTTTTTTTATTCTTTAGACCGGCTGGATTTTTAATACACATGTGCAATAAAGATTTGTGATTCAGATGATCATGTTTTACTTATCAAGAAAGGATATTGCTCCACTACCCTGGATCCAACCCTTTGAAAGGCTTTATCCTTCCGATGCACATCTGTTTGAGTAGCCAGTCAGATTTTGTAAATTTATCCATATGTGGAATATGTGGGGGAATGTGATTTGTATGTTACACTAATTGTATTGTTTTATGATTTTTTAGAGAGCAAGAAATATTTGGAATGGTTGCACAAGTATACACCATTAATATTTTTGCACACCATATTTATATAATTTTTACAAAATTTAAAGCTCTTATTGCTTAAATATTCGTGCATTTTGTCCAAATTCTTTAATAAGTAAAATGTATATATTTTTTGTAAATATTCTTCATTTATGAAGTAGTCAAAAAAGGTGGTATGGGAGGGAATCTGCATTCAATATAAAATGTCATTGTTAGTTAATAATCCCCGGCAACTCAACAATTAAATATCTGAAACACACAATTTTTCTTACCTTTCCTAAATGCACCAGAAATGATTATACCTAAACATCTGCGAGTGTAAAAATACATGCTGTATTTAATGTAATTAATAGGAATGCATCATGCATTGAAAGATAGTGGGATGTGGCATTAGTCTTAAATAACCTGCATTTGTTTTAGTCATGTGCATGGAATATCATCATGTGACTATGACAGGAGGTAACAAGCACATCTGCTAAGCCGCCATTATTCCCAAGACTTTGAGCCATTTACTACACCTGTCATATTTTCATTAATACATACATAATTTATCTATTCATCACTCTACTGACTGACAAGCCATTTTAGTTTCCATGCCAATAAAATGTACATGTGCATACTCATACATATTTAGCTAACCAATTTACTGAATTACTGAATAGGGGTACATTTTTATATCTTATACAATTTTTCCAGATTGTGCTCAATTCCCAGTTTCTTCACCTTCTGTCACAGTGATCATTCAAATTATAACAATTTAATAACCCTTTTGGACATATTTGTGTAAGGCACCTGTTCAGCCACACTGCACAGACGCTGTTTGATCCATGTGGAGCTCAGCTTGGTTGTATTTCCCTCTTGCTAACAGGTAAAGCGAAAAATTATCTGCTGAGAGATGTCAAATGAATATGCTGAAGATGAACTTGAATACATGAACATTTTCCATCTACATTGGTCGAACTGTGAAACAAGCAACAATTACTGGTGTTAAGGACCAAGTTATCTGCCTTCCTAGCTATTGCCTTGGTTTGCCAACTTCTAGTTGCCAAAATCCTGAACAATTTTAATCAGTCACTTTTGCAACCAGTGAATTTGCTCATACATATTTCTTTGTGTATTGTGTTTTATTTAAATACATACAGTGAATATAATCAGCTGAGGAGTCAGATGTAGGCATGCATGATAAGAATATGTTTCTATAGCAAAATAAATCCCTTATTAAAGGGCCACTTAATCTCAATTTTGGGGAGTCCCCAGGTGCCATCTTATCTTGTAGTGTTAAACCATTTATTTTTAAATAAATCACTGAAGGAATCACTTCACTGAGTTAAAGTCGTCATAGGGATACAATTAGGGATGAATGTTCCTTAAATAATTCCTTAATAGTAAAGAAGCCCTGAGCCTGTATTTGAGCATGTAGTATAAAAGTTTCTGTAGTAGTACTTGGTGTTGGCCTAGTTCCAGCTGAAACTCATATAGTTTTGAACAATGGAATGTTCTTCCATTCCACAATCACTAGGGACTATTTGTTATGACAGTAGAAACTATATAGTTGCAATGTTGTTTAGTGAATAATTCTAGGTTAGTTACACTACTTCTTCTGACTCTCCAGTCATAGCTTGAAGGAGAGTAGAAGGTGAAGAATTTAATAGCCCACATACAACTGTTTATATTTGAAGGACATAGGACTATATTCTGAGTTGATGGTTGATGGTTTATAGTCAATCACTCTCAAAACTTGTCAATGCGTGCCTGGTGGGAGAATAAGTGTGTTGGTATTAATATATAGGGTGTGACTGTGTGGATGATATAGTTAAAACTGACTCTACTGAGTATGGTGAGATCTAGGGAGCTTTGGACATGCCGGGGTGTGTACACACACTTTGAAACTAACACAAAAAAAGTGAATAATACCGTTGGTGTTTCCCAGGTTACCACCTCTCTTACACAGCACAATAAAAAACAATATTTGTGAATCAGCTAAGCGCCTAAAGAGGAAAAAAAATAAACCAAACATAGTAATATATAGTATGATACAATAAGAAATGCGCTTCTTGGAATGCACTCACAATGTGTATGAGAAACTGTGCCTTGGGGTGCCTCCCCTGTTAAACGCTGGGGGTCTATCACCTTCTTTTAGTTCTTCCTGCTGCAGATAGAATACACGATCAATCAGAAAGATTTTTTGGTACAAATAAATTTTAAAAACAATAGAATTATAAAAACAATAGAAATATATAAAAACTGTGTCCAATGCGTTTCTTCCACTTACGTGGACTTCTTCAGGGACAACAATAAAATAATACAATCATTACAAACAAAAACACCCATTAGCTGCCTAATAACCCCTTCCCCAAGTCCTTTAATTAGGGCTCATTCATTTCAGTCATTGGTGATTCAATGGGCCTTTACTTGCTCTTGATCGGATGGTATTCCTCCAATTCTGGTATTTCCCAGGTTCCCACCTCACTCCCAGCTGATTCCTCTTCTGCTCATCAGGGATTGTGCTCCGGAACACCGTCCTGCTTTCTGGCGCCATTTTGGTTGCATTCCACCTCTCGATTTCATTTGCGATCACATGTTCACGTGGCTCTGCCTATTTATGAATTTCAAGCTGGGAAGCAACCCAGCTTTATTGTCCCCAACCACTAATATAAGGGGCTCTAGAAGGAGACTGATGTTACCGGTAACATTTTGTCAATGGGGATTGGAAATACAGACATATAGATGACCATTACACAGTGTTTAAGTTTTATATTTAGTATACAACAATAAAGCATATGTTGATATACCATGAAAACCCATCTGTAATTCAAATGATGTGAACAAAACATATCTTCAAATGCTTAGCTGATTCCCAAATATTGTTTTTGTATTGTATTGTGTACATACACTTACCTTAAGACATTATAAAATGGAACATTTTAGTTATGAAGAAATATTAACAATTCTAAACCTCTTTAATTTAGAAAAATGGCACCTCAGAGGTAATATGATAGCATTGTACAAATATATTCACCAATACAAACCATCGTCTGAAAATCTATTTATAAACAGGACTATACATAGGACACAAGGTCACGCATTTAGATTGGAAGAAAGGCGATTTAGTCTAAGGCAAAAGAAAGGTTTTTTTTTTACAGTAAGAGCAATAAGGATGTGGAGTCTGTACAGATTTTTAAACAGCAGCTGAATGCATACTTGCAAAAGCATAATATTCAGTGATACCATTTTTAATTATTTGTGGGTTAATAGCATCTTGATCCAAAGATAAATCTGACTGACATTTTAGGGTCAAGAAGGATTTTTTTCCTAGTTTGTTGCAAAATTGGAAGTGCTTCAAACTGTTTTGGTTTTTTTTTTGTCTTCTTTTTAATCAACAGCAAAAACAGATGTGAGAAAGGTTTAAAGGACCACTCTAGGCACCCAGACCACTTCAGCTTAATGAAGTGGTCTGGGTGCCAGGTCCAGCTAGGGTTAACCCATTCTTTTATAAACATAGCAGTTTCAGAGAAACTGCTATGTTTATGAATGGGTTAAGCCTTCCCCCAAAGCCTCTAGCGGCTGTCTCAGCTGTCTCATTGATTTTCACAGTGAGAGCACGCAAGCGTCCATAGGAAAGCATTGTAAATGCTTTCCTATGCGACCGGCTGAATGCGCGCTCAGCTCTTGCCGCGCGTGTGCATTCAGCCCAGGAGGAGGATCGGTGGAGGAGAGCTCCCCGCCGATCGCTGGAAAAAGGTAAGTTTGTACCCCTTTCCCCCTTCCAGAGCCGGGTGGCAGGGGGACCCTGAGGGTGGGGGCACCCTCAGGGCACTATAGTGCCAGGAAAACGAGTATGTTTTCCTGGCACTATAGTGGTCCTTTAACTTGATGAACACGTCTCTTTTTAGTCTTTGTAACTATGTAACATGCAGTACATAAGCAGAGAGTGCTAGAAGATATACAGTAGAGATATATTTTAACCTCATAAACTACACTCTACACGTATTTTGTGCAAGGTGATACAGAAGTGCGATATTTGATAGGATAAAACAATACAAATAAATACTTAAAGGGACACTCCGAACTGTTGTGAAGAGTGTGTCCTCTGTTTTAGCATTCTACAAAAGTGCAAATTTCTAAAGCGATTGGCACTTTTATAAATTAACATTGCTACACTTTCCTGATTGTCAATCAGAGAACAGGTCCTATTACTTCCTGGCTGGTTAGCTCAGTGGAACTAAACTCAAGAGGCTGCATTTGCCCAGAGCACTTGCCTTGCAAAGACTTCTCATTGAGATACATTGGGAAGTCTGAGATTGGATAGTCACAGAAAGTTTAGACAGGGTTAGAAGGCAAGGGCTTGCAAAGGCTGCAGACAAGAGAGAGAACTATAGCTTTTGCAAGCTGGTTTTAGATGTATCCCAATGCAAAGAGTGTTTTTCTTTTAATTATTATAATTTGGGCAGTGGCAGTGTCCCTTTAACTGTAACCTAACCTGCGCATTGCATCAAGCATGTGCCTGAAGTGCACCTTTAAGCACTTTTAGTTGTCTCTGTTATGAAACTATATAGTTAACTCAAACCAATTTGAGCCTCACCTTTCTGTTTGCAAGGCCCAGGGCAAATCTCTTTTCTTCCATCCCTGTAAAATTGTCCCTACAAGCACTACATCTGTTTCCTGATGTATTATTCTGTTTAGCTTGTTACTCTATTTCAAGTAATCTCTGCACAAAGAAGTGAGTGGCAAAATCTAGCCCTAAGGCCACTGAAGGTTACATACACAGCATATTTAGTGTAACGTGAGAAACACCTGCATATCAACAGAATTTGATTCATGTGTTGTCAGTGCCATGATTAGATCACATTTCTCTGACCTAAATCATTGTTTCTTTTTAAGTTACTTCCACTTCATTGCTTGTTTTTATATATTTTACTTGGGAGAGATATATTTCCTTTGTGGATCATATCACTTGTTTTGCCATTCTATAAAACTATAATTTGCGCTGTAATTGCAATAAATGATTGAACTCTGTATTGAATTATAGTGTGCATATTGTTGGCTCACTTCAGGTTTAGTAGTTAGAACTTGTTTTAGTCACATTAAACTGCAAGCATGCAACCTTTGCAAACAATATTTTATAATGTATTGAAGGGTGCAGGGAGGCAGCGGCTTACAGATGTCCTCAATTTCTAGAACTGAATCTAGTGATGTATCTTAATGTTATTTTGAATTTTCAAAAATAAATATACTTACAAATTTCTGGAGTTTGCAATCAGCTCCAAGTGTGTGTGTCTGGGCACTACAATCCCCGCCTGTGGATTTACTTGTTGTCTTGATCTCTTGATGGAGAGCTTTTAGGGCCAGTAAATGACTACTGCTCTCAGGTGTATGCAGGTATGCTGTTAGGCATTAGAGGATTTCCTCTTGAGTGATCTTCTAACATGAAAAAAAGTGAACGCTTTGAAAAAATCTATTTTTATGGTGAAATGTGTTAGTGTTGTTACCTTGTGTATGGTTTTATTTTTGTTTTCAATAAAA
>OW240915.1:147859768-147883618 GCA_933207985.1 Pelobates cultripes
CTAATGTTTTTTTACCCTATTTAGACCTTCCTAATTTTATCTAGAAGATTTTATCCGAAGGATTCTCACATTCCTAGGTGGTATATGCTATATGGATTGAGCAAAACCTCTTTTGCTCTCCACCTGTGAGTATATCTCCCTTTTATCATATTTATTAATTTTATAACAGAGAGCACTATATTCTGTTCTATTTTTATTTAAAGGGACACTCCAGGCACCCAGACCACTTCTGCCCATTGGAGTGGTCTGGGTGCCGACTCCCACTACCCTTAACCCTGCAAGTGTAATTATTGCAGTTTTTTATAAACTGCAATAATTACCTTGCAGAGTTAACTCTATTAGACAGCCACTAGAAGGCACTTCCTGCTTCATAGCACAGAAAACCTGTGCTAGAGCGTCGCTGGACGTCCTCACGCTGTGTGAGGACCTCCAGCGTCGCTCAATTCCCCATAGGAAAGCATTGAAAAGCATTTTCAATGCTTTCCTAAGGAGAGCTCTAATGCGCATTAGGTCTCCACGGCCTGCGGGCAGGATCAGTCTCGCCCACCGGCTGACGTAATGAAGAGGAGGAGCGGCAGCGACCCGAAACCACCACCGAGGGACATCGGCGGGGGTCTCAGGTAATTGACTGAAGGGGTTTTCACCCCTTCAGCAACCGGGGATTGGGAAGTGGGAGGGAGAGGGGACCTGCAGTGCCAGGAAAACGGATTGTTTTCCTGGCACTGGAGAGTCCCTTTAATATATTTATTCCGGTGAATTCCAGCGGAAATCCCCTAATGCCCAAAAGCTCTCCATCAAGAGATCAAGACAACCAGTAAATCCACAGGCGGGGATTGTATTGCTCAGACAGACACACACATTTGGAGCTGGTTGCAGATTGAATTTACCGATAACATTAAAATATTGCACTATATTCCGTCCACTTGTTTTCCATATTGTTTCACTTTGACCCGAAATTTACGAAACCTACATGCACTGCTTCCTTGCATCATTCAATATAGTATCCATCCACGGCCAGAAAGAAGAGACTCTGGTTTTTGGTGTTCATGTTGCCTATTTGCGCTAAACAAGCTCTAGGAATCTCATATCTTATACTAATATAGTATAATAGTAAAAAGATAGATTTGTTTCTTGATTCTTTCTTGATTGTTGTTGATAGGATCTGATAGTAATTGTCTTCCTTTTTTCTTTTTACAGTATAATTTGCCCATGCTTAGCTAGCAAGAACCAACATGTGCAGAAAATAATAACAATAGATAATTGCTAGATCTGCCGTAGGGGCCTACAGTGGGCACAGACCCTCACAGTAAATTGTGCCAGAGTGGCTTGCTTGTGTTATGTCTAAAAGACAAGAGTTAAGGTGATTAATGTGGTTAGGACAACCTGTAATGTATCTCAATAGATGTAACCAGGTATTTTACAACTAGTAAATGTCACCAGGGCTTATTAAGACAGAAGTAGTTATACAGGAATGTGCAGGAAACAGGTATGTCAATCAGTACAGGTAAGCAGGGATTAGAAAGCATGATTTGAGACACAGGAACTGAGATAGGTGCAAACTCAAGGTAACTGAACAGGAATTTAAACACTGGATACATTAATATCACAGGAACAAGATATATGTGACAAGTAAGAAATTAGCAATCTATTTAATGGAAATCCACAGTGGAAAGCTCTGAGGAGATAAATTCCACCAACAGATGTGTGTAACTGTATTGATGTCTCATTTCAATGAACCATGGATACGTGTGCATGGGTTTGAAGCTGTTAGGACAATGGTAACAAAACAGAGAGAATGCACAAATTGCCCCTCAACTATGTTGCATGTGTTGTCGGTGTCAGACATGCACACAAACCTGCATCAGCATCGTTATCTTAAGGAATGACATAGGTTCAGGTAGAGGTAAGAACCCTAAATCTCAAATATTTTAATTCTTGCTGATAATGATGCTGTTTCTTTCTGCAATGTGTCCATAACACCAAGTTTGGCACAATGTTAATGCAGTAATAACAAATAAAATGCATAGATTATTGTTATTATTTAAAAAAGCGCCAACAAGGTCCATAGCTCTGTACAATGGGTGGACTAACAGACACGTATTTATAACCAGATGAGTTGGACACACAGGAACAGAAGGATTGAGGGCCCTGCTCAATGAGCTTACATACTAGAGGGTGTGGGGTAATGTGACACAAAAGGTATGGGTAGGGTAGAAACGTAGGTTTCTAGGATAGTGTTCATTGTTTTGTTGACAGTTGTAGGAGCAGAATAAGGGTGCGGGGAGGGAAAGTTGTTCACAGTTTAATTGATATGCTTTCTTAAAGAAGTAAATTTTCAAAGATCTTTTGAAGGAGTGGAGATTGGGTGAAAGTCTAACAGACAAGGGAAGGGCATTCCAAAGAAATGGTGCAGCCCTAGAGAAGTCTTTAGGCTGAGCATCAGAGGTAGGAATACAAACAGAGGTTAGACGTAGGTCTCCGGCAGAGCGTAGGGGCCCAGATGGGACATAATTGTGTATTAGTGAGAATAAGTAGGTCGGAGCAGCATTGTGTAGAGATTTGTAAGCAAGTATCTTATCTTAAATTTAGATTTGTAAGCAAGGATCTAAAATTGAGTCCTATATCTTACAGGAAGGAGGGAGACGTGGGTGAGAGGTGCGGGCAGACAGGAAGATGGCAATTTGGGAAAACGTAAGACCATTGATTACGGTAGTCAAGGTGACAGAGGACAGCGGCATGGACAAGCAACTTTGCCGTATCAGGCATTAAATAGGGTCAGATGCACGCAATATATTTGAGATGGAAGTGGCAGGATTAGACAATTAATTGGACATGAGGGGTGAAGGAGAGGTCAGAGTCAAAGAGAACACGTAGGCAGCAAGCCTTAGACGTAGAGCGGATGGTAAAACCATTGACTTGGAGGGACACAGACAAGGGAGTAGCAACACTTGAGGGAGGGAAGACCAGAAGCTCTGTTTTGGACAGGTTCAGTTTAAGTAAATGAGCAGCCATCCAGTTGGAAATAGCAGAGAGGCAGTCAGAGACATGAGTCAAGAGGGGTGGTGAGAAATCAGGGGAGGACACATACATTTGCATATCATCCGCATAGAAATGATACTGGAATCCAAAGGAACTGATGTTTTTGCCAAGGGGGGCAGTGTAGATTGAGAACAATAGGGGACCAAGGACAGACCCTTGGGGAACACCAACAGAAAGGGATTGGGGAGAAGAGGCAGATCCAGAGAAAGAAACACTGAATGAGCGCTGGGAGAGGTAGGAAGAGCACCAGGAGAGAGCGGTATTTCGTAGACCAAGATTACGGAGGATGAGAAGAAGCTGTTGATGATCAACAGTGTCAAAAGCAGCAGAAGGGTCGGGGAGAATTAGCATAGAGTAATGGCAATGGGATTTTGCAGTGATAAGATCATTTGATACTTTGGTCACAGCGCTTTCAACAGAGTGATGAGGGTGGAATCCAGACTGAAGTGGGTCAAGCAGAGAGTTTGAATCAAGGAAATCTGTCAATCTCGCATACACAACTCTCTCATTGATCTAGGAGACAAACGGCAGTAGCGAGATAGGGCGGTAGTTGGACAAGGAATTAGGTCAAGGTTGGGCTTTTTCAGAATTGGGGTTACGGTTGCATGTTTGAAGGGTAGAGGAAATGTGCCGGAGGACAGGGAGTGATTGAAAATTTTAGTGAGAGGCAGAGCAAGAGGTGAGAGGTGGTGGGGTGGGAGGAACAGAGCAGAGCAGAAACCTCTTCTGCTGTAGTGGGTGCAAATGAGCATAGGACAGCTGAGATAGTGTGGTTAGGGGAAAATTTGGTAGTGGATGGAGAGACATGAGAGATTTCTTCCCTGCTTGTAGAAATCTTCTCAGTGAAGTGAATTTCAAAGCTTGTAGCAGTGAAGTTGGTAGGAGGAGGATTCACGACAGGGCGAATAAGAAAGTTAAAAGCATGAAACAGTTGTTTGGGCTCCCGGGAGAGTGTGGTTATGAGTGTATTTAAGTTGTTTTCTTTTAAAGAGGAAAGAGCCAGACTGTAGGAGTGCAGCATAAATTTATAGTGGAGGAAGTCAGATGCACATTGAGACTTTCTCCAGCAATGTTCAGCAGTTCAGGAACATTTTTGGAGGTATCGGGTCAGCTTGGTGTACCAGGGTTGTAAATGGTGGCACTTAGTGCGTTTAAGTGTAGGAAGTGCCATAATGTCTAGTTGAGAGGAGAGAGTGGAGTTGTAGAGAGAGGTTGCAGTGTTAAGGCAGGTGGGATTTGAGATGAGTGAAATAAGACTTTGGAGGTTGTTGGAGAATTGCTGTAGGTCACGACAATGGAGGTTTCTGCAAGACTGATGTGGTGAGGGTGGTGTACTTTGGGTACGGGGTATGCGAATGTCAATAGACAGCAGATGGTGGTCAGATAGAGGAAATGGAACATTGGAGAGATTAGAGGTGGTACAGAGATTGGTGAAGATGAGGTCAAGAGTGTTTCCTGCTGTATGAGTTGATGAATTAGACCACTGTGTGAGTCCAATGGAGGAGGTTATCAGGGCAGTTAGGGTTGTTGATTATCATAAATGAACAAAAGAAATACATTTTTAGAAAATGCTTTTTGGAACTGAATGATACAAAAGTACTGTATTGTATATAGTCTGATTAAAGGGAATTGTTATCATAAGAACATATCATTCTTGGGTAATGCTAGGGACTGGTTCAACGCAGGAGTAAGGTGGTGACTGGCCTAGGGCAGGAGAGCATACAGTGGCTAAAGTTCAGAAGCAGGAAATGTTTAAATTGCATTTTTTTTATTAACTGCCAGATTTAAATACTTTTATACATTTTGAAACAACTTTAAACCATTTGGCTTTCAGCTAGCAGATAATGATGTCTTAAGTATCACAGGGTAATCTAACTTTGGGAGATTGAACTTGAGGAAGTCTATTTCCTCCATCAGTTGCACACACTCTTGTGAGCGTTGGGGATTCAGAATGTTTCCTGTAAGAGAAAACAGTAATTCACTTTGGACAATGGTCGGTGGTCATGACAATAGCTGCTAAACTGCCAACAGACTCAGCCCAAATCGAAAATTCTCCACTTCGCTGTATTGGGATATTGCTGCCTCCAGAGCCCTACTGGGGATGCAAAGCAGCCCTGGAAAAAAAATTTATGCCAGCCCCATAAGTCATTGCGCCATATATTGTTGCGTGTAATATGTAAGGCTATGTCTTGCCATGACAGAAGATTGAGTAAGATATATATATATATATATATACATATATATATATATATATATATACACACACACACATATAATAAATTGCTTTTTCTAATATAAAATATTGATCTTTTCAGAGTAAAACATTTAATTATACAGTAAGCATACTCACATGCAGACACAGACAATCTCACTGACATCTCAATGACACACACAAGCTCATTGATACACAGCCTCATAGACAAACAAACATTCTCACTGATATACATCAGCTCATTGACATAAAAACATGTGAGACCCGTCTCATTCAGCAGCGCGCTGGGGAGCAGAGATAGAACAGCTCCCCCAGCGGCCACCAGCAGACCTCCCCCAGCGGCCGCCATCAGACCTCCCCCATCGTCCGCCAGCACAAGCCCCCAGCGGCCCTCAGCAGACCCAGGTGTCTGCCCGGTCCAAGGTGCCGACGGCCAACCGGGGAATTTCCCGGTATCCCGGTGGGCCAGTCCGGCCCTGGCTGCCTCCACTGTTGACAATGTGCAAACCTTTCTCAGCCAGCATGCACCTCTTTTATAGCAAATCCTAGACCGTGTCAAAAAGTCTGTTCCTCCAGTATGTCAGGGTGCTGGATCAGAGTGCCATTTTCCTCCTATTCAGAGGATCACAGATGATCGTTAAGTAGATCTTTCAACTCCCTGTTCACTTTTGCTACATTGATGTTAAGTGTGCCACCAAAAACAACTTTTCAAGGAATCTAGTTTATACGGAGGAAAACATTTGGGAGACCTATCCCAAACTGGCACTACTGTGTTTTCACGTTTCTATCACATCTATAAATGGAAAAATAACTGACACTAGCTGCCTATTATTGTCCAATCCTCTTGTCCTTTTATTGGAGTAAAGCTAATGAAGTAGTGAGGAAGATAGATTATGGATTGCAGACTTGTGCATAGCGAGATGATTGATGTCCCTTAGCCATCAATCATCTTTTTTTTTTTGGTGTCACAGTTGAAATTCATAGTTACAAGCCAAATTGAACATGCTTGCCATGGCTAGTTTTAGGTAGTCTGTATTTCGGGTACATTTAGGCTTGGAGTTCGGGAATTTAGCCACACACCCAATCTGCCCAAATTCAGCCGAACTGCAGTTTAGCTCAAAACTAATCTTTAGTCTAAAAACTAGTCTAATTGATAGCCCTTCACTCGTCCAAAGTATCCCTGTTGCAGAACTTTGACCATGTTAGCAGCTTCATCAGTGACCATGTGTAGATTGGTGCCTGCCTAATCTACCAACGTATTTGACAGCATTTATGTTTGCAGAAGTGTGTTTTCGTCCACCACTTCAGCATGTAACCAGAAAGATTGATAACCCTGCTGCACATCATATGTACTATAAGTCTGACATGATGCTTAGGTTGGACATTTTCCACTACCATCACAATGCCCATGGACCATGGGCTGCCACCAGTGTGCTGTCAAGGTGAAGAAGTCATTCTGTCCACTAGGAGCATTCAATAAATCTGTGACAACATACACCTACTGACCTACATCCTTAGGTAGCCTCAATAGTAGAACACCGGAATGGTACAGTAAGGGTACTATCTTCCTGCATTCACATGGGAAGCCCATATTGTGGAGCAAGGGCTTGTATCAGCTGCTTAAACAACTCCCCTTACAGCAATCAGTTGATTTTTTTAGTCTGCTGTTTTGATATGTCACTGAAATGAAATCAGATGTTTAAGTGTTGGCTGGTGGATATGTTCCTGCGCTGATGAGGACTGGGAGTCTGCCTGTTTCATTCACGTAGTAGCACTAGGCTCAACAACTCCATTGCTTTGCTGAAGGGTGGTAGTAGTGTAGGAGCTACCGATTGGGGTAACTTGTTGTGCAGAATCTGATACAGCACCAGTAAACCAGCTACCTGCCATCATACGTTTTATCTCTCCTTTGTACCTTGGTAATAGAGACTTGTGGTGTCTTTGCAGATGTTAGGTCATATCAGCACTAGTGAGATGACCCCTTGCTCTCCTCCTACTCACTTCCTTGACACACAGTTTACACTTTGTAATTTGCCCCGTCTGGGATGCTGTCAAAGTAATACAAAACTTTATTTTAGCCTCAATGTCAATGTCAAATTATCTGGGTGCTGCAGCGGCAATAGGACACAGAGCACCCTGATGGAGGAGTAGGCAGACAGGAGCAGGACAGGAGTCAGGTTATACTCCAGTCAGAAGCCACACCACTGCGTATACAACAAAGGTAAGTGTCATTTGTGGCTGCAGTACACTGCACCCCCAGCACACAAATAGGCCCACACACAAACACACATTACATACCCAGCACACATATTTCTAATTTGGGAAGAGAAAAAACAACAAAAGGCATTCAAATGGAACAACTAGTGGACCTTAAAAAATATATACATAATGTAGTATTATGAGTATATTTTGAAGTACACTAATGATTTTCACACCATGTGGTTCATGAATCAAGTGAGAAAATTTACCAATAGAGGATTAAACAATAGGAGCAGTAAAAAAAATCTTTATTTATATATTATTCACTTCTCACTTGATCTATGAATAAAATCATTAGTTAGTGACTATCGTCTAGCCACCAATCATCATCTTTTCCCAATCAATCATCTCTTTTTTTTTTTTGGTGCCATAGGCGGTATTCATAATCACAAACTGAATATATCTGGAATTGTGCAGTTAGGTCTGTGGTCTGCGATTCGGATACATTTTGGCTGGGAATTCAGGAATTTAGTCGATAACATGATCGGCTCTAATTCTGCCAATTTGTGTTAAGGTCTAAAATGAATTTCCAAGACTAGTAGCTAGGCAAGATGGACTTTTCTTCCTTTAAGCTAAAAGAATTTTCTTCTTCCACACACTTAAAAAAACTTAAAAAAATGGTAAATTGGCGATTACAAGTTGGTGTTAAGCAGCAGTGGCTAGCAGTAGGACTCTGCACTAATTATAACCACCAATGATACTCTATGATGAATGAATAAGGCTCTCTACCACTTAAACCTTGTGTGAATGCCAATGTGGCAGTTGCAGGCAAGAGGATTATTATTATTTTTTTGCTAACATATTTCTGCTAACAGTTAAAAAAACTACTTTTAAAAACTGTTCATTGTTAACCTAGTTTCAAACTAGCATCAATGACACAATAGCAATCTCCTATGTTCCACTCAAAGTTGTTTTAATTGCCACTGGCGTAGATCAACTATTATTAGCTAGTTAGTTAGATACAACAGTACCTTAAATTATTATTATTATTATTGTTATTTATATAGCGCCAACATATTCTGCAGCGCTTTACAATGGGTGGACTAACAAACATGTAATTGTAACCAGACAAGTTGGATGCACAAGAACAGAGGTAAATCTACTCATACACAAGGTTCAATGACACAATAGCAAATCCCTTTCTCCCACTCAAAGTTGTTTCAACCAGCAGAAGCTAAGCTACAGTGAGGGAAAACAGTATTTGATCCCCTGCTGAATTTGAACGTTTGCCCACTGACAAAGAAATGTTAGTTCACCCAGTTCTCCTCTGAATCATTCAGATGTTCATTGGCAAACTTCAGACAGGCCTGTACATGTGCTTCCTTGAGCAAGGGGACCTTGCGGGCGCTGCAGGATTTCATTACTTCACGGCGTAGTGTGTTACCAACTGTTTTCTTGGTGACTATGGTCCCAGCTGCCTTGAGATCATTAACAAGTAGTTCTGGGCTGATTCCTAACCGTTCTCATGATCATTGAAACTCCACGAGGAAGGAACACCAGACCGAGGGAGACTGACAGTTATTTTGTGTTTCTTCCATTTGCAAATAATTTCACCAACTGTTGTCACCTTCTCACCAAGCTGCTTGGCGATGGTCATGTAACCCATTCCAGCCTTGGACAGCTCTACAATCTGGTCCCTGACATCCTTGGACAGCTCTTTGGTCTTGGCCATGGTGGGGAGTTTGGAATCTGATTGATTGATTGCTTCTGTGGAAAGAGAGTGCTCCTAATCTCAGCTCATTACCTGTATAAAAGACACCTGGGAGCCAGAATATTTGCTGATTAATAGAGGATCAAATACGTATTTCACTCATTGACATGCAAATCAATTTATAACTTTTTTGACACGTGTTTTTCTTTTTTTTCCCTTTTTTTATTCTGTCTCTCACTGTTAAAATACACCTACCATTAAAATTATAGACTGATAATTTCATTGTCAGAGGGCAAACGTTCAAAATCAGCAGTGGATCAAATACTTTTCCCCCTCACCGTAGGTAGATACAGTAGTAAGCTATACCTAGTCTCACATTAGAATCAATAACACAGGCTATCTTCCACCACACACAGCAAGGGCAACCTGCACTGGGAAGCTGAATCTGATGAAGATTCGTCCCCAGCAACCAAGGGGGACATTAAACACATGCTCCTGGAGATGCGCCAAATTTGGAAGTCGGACCTCCGAGAATTACGACAGGAAATGGGAGCAATACAGAACAAGCTCCAAGTGGTGGAGGAGAAAGGCAACGCCCGGGAAGCCCGGCTGCAAGCCATTGAACATACCCCTGATGGCTTAACCCAGCATGTACAAAGACTACACCGCTCTGTGGCGATCCAGGAGGCTAGACATAGACGCCACAATATATGCCTGAGGGGGATACCTGAGGCCATTAAAGGAGACGCACTCTTACCATACATCCTAAAGCTACTTACATCTATTGGCTTGCAGGGATAAGCAGACCCCACAATGATTACTGCGGCTTTCAGGGTCAGGAAGGCTCTGTCGGCGCCAAAGGCAGCCCCTCGAGACACCATAATAGTGACTAGAGACACAGCCGTACGAACGGCCATCATGACACGCTCCATAGAGATGGAAAGCGCAGAATTTGAGGGAGCTACTATCCTGTTCTTCAGTGATATCCCTTTTGCTGCACTACTAGAAAAAACAAAACTGGCCCCAATGGCCAAAAAACTGAGAGACAATTCGGTGAGGTCCCGCTGGGGAGCTGACGGAACCCTGATGGTGTCCCACGGCGGCCAACTCCTCACACTTACCTCAGATGAGGATCCAGAGAAACTAAGCTGCTGCATGGCACGGGAGAACTCGCCGGCAAAGATGAGCACAAGCAACTACAAAGGAGGAGAGAGGGAAGCAGCAGGGGAAGACAAATTGCGAACCCACCTCAGGATTGACAGCCTGGGAGTCCGCAGACTATGAACATCGGAACGCCAGGAGAGCAGTGTATACCCAAGCCACTAACATAGAACCCAATCCCTGGGACTGCCCTGACTTCTGATCCCCTGTCACCACCCCGATCCCCAACCCACACACAAGCTCACCTAGCACCGGCACTGTACCACAGACTTGCCAATACCCCTGGCACACGCTATAGGGCAGCACCACCTGGACTAAGAGTCACTGGAGTATGCACAGAGTGCACAACCTGCAAAGCCCCATACCCAATATATTGTTATGACATGCAAACTTTCCTAACGTTAATACTCTGATGTGAATGTTTGCCTAAGTGCATAAAATTCAATAAAATACAAATTATAAAATATTGCTGGGTCCTACACTAATTTTAATATGGGAGATAAACAACAACTTAAATAGTGCTAGTGCTAAATGAATATACAAACTAAAGTGCATTCAATTAATCAGTTGTAAGAGCATTGTGAATATATATCATATAAAATGAATGTAATAAAAAAACTCAATTAAAAAAAAATACAATGCCATAACTTAATAATTATACTGATTGTGCTTTTATGTATATATTCATAGTGCTTATATGCTCTTTATCAAATAAATATTGTTGAAGTGACAAACCTCCTCAGGTTTATACTTTTCTGTGGTCACCTCCAAAGGGCAATCTGAAGTAGAGGAGCAGGCAGAGTGCTCAACCCAAAATTAATTTCGTCTGGGCTCCAAACTTACATAGAAAAAAGAGGAATTGGGGGAACACTCAGAACAGGCATTTCTCGGCAGTCCCTATCATAGAGTGCAAGATAACAATAATACTGTGAAATGTACTAATTAAATGTAACATCACATAATCCTTTGTTTGAAGTGTTTATTGCACCCTCATACTGCTTCTCAAGAAATGAGGGCATGCTGTGGTCACCATAAACTCTGTATGAACCTCCCGGTTAATTTCATCTACATAATTATTAATAGTAAACCTTTCCCTTCCTGCCAGGTGGATGTCAAGGCTGACTTCTACCAACCTCAAGCAGGTACATTTTATACAGTGTAACTGACTGCACAGCTACTAAGAATAAGTACCTGTTCGTATCTGAAGTACAAAAAAAATCTACATTACAAATGTTCATCAGATCTCTCATTTCTGGACCCTGTGCCCATTATTCCTGATTGTACCTAGGGAAACATGGACTAAAAAGACAATCTCATGATCTCATTCTTGGAAAAGGACTGGTGCTGTGTGTTCTAATGAATTAGCCCAATGGAGTTGATAAGCATTTGAGAAAGACTCACACAGCTATACTAATTTCTATTTGAGGAGGCTCTAAATACAGATGTAGACAAGAATTGTAAACAACCAACCTAATCCAGAGCAGCACAAGAGCACTACCATGAACATTGAAAACCAGAAGGGTGTCTGTATGTTAGATATTAAGCCTTGCAATGTTAACCCAATAAAATGTTATGCCATTGCTCTAACATTTCCTTGCATGTGCTCCAGATCATGGCTATGATCCACTAGTCATGAGGCACATTCAGTCCATGAAATTCCTAGTTTCAAATGATCAGAGTTGAACTGAGGGTATTCTCAGCAACACAGCTATATACATGTATACTTAAGCTGTGAATAAATTGACCGACACACCTGCATGATGTAGCATACTATATGAATAGCACACACAGCAGAAAAACTTCAGGGAGGTCTTATCCTATCTAATAGCATGGAGTCCTGGTATGTATGTATGTAAGTAGGTATGTATATATTTTATTTATTTGTTTGTTTTTGACTGTGTTGCATTTCTGCATACACAAATGTGCATGTTTAGAAAGGTTAAACTTAATGGATCTGTTTCTTTTTTAAACCAATTAACTATATCCCTTTTGTGTATTATGCTAAATAAATATTTATGGTACCCACAGAATGCCCATTTGATCATAGGGCAATAGATACCATAGCACAGAAAATTCTAACACACATTACAAAAATTTAATATTCTTACAGTTTAGATGAGTGAAATATCCTATGACAATTTGTAATTTTCAAATACCTGCATTTAAAAAGTAACTCTGCTTTTAGCTGAATTTAACATGTGTATAAATTCCTAACAAGTAACTGGATCCAGTTATAATTATGGGAACTGTGTTTTCTTCATGTACAACAAAGAAAAAAAAAAGAAGATATATGTAAATGTTAAATATATAAAATCATTAAACTAATATTTTCATGAAATAGAAGTGTATTTGTTGAAGATATTTAATAGGAATATAGATTTGTACATTCTTTCAATAATAAGTGACTGAATTAAACAGACAAAGCCATTATGAAGTTCTCCTATTTACCTTTTTACACAAGATAGATGGTGTGTAATTTGGAAATACTACATTACCGTTTAGTTTCTGTGAACATCAAAGCTTAATACAGACTATGCAACAACGACTAATTCTTCCTGCACAAACACTCTTAAACATAAGTGTTTGACAGAGCTATACATAAAGTGGTGAAAAATTGAAGTCCTCCATAGATTTCCAAAAGAGTTTTTAATCTCTAAACCTTCAGACCATTTTAGATAAGCCTTACCCCACCTTTTAGCTGAAAATCTCTTTGAAGTGGGAGCAAGTGATGTACACCAGTACTCAAATATAGGGTGTAATGGGCTGTAGGCTTGTGTTTAAAAGTCTGCAAGTTGTTTGAAGCCACGCACTTAAATGCATGATCTGTTCTAAGAAAAAAAAAATAATGTTTATCTGGTGTGCATAATGGAGAATATTGAGAAGGGTAGTCATATATTTCTTAACAGTTTCTCAAACCCAGTCACTTAAAAAAAATGAATTATTAATAGTTAATTACAAATTGACATTCATCTGGACATGTGATAGAGAATAGAAATATATAAATAAGAAATCAGAAAATTATTACTGGATCGCTGACGGCAGTTACATTTAAACATCATGTCGTATATAAGCTTACTGTACTTTCTAGCTTATATCTGCAAGTACTTAACCATGTTAACATAAACCTCATTAGACAGGATTATGCTGGAAACAGTGACAAACAAAATGGACACTAACCCTCAAAGGAACCAATTCAGACACTGCACACTAATTATCCTTTTTAAATTAATTTAAGGTTTGCAGAATTAATATCAGTGTATATGCATATGATTACACAGGGAATTGTGTTTTACATTATAGCGGGTTGGTAGTCTGCAACAGTTTTCAGCTGTTGTTATTTTCCCCTTTACTAGTCTGTCTATTTAAACACGGTAAGACAGCAACAGATTGTATCATTTCATGTTAGAATGTTTTTGTGCTTGCTTTAAGTTTTGAGTGCTTGTCGAATTATTTAAAAAGCCTGTCCATCTCACAAATTAACAAGTTTAGTACAGATTCCTCGAAGCGGAAGAATAGTGACTGATCATGCATAGAGAATTGATGCTTTTAACTTTTACATGTGTATATCAAATTTCAAGCGCTAAATATTTTGTATACCTGTATAATTGTTTTGAAAGCTTGGGCATTTTTAGAATTGTAGGCTTAAACAATACATGGCCATAACAATGTGGACACATTCTCACTGGACATCTCATTGTAAGAGAGAAGATAATCATATTTGAGTTCATCCTCACATTACTGCTATTATAGTGTCTTTTTTGAGAAGGATTTTTTTTTCTGGATTTTAGAGCACTGGAGATTTATTTTCATTCAATTCAGCAACATTCATAAAGTTGGGTTCTTATATTGTGTGACCAGATCTAGCTTATAGTATGTGGAGCTTGTCTATGCTCTAGTAATTTCTCGCATGGGTTATTGTAACCCTCTCCTAACTGGTAGCTGCACTACCCTGCTACATTCTGTAATGAACGCTGCCGCCAGACTAATTTTGCTCTCCAGCTGGTCCTCTCACACCTCACCCCTCTGTCAGTCCTTACATTGGCTTCCTGTATACTATAGGAGTCAATTCAAAGTATTAATCCATACCTATATAGCATTAAACAATTCTAGCTCCTTTTATATCTTTTCACAAATCCATAGGTATGCCCTTCTCAGTCTCTCCGCTCTGCCCATGACCTTCTCCTGTCTGCTGCTCGCACCCGTACAGCCAACTCACACTTGCAAGACTTCTTGCAGGCGGCTCCCTTCCTGTGGTACAGCCTGCCTACCGGCATCATTTAAGAAGTGCCTTAAAACCCATCTCTTTAGGAAAGCTTATGGCCTCCCAGAGGAACCTCAACCTCGCATACCTGTCTCTTGCTTTCTCCTAAAGGGCAGCACTCTTTTCCAGCTCTGCTTCACTCCCACCTTATTTGATTGATATTTCCTGTCCTATTGTGTTTTATATCAAACCTCCTATAGACTGTAAGCTTGTTTGAGCAGGGTACTCTTCAACCTATCTTTCCTGTAAATTTTCTTGTAATTGTTCTACTTATAGTTAAATCCCCCCTCTAATATTATTGTACAGCACTGCAGAATCTTATGGCGCTATATAAATGGCAATAATAATAGTCAGTGTTACAATTCATCCTGGAGCTAAGATAAGGGATCATTTATGTCAAGTTCTTCCACACTCACCAAGCTATTGTTGTGCAGACTATTCTAGCTGGAAGCTGAGAATAGTATAGAAATGTCATTAGATGCTGTAACTTTAAATTTTCCTCTAATAGAAAAAAATATTCTACACTAAATGGTGAAAAGCACAGTCAGTTATTATTATTTTTACTTATTGTAATGTATTTCATGGTACCTTCCAATGACATTTCCTATACTGTGCAAGTTAGGCAAAACACTGCATATAGTGGAATCTCATTGCAGCCATGTTTTTTGAAACATGGTCTCTTCTACTCCACAGAAAGTTCACAAAATAATTAATAGCTAGCTCACCTTTCCTTGAACAAATAAATATAAAAACAACATTAAAAAACCCCACAAATGTATTAACCAAACTTAGCAGCAATGTTTCAGACAGAACAGATCTCCATCAAGTTTGTGCTTGTTGATGTTACTTCCTAATGTTAATGTTGGGAACTCGGTTAAGTGTTGCAACTGAAGTTATATCAGTGTATGTGCCAAATGTTTCATTATTTTGTGGTCCCATCTGATGAGAGTCTGTGACCTGTGTCTATATAGCTCTGCTTCTAGGTGCTTTCACTTCAATGACAGCACTTTAAGTTTTAGAGGTTGAAAAAAAGTGTTGGACTTGGCATTAGTAAATCTAATGCTGCTACTGAAATTTTAAAGGGTTACTCCAAGCATCATAGCCACACGGCCTGCATGTGGATCCCTGGTCCAGTTTACCAGCAATTCTGCAAACCTCTTACCTGGATCGTAGTCAGACTCCGAGATGCCTATTTTGTTGGATGACACACACTTTCAGCTTTGGCAGACTTGCAAAAGCTGGAGTCAATTCCAGTCAATATTCATTTGGTTTTTTTTTTCACCTTGGCCGAGCACTTACTATGTGTCTTTTTTTTTTTATTTCTTGTTGCTAGAATTTTAGCCTTAGGATAATATAGTGATCAGTGTTGGAAGGGTATGTAGTCCTTCCATATACGGAGAGGTCGAGATAGAAGAGGAGCCCCCAACAACAACCCTGGCACAACAAGCTCACTCGATACCTCCAAAAATGCTCCAGAACTGCTGAACGCTGTTGGAGAAAGTCTCACTGTGCATCTGACTTTCTCCACTGTAAATTTATGCTGAGCTCATCCAGCTTGGCTCTTTCCTCTGCAAAAGTTAATTACTTCAATACCCTCATAACCACACTCTCCCGCGAACCCAAACTACTATTTCACACATTTAACTCTCTTCTTCGCCCCCCTGCTGTTCCTCATCCACCTACTAACTTGACCGCCTCAGACTTTGCAACTCACTTCACTGACAAGATCTCTACAATCAGAGAAAATATATCTCATCTTTCTTCTTCCCCTTACAATACTTCCTCTAACTTCACTCCCTCTGCTGTTCTATGTTCATTCGCACCCGCTACATTAGCAGTGGTTTTTGCTCTGCTCCAGTCCTCCCGACCCACCACGTGCTCCCTAGATCCAATTCCCTCGCATCTCATCCATACTCTGTCTTCTTCTCTTTCTCCACCTCTCATTAAAATTCTCAATCTCTCTCTCTCCTCTGGTATATTTCCATCGCCCTTCAAACATACAACTGTAACCCCAATTCTAAAGAAGCCCAATCTTGACCCTAACTCCCCATCCAACTAACGTCCTATCTCGCTACTGCCTTTTGCATCCAAGATCCTTGAAAGAATTGTGTATGCGAGATTGACAGACTTCGAGTCCAACTCTCTGCTAGACCCGCTTCAGTCTGGTTTCCGCGCTAAGCACTCTGTGGAAACAGCACTGACCAAAGTCTCCAATGATCTACTTCCTGCAAAATCTCGTGGTCACTACTCTATCCTAATTCTCCTTGACCTGTCTGCTGTTTTTGACACTGTTGATCATCAACAGCTTTTTCTCATCCTCCGCAATATCGGTCTACAAGATATTACTCTCTCCTGGTGCTCCTCCTACCTCTCCCAGCGCTCTTTCAGTGTTTCTTTCTCTGGCTCTGCTTCTTCTCCCCAACTCCTCTCCCAAGGTTCAGTCCATGGTCACCTACTGTTCTCCATCTATACTGCCTCCCTTGGTAAACTCATCAGCTCCTTTGGCTTCCAATATCATTTCAATGCAGATGACACGCAAATCTACCTGTCCTCTCCTGATCTCTCCCCTTCCCTCTTGACGAGTGTATCTGACTGCCTCTCTGCTATTTCTAACTGGATGGCTGCCCACCTCCTTAAACTAAACTTGACCAAAACTGAAATTCTGGTCTTTCCTCTCTCAAGTGTTGTTACTCCTGTGTCTGTCTCCCTCCAAGTCAACGGTGCTACCATCAGCTCCACCACGCAGGCTCATTGCCTTTGACTCCGACCTCTCCTTCAAGCCTCATGTTCAATTTATCAGCAAATCCTGTCATTTCCATCTCAAAAACATTGCGCGCATCCGCCCCTACTTAACGCCAGATGCGACTAAGGTGTTGGTCCATTCCACTGTCCTTTCTCACCTTGACTACTGTAATCCGCTTCTCAGTGGTCTTACGTGCTCCCAACTAGCGCCGTTACAGTCCATAATGAATGTGGCGGCGAGGCTCATCTTCCTGTCCACCCGCACCTACCATGCCTCACCCTTCTGTCAGTCGCTATATAAAAGTTAAAACTCTGGTTCTTGCTTTCAAATCTCTACATAATGCTGCTTCCACCTATCTATCCTCCCTTATACACAAGTATAGGCCCTTACGATCTGCTGAAGACTTACGTCTATCTTCTGTCCGTACTCACACCTCTGATGCTCGCCTTCAAGATTTCTCGAGGGCTGCATGGTTCCTGTGGAACTCGCTTCCCTCCTCCGTTAGATGCTCACCCAGTCTCCACTCCTTCAAAAAAAATTGTTTAAAACCCACTTCTTCATAAAAGCATATCAATTAAACTGTTAATAGCTCCTGGCTGATTCCTCTTCTGCAACTGTCACTAGTCTAATACTATCCTTACCTTTTTGTGTCCTTTTACCCCACTCCCTCTAGCATGTAAGCTCATTGAGCAGGGCCCTCAACCCCTCTGTTCCTGTGTGTCCAACTTGTCTGGTTACAACTACATGTCTGTTTGTCCACCCATTGTAAAGCGCTGCGGAATTTGATGGCGCTTTATAAATATAATTATAATAATAATAGGGTGGATAGTAGTGATTTACATTCTGGTTTCCCACTTAGCGACTGCTGTAGGAATGACTCCTGCTTAATACAAATCGCTTTCTTTCAGCTCTTACTTTGTATATTGATGCTATACTTTGTTTCCTTCTCTCTCCCTCTTGGGTATTGTATAATATTGTTACAGCATTTAGAAAGTTTGTTTCCACTCATTTGTTTTTCACTTGGTCTCATAATATTCCAAGTAATATAGAGACAATTGGGACAGTTTAGGCATTGCTTGCGTAAACTACACCTTGAAGGAACACCTTGTGTTCACATTGCTTCCCTCAGTTTTATTTGCTGCACTTTGGTTTAATTTGGTTAGATATGTCCCTTATTGGGGAGAATGTAGGGTTGTTTTCTCTTTAATGTTTTTTAATGGGATTTTTGTTGCATACATTTCTCTTCTTGGGCAAAAAAAAAAGTGTAGCACATTCAACAAGCATGGAACCCATCCATGCACATTTCACATGGCAAAATATAGGAAAAAGTATTGTATATTCCAGACACACTATCCTCATGATCAAACCTGTTATAACATAAACTGTATTTGCATTTCTTCAATCAGCCAAATCATAAATTACCTATATAGCAGGTTGATGCCCACGCTAACATCAATACTGCTGAGTTTGCTCTGTGTGCTACATTTTTGGTGAGCAAAATCAATGTACACTGAAAGCAAAAACATGTATGCAACAAAAAAGTATCCAGAGATGTTCACGCCACATCCATGGATATCATCATAAAGTGCACTAACAATGTGGAGCTAAAAAAAAAATATATAATATATATCATATTTTGTGTGAATAACTTATATACATTATGTGAAATTGCTCACAGACCAAAACCAAACCATACAAGTTTACAAGTAACAATTTATTTTTGTTTGTTTTTTGGTAAATATATTCTTGATTAAAATATTAATTGTTTTCCACAATGAGACAACACACATGTAAGACAAAATACATATTATAAACCATGTCTTAAAACAATACATACTATTTTTATAGCAAATTTTAAGGACACAGTTAGAAATAACATAAAACAAACACTAAATAATTTGGGTGCGGACCAATGGTTCAGCGAAGTTAAAAGGCACTTTTGAAAAGCTTGTAACTTTGGAATTTTATAAACCAATTCTCAACCTAAATCTTGAGATTATTTATATAAAACAATACTATTTTTAATCGGTTGTCTTTGAATGTAATATGTCAGGAGTACGAAAAAAGTTGACATATGTAACATAACACTTGTGGGAATAAATATAAATAGATTTTTTTGAAAATTGTCATTGTCTACTCATTGTTTCCTCAAGAACATGTGACAATATAGAATCATATCTGACATCATTAGAATCTTGTTACTTATGATGTAATATGTGTGTACATATATATACACTTTTCATAAAATTAAAACTTTAAGGATTACTATATTTATTGTGTTGCTATTTACTTTAAAAAAATGGAAAATTAAAATCTATCCTATAATGTAATAGTTGAATCACATTTAGTAATATTTGCATTGGTATTTTGTCTATACTGATTGCAGAATAATTTAATTAGTTATTTCAACTTCTTAACTCAACATTACTTATTACATGAGACTTAGCCCATAGATACTAAGTATAATGATATATAAACTATACTTCCAATATGATATACTATCTAATACATTGACCTATAATATTTGGTTACCAAATGAGCCAAACTGATTGGGATACATTTTTTTGGTGTACAATCTACTATGCTAGTGAATAAGCTACAAATTATCTTTAAAATGTTTCAGTTTATTTGTTTTGCCTTTTTAGTGTAGCTAGGAAGATGATTTACATGAATTTATCATCATTTCTGCATGTAAATACAGTGTTGGCAGATAATACATCAAATGAGAAATTAGAACTTGCCAGAAAGGTTTTTGTTGGCATCTTAAATTTATAAATTGCAAATTAGCACTTTGACTTATGGTGTGTTCTATAATGCTGGTTTACTTGGCAAGCTTGTCTACATTTTAATCCTACATGTACCCTAACAAGTCAATATGTGCATTTTTGTTACTATACTGTAGAACAGACATTACAATTTTCGAGTTTGTAGAACATTTTGGCAATATGTTAGACTTTAAGAACCAAATCTATATCGCTTGTCATTTTCAATTGTCCAAACTGAGTACATCATGACTTCATTGTAGTCTATTTTTTTTTAATTTCTAAAGCATAGACACATATCATGCCTCATATGTTATTGACTTATAAAAGCTGTAAAACAAACAATATGATAAATAATCTGCTGTTTTGCAACACAATTGCCACTTATAATGTTATAATGTTCCTATTACTGTTCCTATTACTACCTCTCACCCCTCATTCAGCAGTAAAAGGGTTAAAACCCCTTTTTTACTTAGCTTGTTTTCATTGCCTCCAGTGGGGTGCAATCATAAAGAGCATTGGGGTACCTAATGTGCATGCATGGTGAGCACCATGTGCACATCCAAACTTCCAATAGGAAAGCAGTGAATTAAAGCGGCACTGTCATGCCGAACTTACCTTTCCTCAATCTCTTCCTCTTCTCCCCCTCTCTCAGGATCTGTTCTTCTTTTCTTCCTGTCTTCTTTAGTTTTCTTTAAAATCATAAGACAAAGTAGGGACTCTTTGCCTTATGGAGGATTCCTCCGCTTGACCAGCTCTGACCAGCGGAGGAGCAAAGTGTGCTTCATTTCCGCTGGTCAGAGCAATTTTCCCATGATCCTTACCTTTCCTCTGTGTTCCCACAATGCTTCCTGTCACTTTACACTAAACTGCCGAATTGCGTTCTAACTGAATGACAACAGTATGTTCGTTTCTTTTAGAACGCAATTCGGCACTTTATTCGGATCGGAATTTCATTCTAATGAATGAAACTCTGATCCTATTCATTGCTGTGGCTGCATCTTGCAGCCGCTTAGTAGATAACTCCCTAATTCCCACGGTATCAGGGAGCTATCTACTAAAAGGCTGAAAGACCTAAATTGGTCTAACAGCCAACTTTACTAATACTAAGTAAAGATTACTTAGTATTAGTAACTTAAATGCCCCTACTCGCTATACGCGAGTAGGGGCATGTGTAGTAAGCAGTGAGCAGCGTATAGCTGCTCACTGTAAAAAAACAAACAAAAAACTAATAACTCCCCCCACCCCACTCCCCCCATGCCCGTGGGGGCCCTAAATAAAGATGGGGGGGAACCTGGCCCCTGGCCCCCACCCCTGCGCGGTGGGTGGGGGCCCTAATAAAACAATAAGGGGGGGTGGACCTACTGTCCTCCCCCCCCTGGCCCCCACCCCTGAGCGGTGGGTGGGGGCCCCAATAAAACAATAGGGGGGGACCTACTGTCCTCCCCCCTGGCCCCCACCCCTGAGCGGTGGGTGGGGGCCCTAATAAAACAATAAGGGGGGGGGACCTACTGTCCTCCCCCCCCTGGCCCCCACCCCTGAGCGGTGGGTGGGGGCCCCAGTAAAACAGTAAGGGGGGGGACCTACTGTCCTCCCCCCCTGGCCCCCACCCCTGAGCGGTGGGTGGGGGCCCCAGTAAAACAATAAGGGGGGAGGGACCTACTGTCCTCCCCCACCGGCCCCCACCCCTGAGCAGTGGGTGGGGGCCCTAATAAAACAATAAGGGGGGGGACCTACTGTCCTCCCCCCCTGGCCCCCACCCCTGAGCGGTGGGTGGGGGCCCTAAATTAAACACCCCCCCCAATCAAGGTGACTAGGGGTCCCAAGCCCCTAGTCACCACCCCCCCACCCAAAAAAACCTATCCCCTACCTACCTCCCTCACCCTACAAATAGTGAGGGGGGAATAAAATAACTAACCTGTAAAAAAAAAAAAATTAAACTTACCATTTGACGTCTTCTTTTTTCTAAAATCTTCTTTCTTCAGCCCCCAAAAAGGCCAAATAAAAATCCATTATACCCGTCGCACTTTAAAAAAAAACAAAACAAAAAAAACCGAGCGCAAAAAAAATTTAATCCAAGTTCGCCCTTCGAGGGCACGCCGCAGACTGAGCTCCGCAGGGCGGGTCAAGGCTTATAAAGCCTTGCCCCGCCCTGCAATTAGGCTTAGAACACTCTGATTGGTGGATTTAAGCCAATCAGAGTGCTCTGAGTCATTTTACACAGCGTGGGAAAGTTCTTTTGATCTCCCTTGTGCTATTATGGGGGTCATATTGACCCCCATAGAGTGAGAGGGGGTACTGGGGGGCTTATGAAGTGGTGGGGAGCACTGCTCCCTGCCGCTTCAATAGTTACATATTACAAGGAGGGAGCTGCACGCCGGTAGCTCCCTCCTTGTAATAAACTAAACGAACAAACAAACACTGATACATTGTGTTTGTTTGTTCGGCTGATCTTTCTATTCACTCATTCGCCTGTCTGATGAATGAATGAATAGCTGAAATTCCCGTTCGCATGTCCAGGTGTTTCACTGGGCATGTGCGGGAATCTCAGTGTCTGCCTAGTGTGGGCAGATGACGTGTCCCTGAGGGACTTCACCTACCCACACAAAGATGGCGGCGCCCTGAATCAAGATCGGGCCAGAAAATAAGGATTAAAAAATAGGTCATGTGGGGGGCTTAGGGGCATTTGGGGGTGACTAGTGGGTCTATTGGATGTAGTGGAGGCGGGAGAGGGGTTAAAAAAAAAACGGGATTCGGCATGACAGTGCCGCTTTAAGGTTTGATCCTTGGACTTTGCCAGCTGCTGGGTGTTCACTGCTTGCTAAAACAAGTAGAGAATTGAAAACAGGAACAGTTACTGGTTGAGATTTAACTGGAACGGAACTTCTCATCAAGGCTTGGTCAAGAGTGGAATAAATCCTGACTGAAAAGAAGCAACAGAGGCACGCAAAGTTTAGAGGCAGATATAGTCTGATATAGTCATTACACAGTGCATGGTGATTTCTAACATCCTTGGATCCGGCATATGTGTTGTCAAAACACTATGCACCATACATACAAACTACACATTTCAGTGATGTTTCTTGAGGGGGATACTGCCAGTGCTATGGACTGTTAGGTCCAGACACCTAAGCAGAGATATGCTTATACAGACAGACATATTGTAGAACCGTTCATAGATACATTTTCTGAAGGAATTGTTTTTGTATTTATTGGTATAGTGCTATTTATCTATATTACACATTCATTTGGTTGAAGTTGATTGAGAAGTTGTAATGAGATGGGAGGTTATAGTTCATGGCATAAAAGTAATTAATTATGCAGGATTTGCCACTAATGCCTCTGAACTTTCAAACCTAATAACCTTTAAACAAAATTGTTGATTGAAAAACAAAAGGTGCAAGCTATTGGTGGTTTTCATAAATCTGATAATGGCAAAATCTGTGTAGCTTATGGGTCCACTATAAGCGCAGTCTTGCTTTGAACAGAAGTTTACTTTTATATTTACCGTACACCCAGGGGAAACATGTTGACTAAAACTTCCAATTTTGTTTCACTTCCTATTCTACTGCATGTATTTCCCAGGCATGTAAACTTCACAAACAGAATAAAAATGGGATTTATTAAGTAGTGCATTTCTTAGGTCTAGTTTTTAGTTGTTATGAATGTATACATTTTTATACTTAGCATTTCTTTAAAAAGTATATTTTCTGTACAAATCATTTAATATTCATTCTCCTAGTAATCTAAAAGTGATAAAAA
>OW240915.1:147885882-147930882 GCA_933207985.1 Pelobates cultripes
GTGCCATTTCCAAAGAAGGGATGACAAAAATATATAGAAATATTAAATACATTCTTTGTAGGTATTTGTAAATACTTGGAAGGCATTACCGGGACTACACATTCCTTGAAATACCTGCATGGTGTAAAAACAATGCATTTATGTGAATACAATGTAATGCAGCACATCAAAATTATACCATGCTATTGCAGTCAACAAAAATTTACCTACACTTTTTATTTGCTTTTATTTATTTATTTATGTATTTATTAATTTTGAAAGCTGGCCTTTGGGATGAGAACAGCTATTCCTACAAGCAAAAGTCACTAAGAATTATAGAATGTATTTTTCTTGAATTTCTAATAAAACTTTATTACATAAAAGACCGCTCAGTGATTATTTTCATAAAGCTTATGTTTCCAGAGTTAATATTGGTAGATTTAAAATATAGATTTATAAATATATAAATGTCATATGATACATTCACAGAGTTGCCAGGAGTCCTGTTTTTGGGCTCCTGTCCAACAACTGTATCTGGCAATGGACCAGGCCCCTGTCAGCTGATTGTTCTCCCATGCAGCTTCTATGCTGGGAGGAAGTGATTAAACTTCACTTCCTCCTTGATCACAGAGAGCTGCATCATGGGGAAATATAAATAGGAGAGAGCCACCAGCCTTAAAAAGACTGAGTTCTGATTAACTATTTAGACCAAGGAATGGTCATATGTCAATATGTAGCCAGCAGAGATGATGTGACAAGAGCACAGTCTACCTCATCCCAGCCCTGAGACAAGCTCATTGGGAATTAAAGTTTATACAATTCAGCTATGATTCAAATTCAGTTAAATTCACTTTGAATTCTCTCTTTAGTGAATCACCCTGTCTGGGGTCAGGTAACCCGGGGGTCTCTCACTGCACTAATTCTGTGAATTATGACCTGTCCAGTTCTTGCAAGGTTTCATGCAGCATGTGTCACAGAATGAGAAGGGGCAATTATGATGGTAGTCACCATCACTGGGGATGGAAGACAGACACTATGTGTGGGCCTCCAGATTCATCTTGTGTTTGATCACCCTGTGCCCAGTATTGATGCAGGATATGTTGAATGTATTGCTTTTTCCTGTCCCTTTGCTGCCCCAGATAGACATTGTCCCAATGTCCCAAGGACCCTGCCAGACCATTCATTTTATTTAAACTAGCTGTTCTTTCCCTCCTTAATCTCCCATCAGCCCTTGCTATTATCTGGCCCAACCCTTCCAAGTACTATAGTGCTCTATGCACCCCATTGTATGTAAATGGAGCTGTTGGGGGAATAAACATGTGTGCTATCTGCAATAAAGTTAGTTGCTGTTTTAACCTTCACCAAGTGTCATCTGCTGTTTGGGGAAAAGGATATAATCTGCTGATGAAATGTGTATCCAGAGCTATAAACACAGTAGCCTGGTCCAGGGTTGGTGACTGGGTCTGAAGTTCCCCAGGGTCCCTAATAGCTACGAGGAAGCAGACTTGGTGGAGGTCCTCGATCAGAGTACTGAGCACAACCAACCGATTTCTAATCCCTGAAAATAGAGGTTACAACTTTGAAATATAGGTCTGTGAAAAATGTTATATAAATAGAGCTTTTCTAAAAATACCAAATACTCTTACTAATGCTTACACACAGTGTTGTTTTTGTTCAGATTTATTTTTTATGAACTTTTTATTAAAGTTAAATTTTACATGACAATTGTCCATAGACAATCAAGTAATAAAACCACTCTTCCTTCAAGTGGTCTCCAGTTTCTATTAGGGTTTAATCCCCGCTCTTCTAGGTGGTTCAAAACAGTGGTGGCTTTGAATTATTATTATTATTTTTTGTACCAGCCAATTTCTAAATTTAAATTAGCTGGGGGTTGTGATATTTTCTTAATTTACTCTACTATTAATGTTTAATTTGCATGCTTTGCCTGATGATATTTCTCTGTTGGTACCCAGGCATTCATGAGCAAATCCAAAGCATCATAGGGTGGCAAAATCAACATGAATACAGAAGCACATTGGAGTTAAGTATTCTTACTTGCCTCCACCTTCCTATTCATACCACGTATATGTATTTTTAAATTTAGACTAGGCTAGAAAAGATGCTCAAATTTTCCATCCATTCACTATGAGTGAAGCAACTCAACTTTGTAAAATAATACAATGTGAGCAAGATATTACTTTGCTGTAGATGGATTTAGATAGACTGGGGGACTGGGCACTCAAATGGCAGATTAAATTTAATGTTGAAAAATGTAAAGTTATGCACTTTGGCGTAAAGGATACACAAGCAACATATACCCTTTATGGAAGTGAATTAGGGATAACAACACATGAAAAGGACTTGGGAATTGTTATAGACAACAAACTATGCAACAATGTGCAATGTCAATCAGCAGTGGCCAAGGCCAGTAAGGTATTGTCATGCATGAAAAAGGGCATTCATTATCGGGACGAGAATATCATTTTGCCTCTTTATAAATCACTGGTAAGACCACATATTGAATATGCTGTGCAATTTTGGGCACCTGTTCTAAACAAGGATATTATGGCACAAGAAAAAGTGCAGAGGCGGGCTGCAAAATTAATAAAAGGAATGGAACATATCAGTTATGAAGAAAGGTTAACAAATTTAAACTTATTTAGTTTAGAAAAACGTCACCAGAGAGGGGATATGATTACATTATACAAATATATTCGGGGCCAATACAAACCCCGAATCTATTCACAAACCAGACTTTACATAGGACACGAGGCCATGCGTTTAGACTGGAAGAAAGAAGATTTCGTCTAAGACAAAGGAAAGGTTATTATACTGTAAGAACAATCAGGATGTGGAATTCTCTGCCTGAAGAAGTGGTTTTATCAGAGTCCATGCATATCTAGATGCATATTTGCAAAAACAGATTATTCAAGGATATAATCTTTCAATGTAGGGTAATAACTGCTTGATCCAAGGATAAATCTGACTGCCATTCTGAGGTCAAGAAGGAATTTTTTCCTAGCTTGTTGCAAAATTGTGCTTCAAACTGGGTTATTTTGCCTTCTTTTGGATCAACAGCAAAAAACAAATGTGAGGAAGGCTGAACTTGATGGACGCAAGTCTCTTTTCAGCTATGTAACTATGTAACTATGTAACTCAGTGTAAAGCAAACTCATTCCTCTTCATCTAATCTGTCAATGGGGCAGAGCAGGCATTGCAGAGAATATAGAGACTGGACTCACAATAAAAAGTGGCTGGTAACAGCATTTCTTACTAACCCAGCACAAGTGTCTTCACATCTATACTGGGGAAAAGGTGGCTATCCTTGGGATTGTTGTGAGAGGATTTGTTAAGCAGAAAAAAACGTGCATTGTTTTTACATACTGAATTATTCTATAATGTAAATTGCACATTCACTACCATACTTTGAGCCCATCACACTGTCCACTAGCCACATACACAAACACACACTCAAACCTTTACTTACTCAGTCACCTATCCATTAATACATATTCTGACTCCAACTCCAAGACAATGTAACAGATGCTAAAACACATTGGGACATTTTTCCATATTCATAAACACCCACTCTGACATCTAACTATATACTTTCACTGATGCGTACATTCAATACATACAAAATCTTTCGAGCCCCAGTCTACTCACACATGCCGAAGCTCGCTCCAACTGGACCTCAGTGAAGCAACTCTTCTGCACCATTGAAGTATGGACACAGGAGGGTGGCTAAAAATATGTGTTTTCTTTATATGTGTGGATCTGTGACAATGTGTGAGTGTGAATCTCTTTGAGTGTATTGGTGTGTGTCTGCATACATCTGTGTGTTCAAATGTATGTGAATACATCCCTGCGTTAAAATGCTAATATTGCACACAAATACAACCCTGAAAGGATCGGAAAACAGAAGAAAAAATCCTGACAGATTTAGTAATAAATTATACATAATATTCACTGAAAATTAAATGTAAAAGTGTCTGCAAAAATCTACCCCAAGTGTTCCTGGAAATATTTGTAAAAAGTCAGCAACTATACACGCATGTTCCATAACACTAAGCAATAAGAAAATCACATTGCTCACTGCATACAGCAATACATTGGTTAATAGTATACACATACATACTGTCATCCTTACCAAATATAAATATGTTAATATTTAAAACATTTTAACATTTGCTGTTTGAGCACCTGCCTAGAGAGTTGTGATGCATGAGTTCCCCTCAATCCTTTTTGAATGATCTGGTAAATTGGAAAAGCAAGCTCATTTGCAAGTATTTCATCATATAATGAATTTGAATACTTTAGAAGTACACTATGGTCACCAAAACAACTTTAGCTTAATGAGGCAATTTTGGTATATGGATTATGCCTCTACGCCCTTACTGCTCAATTATCTGCCCTAAGCACACCTCCCTTCATGTGACTTACATGTCCTGCAAAGAGAGATCTAATGTTTAAACATCCTTTATTGCAAATTCTGTTTCATTTCGAATTTATTATCTCCTGCTCCATTATTAGCTTGCTAGACCTCGCAGGAGCCTCATGTATGCAATTAACACACAATTTACAGAGCAAAATTTAAAAATGTTTGAAGTAAGCTACATCTGATTGAAAATAAGACCATTTTGTTTTCATTCAGGCTGTGTCAGTCACAGCTAGGAGAAGTGTGGCTAGCGCTACATGAACAGAAACAAATGGGATTTAATTGGCGGAGATTTAAACAGTGAAACTCCAGAGGCATGATCTATACACAAAACCTGCTTCATTAAGCTAAAGTTGTTTTGGTGAATACAGTTTCCCTTTAATTATTCATAACCTTGTACTAAGTCATGGTTGCATATTTTAGAAACTTGTACGTACTAATTTTCCATTGATAAAGTTTTCTTACTTTTTCTTCTCTGTTTAATATATTCAATTATACATTAAATGCAATCAGAGGAAGCATAAAAATGAATCAAAGGAAGGTAGTAGTAAGACATTAAAGGGACACTGTAGTGACCAAAACAAATTTAGCTTAAGGAAGCAGTTTTAGTGTATAGATCATGATCATGCAGTCTCACTGCTCAATTCTCTGTAATTCAGGAGTTAAATCCCCTTTGTTTCTGTCCATGCAGGCCTAGTCATACCTCCCCTGGCTGTGACTTACACACCATGCATGAAAAAAAAATGGTTTCACTTTCATTAAGATGTAACTTACTTTAAAAGTTCTTATTGCCTGCTCTCTAAAGTGAACTTTAATCATATACAGAATGCTTCTGTGGGATCTAGAAACATAGAAACATAGAAACATTGAATGTGACGGCAGATAAGAACCATTCGGCCCATCTAGTCTGCCCAATTTTCTAAATACTTTAATTAGTCCCTGGCCTTATCTTATAGTTAGGATAGCCTTATGCCTATCCCACGCATGCTTAAACTCCTTTACTGTGTTAACCTCTACCACTTCAGCTGGAAGGCTATTCCATGCATCCACTACCCTCTCAGTAAAGTAATACTTCCTGATATTATTTTTAAACCTTTGTCCCTCTAATTTAAGACTATGTCCTCTTGTTGTGGTAGTTTTTCTTCTTTTAAATATAGTCTCCTCCTTTACTGTGTTGATTCCCTTTATATATTTAAATGTTTCTATCATATCCCCCCTGTCTCGTCTTTCCTCCAAGCTATACATGTTAAGATCCTTTAACCTTTCCTGGTAAGTTTTATCCCGCAATCCATGAACCAGTTTAGTAGCCCTTCTCTGAACCCTCTCTAAGGTATCAATATCCTTCTGAAGATACGGTCTCCAGTACTGTGTACAATACTCCAAGTGAGGTCTCACCAGTGTTCTGTACAATGGCATGAGCACTTCCCTCTGTCTACTGCTAATACCTCTCCCTATACAACCAAGCATTCTGCTAGCATTTCCTGCTGTTCTATTACATTGTCTGCCTACTTTTAAGTCATCAGAAATAATCACCCCTAAATCTCTTTCCTCAGATGTTGAAGTTAGGACTCTATCAAATACTCTGCCCTTGGGTTTTTACGTCCAAGATGCATTCTCTTGCACTTATCCACAATAAATGTCAGTTGCCACAAATCTGATCATTTTTCTAGTTTACCTAAATCATTTGCCATTTGGCTTATCCCTCCTGGAAGATCATCCCTGTTACATATCTTAGTATCATCAGCAAAAAGACATACCTTACCATCAAGACCTTCTGAAATATCACTAATAAAAATATGAAAGAGAATGGGTCCATTCTCTAGCAAGCTATCAACAGTGTAGGGGATAATACATTTTAAATTAAATAGATATTGCAAGGAAGGAAGTATAAACATTAGCTGACTCATTACAGGAAGTGTTTAGGAAGGCTGTGCAAGTCACATGCAGGGAGGTTTGACTAGGGCTGCATAAACAAAGTGATTTTACTCCTAAATGGCAGATAAATAAGCAGACACTTCAGAGAACTGATCTATACACCAAAACTGCTCCAATAAGCTGAAGTTGTTTTGGTGACTATAGTGTCACTTTAACAGGTTTATTTACTAAAGTGAGGATTCAAAGTGAATTTCAAATTTAAATTCATAGAAGCAAAACTAAAAGCATAGCTGGTTCAGAGAATTTTTCTGCTCATCTATTATAACCTTAAATGTGAACATTTCTCTGAATTCTCTTTGAATTTTTGCTTTCGTGAATTTCCCTGTATGCCACACAGTTTATATCTTTTATTGTTTTGAAAGTATTGAATGAGTTGCAAAATGCTGACAAATAAGACATTGAGTCATATCTCACCCAAATTGAAGACGCTCCATTCAGTAAAGGGACAACTAAATCTTGAAATTGCTTCATATCATTGAAGTTGTTATAGTGCCTAGGGTTTCCTTTTAACTGTCTTTCCATTCATTGATAAACTATGTTTAAATTGTTTAACACTAAATGACAGTCCCTGGCAGTAATGTCCTTCTCTTTTTTCTGCAATTCAGCTTTTAAAATAATTCACTACCAAAGGTGGATTCATTGCAACATAAACTTTCTCTTTCTCCTTTCTTTCCTGCCATAACTAATAAAAAATACATTATTTACAAAAATGACTTCCTATTTTTAAGCATTATTGAGATAATACACTTGCCAATAAACAAATCAAAAATATACTTTTTCAAATTTTTGTATTTATAGCTGAAAATTATGTCTGCAGCTCGACCGATCTCTCCCTGACTTTGACCACTGTTCACATAGGAAGGGGGGAATCTACTCAATAAACTTCCAAAAATTCAAGTTTGTCAGTGAAGCTGTGTGGTGTGACTCTGAACTTGCATGAGTGTTGATTGTCATGAATTTTAGAAAAAGTTACAATTATAAGCCAATCTGCTGGAGTAGGTGCTGTTAACTCTTTGCACCATATCCATTGTAACAACTTTGTGAACCAGGTGGTGTGCAGAGATTAGCAGAGCTAGGGAGGAGAGAGAGAGATGTCTTATAAATTTATTTTTAGAAATCACCGTCCTTTTAAGTCACTCATAGAGTCAAAATATGTGCAGGCAGTGGCGTACATACTGCGGTCGCAGGGTTCGCAGCTGCGACCAGGCCCGTCACTCCAGGGGGCCCAACGGGGTACCCGCCGCCATCTTTTGTGTCCAAGGGGTCCATCGGGTGGCCCATGCTGTTAGAGCCACACGATGGAGATGGATTGTCAGGGAACCCGGTCAGCACTGCAGCGCTTTAACAGCGTGACCGTGCCCCCTGTGATGATATCACATGCTGGGAGGAAGTGACTGCACTCCACTCCTCCCAGCTAACACACAGAGCACACGCTGGAGGAAGGAAAGGGAATCAGACTGGGAACTCTGACTCCCATCAACCTGGGCCGTCTGGACCCCAGGGAAAGTCACCCTCCTGCACCTAAAAGGTAGGAAACAGGAAGGTGACTTCAACATTGTGTGTGTGTGTGTGTGTTTGTTTGTGTGTGTCTGTCTGTATGTATGTGTCTGTATGTATGTGTCTGTCTGTATGTGTGTATGTGTGCCTGTCTGTTTGTATGTATGTATGTGCCTTTGTATGTATGTGTGTCTTGTGTGTGTCTGTATGTGTGTGTGTCTGTCTGTGTTTCTCTATGTATGTATATATGTTTGTGTGTGTGTGTGTGTGTGTGTGTGTGTGTGTGGTAATAGGTGTTGCTTGAAAAAAATTTAACTCCTACCAATCTAGGGCAGACTGGAACAAAATTCTACCTGATATTTGGAGCATGTGCATTATTGCCCATTCATTACAGAAGAAAATTATATGATTGACATCACAACTTATTTCCTAATATCAACAGTGACATATATTCAAATTAAGAATGTATTTACTATATTCAGTATTTGTTTAAAATAATCAATCTGTACCCAAAAAGGTCAACATGCAGTGCATAGAAATTCTTAGTTTCTGGATTGAGTGAATGTTTGGAAAGGACCCAAAAGGCAACTCACCAAATGAAATCTGATTTGCAAAGCAAATTGTGCATGAATAATGTTCGAGTCATGGGTTGTAATAACCATTGAGAAAAAGATAATTAAGTATCTATTGTGAATTTAAAGCTTGGTGTCATAATGAGATTAAGAGATCATTTAGGTGAATGCTTAGAATATAAATATATTGAGGATTTAAGTGCATGTCCTTATTGTAACAGAAAATTATCTTTTGAATATCAATACAAATTAAGAGTACTAATATGAAAGTTAAAATGTTAATTATGTGTTAAAATATCAGAAAGACTACCTTGAACTTCATGTCCCCATACAGTACTCAGTTTTATAAACATAAGCACTGTAAATTTAAGTGATAACAAAGATATATGGTCAAAATGTTGCTTGATGTTCTTCGGTGATGAATAAAGAAATTATGTTTATAAAATCCAAGAGTGTTTGATGTTTACATTTTTCCCTTTGATTGCTGTACTTGTGTGGTGGGATTGGAGGTGCTCTTCTCAAGTTTTTCCTGAGACACACAAACAATATTTTACAGTGCATATTAATGTAGGGGTGTGCAAAAGGTAGATCCCCAGATGTTGTAGAACTACAGCTCCCATGGTCCTTTGCATGTCTTTGCATGCCTTTAGATCTACCTTTTGGGCAGCATTATACTAATGTATTGAAAATGTATAAAACAGATATTAAATGTGTTGTTTGATTGCAAAAGGATTTCCAAGATTTTCAAACTGATGGATAATATGATGCTATGGTGGTTATTCTATAGATGAGATATAATAATGTTCATAAAAACCCTTGTTTTAAAAATAGAGGGGTGCGAGAACTTGGAGGAAAATGGAGCGATGAATGAAAAAAAAAAGGTGGAGTATGTTTTTCAAAACTTTCTCAAGTTTTAGACCAATTTGTTTTTTTTAAATATACCACAATGATGGACACTGTAATATAATACCATAGAAACATGCAATAGACACAGAGTGAGGATTCAGTACTGCATTACGCATGGATCTCAGAGACCTAGTCATTATGCTGCAGGAGTTACTTACTTTAGTGTGTGGAAAACAATTAGTTGAGAAACTGTCTAAGTTCCTGATGTTAGTGACCAGAGAAGACACAGAAGAACTAATCTGCTCCACTGATATGATGCATATGGGGCAACTAGGGAAGCTAAAGGTCAGATGATGCATGAGACGTCAAAGACCAGAAATGAGGACTGAGGAAGAAGTGGAAGACCCTGCTCTCTCTGCTCATCACCTGCACTGTGTTGTGTATATCTTAACTGTATAAAGTAAGTTGAATTATGAATTATGCTGCACTGAATATTTTGAGGTATTTTATGTGCACACAGCATGTTCTAACCAGACAGTGACAGTAGCTCCATCATGAAAGAGGTTGAAAATGGAATACTGTGTTTAATATAGTCAGGATTTGGATTGTAAACTCTCGTAATGACTTTTAGACATTTATAGAGTGCAGTACCAGTAGAAAGTAACAGTTAGTGTACTAAGAGTCTTACAATGTGAATTTTTTTTTATTAGCAATTCAGCATTTACAGAGTTAATAAGAAATGTTTTTTAATCAAAGTTGAACTTTAGGTTACATAAATTCCAATTCAAACCTTTACATGTGTGCATGCTTAATGTAAGTTCTGATATTCCAACGCAATCAGTTTCTAAAAGCAGCTAGAGTCAATTTCATTGAAATGCATTTAAGTATTTAATTGAATGTGTTGCTGACTCATGTCACTTATTATATGTATTCCAATAACCTAGCTTAAGCAAAATTTGACTCAACTCTAAATACACATACATCCATTGAATATTAACTGCTTGGTATGCTTGGTGAAATGTGAACTTAACTCTTGATTTTCCTTTTATTATTAGCAGAAAACCAGTTCACCTTATACCTGTAATTATTTGGTATAAAACTCTTATATAAGCTCTATATGTGGTTTTATTTATTAGTACAGTGGCAACATTCAGTGGATTCATTATTTCACAAAACAAATACACAATAGGTGGAGCTATAAGAATACTTCCCTCTCTTCTTAATGTAAGAGTATATGCTGAAATACAAACAGACGAATACATAATTGTGCAGATTAAACCTTATACAACATAAAATATCTAGTTACCAACAAAGTACACAGCACACAGGATAGAGCCATATTTAAACCTGGGTCTAGTGTGTGTCTCCTTTGGATCCTTAGGGAGATCCAAAGCCCACTTCAAGTAGGAGGAAGGTGGTCAAGATGTTACCCTCTCAGAATGATGACGTAGCAGGTTCAGGTTAAAAAGTAACAATTTATTTAGTATAATAAAATAAGAAAGATTGAGCAAAAAATTTTATGGAAGACATTATGAGAATTCAAACAAAAAATATTTTGTGTTATAAAGGAGGAAAAACAAACACAATGAGATCTAGGAAGGGAAATATAACAGACATACCCTTCATATGCAACCAGAGTGGGAATAATAAGAAAGTCAGGAAAATAATTAAGAAATATTGGCCAATTTTAAAAGATGATCCATTTTAAGACAAATTTTACCTACTGTTCCCAAATTAGCTTACAGTGGATGAAGCATGAAACAAATGCTAGTAAAAAGTAGTTTTAAAACTAAATTACTCGACCACTTTTTTAACAAAAATAAAGGATTTTATGGGTGTCGATCATGTTTAGCATGCAGAGGGACCAGTAACAATAAAAAGACATATGACTTCTTTTAAGTATCAGGAGAATAAAGAGTTTACAATCCAAGACCAACTCACCTGTTTCTCAAAGAATGTGATTTACATTTTAAAACGCTCATGCAATCTGATTTATGTTGGAAGAACCACTTGATGTCTACACATCAGAATTGCAGAACATGTAAGAAATATTAAAAAGGTGTGGAAACACACAGCGTTTTAAACCATTATAAAACATGCCATGACCAAAACCCTAGGAACCTCTTCTTCTGCGCTATTAAATTAGTTCAGAAAGGCTAGAGAGGAGGTGACTTTGGCAAGAAAATAGGGGAAGAAGAGATTAAATGTATTTCTAATTTTAAAAGACTGATCCCTTACAGTTTGAACAAGGATTTAGAGTTATGTCACTTTTAAAAAAGTAGGAATCAAATGTCATATGAATTTTATTTAAAGCAACATACTATATACAAAATTTGATACACTATTTTAACTATACATTACTTATATATTTTATAATAAACAGGTACCCTTCATTAATATATACTTTTAATATTGAAATTTTCCTTTTCACATTTGTTATTAGCTTTTCTAATGTGATATTTTTGTATTTTTGTATTTTACCTTTAGGTGATATTTGTTTCTCTATTTTACAGGGGTTTATAATATGTGAGGACCATATGTGTTCATACAGTCCAGCATATTAGAAGTGTTTAACCTTTAAGGTTCCTTTTTTATATTTAGAGCACTATATGTGTATGTAATAATATTTTTTTGTGTTATTTGATACTATATTATGGTTCATGTATCATGTGGCTGTAACATAGATATATAGCTGAAAAGAGACTTGCATCCATCAAGTTCAGCCTTCCTGCATTTGTTTTTTGCTGTTGATCCAAAAGAAGGAAAAAAATATCTTCTTCACGCTACACATTGAGCAGTGAGCCTGCTCAATACATTGTGAGTACATTTCATACTTTTTAGTATTTTGTTTTAAGATATAGTGTGCACTATATTTTATTCCTTTCATTTCTGGGCTGGACCACTCTGCTGCTGGAAAACTGCACTCTACCAACCGGTAACACCCCATATATCCTTGAGTGGGGATCAATCCACTTCACGCACTTCATACCAGAGCTGGATTTTAACTCGGGAGATTGTGAGTAGTTCTTATTATTTTATATTTAAGTATCCCTACATACTGTACCATTGGAGTCCCTTTTCTTCTGTTTTTTCCACAAGCTCCATTGAATTACAAGCCTATACCCGAGATGTTTTATCCTATTTGCTGTTCTACAAGAAGTTTCCTTACTACTGTGGACTATACTTCATTGGATTATTTTAAGTTATTTGGACTATACTTTATTATTCACTTGTATATACCATATATTTTTATTATCTTTTACTATTTTTAAATATAAGGCGCACTCTTATTTATTTTTCTCTGAAATGCATTTTGGTGACTCTTGGACTTATACTTTTGCTCAATCTTTCTTATTTTATTATACTAAATATTGTTACTTTTTAACCTGAACCTGCTACTTTATCATTCTAAGAGGGCAACATCTTTACCATCTTCCTCCTACTTGAAGTGGGGTTTGGATCTCCCTAAGGATCCTAAGGAGATACACACTAAAGCCAGGTTTACATATGGCTCAATCCTTGTGAGTGTGCTTTATTAATAACTAGATATTTTATGTTGTACAAGGTTTAATCTGCACTATTGTGTATTCCGCTGTTTGTATTTCAGCATATACTGTTACATTAAGAAGAGAGCAAAGTATTCTTATAGCTCCACTTATTGCTTATTTGTATTGTGTAATTTAAAGGGACACTATAGTCACCAGAACAACTACAGCTTATTGAATTTGTTCTGGTGAGTAGAATCATTACCTTCAGGCTTTTTGTTGTAAACACTGTCTTTTCAGAGAAAATGCAGTGTTTACATTACAGCCTAGTGATAACTTCACTCGCCACTCCTTAGATGTCTGTTAGATATCCTTCCTGGGTCATGGCTGCCTAAAATGCATCCAAACATTCAGTGTCTCCTCCCTCCGCATGCAGACACTGAAATTTCCTCATAGAGATGCATTGATTCAATTCATCTCTATGAGGAGATGCTGATTGGCTAGGGCTGTGTTTGAATTGTGCTGGCTCTGTCCCTCATCTGCCTTTTTGTCAGTCTCAGCCAATCCTATGGGGAAGCATTGTGATTGGATCAGGCTACCACTTCTGCTGATGTCAGCAGGGGGTGGGCAGGTCTAAAGGGAACAGGGACAGAGCCAGCCGCTCCAGACTTGAATACAAGTAAAATTTCTATATTTAGGGAGGCATCAGGGGCTCTGGGTGCCTAGATTGTGGCTTTAACCCTATAGGGTCAGGAATACATGTTTGTGTTCCAGACTCTATAGTGCTCCTTTAAGGTGTAGGTGATGGGGATACCACACAGGTGTATTGAGCTAATCATTATTGAATGATGTACTATTTTTCTGTTTGGATTCATTATTTGTTGAAGAATTAATAAGGAAAATGGAGGTGCAGACACCTGAGAAGTGGCATATATTGGAACTGATAATCCTGAGCCTGGTCTGCTTTTAGTATATTATTAGTATTCATTAAAGAAAAGAGTTATATAGAGTAAAGTTTGCTATATAGAGATTTTATTTTGCTTCTTAACTACTTTTAGACTAATGTTTTGATAATTTGTGAACACTGTCGCTACAGTAGTATTGTGGGTGTGAATGTGCGGGTAGTGAGTGGTGTTTGTTTCTAAAGTTTTGTTGCTGCACCCGTGTGGTACCTCTGGCGTGTTTTTTGGTTGTCTTGTTGGTGGTTAGGCCCTGGGCTGTGTTCCTCCATTCTTTACCTTTCCTTTGGTCCACCATCTGTAGTGGTTTTGGTTTGTAGTGGTAGGCTAGTGTTGTATGTGTTGGGGTTGCTTTTCGGCCCATGCCTCTGGTGGCCTTCCAGGTGTTTTCCCCATTCCACGGCGGTTGGCGAGTGGGTGGGTGGCTGGGTCAGAGTGGTTGGGTTACTGCGTTCTTTATGTTGAGGGTTGGGGTGGGTGACCATTATTCTAGGGGGTGGGTTGGAGGATGGTTGGAGGAGGGTTGGGTTGTTTTTTCGGTTCGGGGTTTCGGGGTGGGGAGGTAGGTTTGTTTTGTGGTAATCGACCTGTTACGTTTCTGAGTCCCTGAGTTTTAGATGGTGGTGGTGGGTTCCATGAGCCAGGGGTCCCATATTTTGTTGCAGTGTGTTGTGGTATCATGGATGAATGCTGCCAGGCTGTCCATTGTTCTGGCTTTGTTCATTTTCTTCTTTATGTCAGTAATAGTTGGGGATGTGTTTGCTCCCCAGTGGGTGGTGATGGCTCTTCTGGTGGCAAGGGCCAGTTTGGCTAGTAGTTTGTTGTGGGCTCGAGGCATGTCTTCCAGCGGTTTGGATAAGAGCCATAGCCATGGGTTTTTTGGGATGGGGTTGTGTAGGACTTTGGAGGCTAGGGTCACTACGTCCTCCCAGATTTGTATTATATGTGGGCATTCCTACCAGAGATGGTAGTATGTCCCTTTTTGGCCACAGCCCTTCCAGCACCTGTCTGATGTGGAGAGTCCCATTTGTCTGATTTTAAGGGGTGTGTGGTACCATCGCATCAGGGTTTTATAGGCCTGTTCTTTGTGTGCGACGCATATTGTCACTGTTGCTGTGGCTTTCCAAATTGCTGCCTAGTCTGCAGGGTCAGTGGGTGGGCCTAAGTCTCTTTCCCATTCCGAAACATACCCCAACGGTTGTATGTTTGTTGCTCTGAGCAACTGGGTGTATGGTGTAGATATCTGACTTTTTTGTATTGGGGCGTGGATGCAGGACTGTTTGAAAGCAGTTAGGGAGGTGAGCCCTGCCTGCCTGTATGTAGGCGTTTCTAGAAAGTTTTTGATTTGCAGATAATGGAAATAGTCATGGGTGGTGAATGGTGTGGGTTGGACTAAGTCCGTGAATGGTATGATTTTTTGATTCCGGAAGAACTGGTAGGCCCTAACTAGGTCGTTGTCTTTGTAATGTGTGAAGTCCCTTGGGGTCATGCCCGGTACAAAGTGTTCAAAAAAAATCAGAATTTCTCAGAATTGGGGCCATGGGCGATGGGCCCGACATGACAGCGTATTTTATCGAGAGTTTGTTCCAGAGTGTTATGGAGGTGGTGAGTGCAGGTGTGGTTGATGGGAGTTGTGGTCGTGCCCGTTTTGGTAACCAAATATATAGGGAGGGGAAATCCCGGCCAAATAGGTCATGTTCGAGGTCTACCCATCTTTGTAGTGCTTTTATCTGTGCCATTTGTGCTGCGTGGAAGTAATCTAGGAAGTGGGGAAGACCAAGACCTCCCACCCTTGTTTGGAGGTAGAGGATGTCCCGTCGTACTCTGGCGTGTCTGTTAGCCCATATAAAGCGGTCAATCTGTGTTTGTAGTACTTTGAAATCTTTGACTGCTACTTGGACCGGTAGCGTTTGGTACAAATATAGAAATCTCAGTAGAAGGTTCATCTTTATACAGGCCACTCTTCCCAGCCAAGAGATGGAGTGGGACTCCCATGTTTTGAGATCAGCTGTCGCTTTTTTGTAGCAGTGGGGTATAGTTTAGTTGGTACGTTTGGGTGACATCCGTTGGCAGATTGACGCCCAAGTAATGTATGTGTGTGGGGTTGAAATGGAATGGGTAGTTTTATTTTAGGGCGTTGAGTTCGTTGTTCGGAATCTGCACCGGTAGTGCTTCCATCTTGTCGAGGTTGAGGCGGTATCCTGAGACCTTTGAGTATTCTTCTATGGTATATAATAAGGGTGGGAGTGAGTTGGTTGGGTCGGTGAGGGTGAGGAGTAGGTCATCTGCGTACCCTGCCACTTTATATTCCTCCTGTCGGATGTGTATGCCCGCAATTTTGGGGTCTTGGCGTAGTGTTTGTAAGAGCGGCTCCAATGAGAGGGCAAATAGGAGTGGGGAGAGGGGGCAGCCTGTCTTGTGCCATTGTAAATGTGGAAGGATGGGGGTTGAGCTTTTGGGATTAGAAGATTTGCTAGTACAGGGTTTGGAGTGCATTTAAGATACAGGTATATTTTTAAAGTAAAATTTAGTTAAAACATTTTAACACAAGAATAATTATGATATGTAACATGATTTTTCCATGTGAACTAGTATATCATAAAATAAATGTTTAACCCCTTCAGGACAGAGTCAATAGTACATGTTCTGATCAAAACAAAATGTAAACAAAAACTGGAATTTGCGCTATATGTCTGTTCAACCATAATTCACCTCTTTCATATTAAGTGCTCCCACACTTATTATAGACCATTTTGTTCAGGAGAAACAGGGCTTCAATAGCTCATGAACTATTCATATATGAAACATAATTTATTATGAATAAAATACAAAAAACTTTTAAAAAAAGGTGTAGTTCCGCCTGACATTTTAGCTGTAAATGTTATAATACATTTAGCTTTTACTGCAATAAAATGCACATATTTGTATTCAGCAAAGTCTCATGAGTACAACAGTACCCCCATTAACAGATTTTACAATATTTTGGAAAGTTACAAATATAGCACATTCCATTTTTTATTTTTTTCACATTAACATTTGCCGTATTAGTAATGTTACCTTTGAGACCATGCAGTAGCCCAGGAATGGGAATTAGCCCCATGATGGCATACCATTTGCAAAAGTACACAACCCAAGGTATTGCAAGTGGGGTATGTCCAGTCTATTTTAGTAGCCACTTAGTCACAAACACTGGCCAAAGTTAGAATTCATATTTGTTTTTGTCTGAAAAAGAAAAAGACTAATATTTGGCCAGTGTTTGTGACTAAGTGGCTACTAAAAATGACTGGACATACCCCATTTGCAATACCTTGGGTTGTCTACTTTTGCAAATGGTATGCCATCATGGGGGTAATTCTCATTCCTGGGCTACCATACAGTCCCAAATGCAACATTACCAAACTGGCAAATTTCAAAGTGGAAAAAATAAATTGCAAGCTTTATATTTGACTCTATAAACTTTCCAAAACACCATAAAACCTGTACATGGGGGGTACTGTTATACTTGGGAGACTTCACTGAACACAAACATAAGTGTTTGAAACAGTAAAACGTATTACAACAATAATATTGCCAGTAAAAGTTTTGTTCCTGTGTTAAAAATGCAAAAAACGTAACTTTTACTGAAAATATCATCATTGTAATACAATTTATCATTTTGAAACACTAATATTTGTGTTCAGCAAAGACTCCCAAGTAAAACAGTACAGGTTTTATGGTGTCTTGGAAAGTTACAGGGTTAAATATAGTGTTTGCAAATTAAATTCTCTGCACTTTCTGCCTGGGTTGTCAGGCACGTCATTCAAATTTGAATTAATTAAATCACATAATTATGTTAAAAGATTACTTAAATATACATGTAGAATTTTAACATATATACATATATATATGCCTTTAAATTCTTTGTGTGTACTGATGTAATCATTTCTGTAATTATATATATTTATCTATATATATATTTGTGGTTATTTGTATTTTATATATAGATAGATATATATATAGAATGTCATTCTAAGTGTATTTTGTTATCAATATATATATATATTGATAACAAAATACGGTTAGAATGTAATTACATATGTATATATAATTTATTTAATTTTTAAAAATATTTTATTTATTTATAAATATATATATATATATCTTATATATGTAACTTCATTCTAAGTGTATTTTAATATTAATATATGTAATTATATTAGCATTAAAATACACTACGTATATTACATATATATAAGATGTATATATATTATATAATATATATATATATATATATATATATACACATTAAATTTATTTTCACATGTTTAATTAATATTTTTTTATACTTCCCACCAGCAGGGGAACTGTCTGACAGCCCAGACAGTCCACCTGCTGGCAGATCCACAGCCTGCTATAGGGGACCATGTGATCGCTCTTTGAGAGCGATCACATGGCTCCTGGGGGCCTGATTTGCTGGGGGAGGGCTGCCTGGGCTGTCAGGCAGTCCTCCCGAAGAGAATGCTGTAAAGGTAAGTCCATCTGAGCTCCTGGGGTCTTAAGCTGTTATAGCGTTCTATGCCGCCGCAATGACTTTAAAGCCCATTATAATGGGGACGGCAAAGAACGGCGTAATGGCGTTACGGTTGTAAGGGAACACTCCACTGGCAAAAAAAACATGTATTTAGTAGGCAAAGCTCCAAAGAAAATGTGCATGTATTTTTTTCATTTTTTTTTTTTAATTGGGGGCATATGAAAACAACTTTCTAAAACTGCAGGTCTCGTGTCTAGAGTCTTTGCAAGCCCTACCCTTTTCCCCCATGAGTTTGTGCTGGCAGATTCACCAGTCAAGCTATTCTCTTTTCACATTTTAGGACAAAATTACAGAATTAGAATGAATCTCTTAAAACAGTATAGCTTTTGAGAATCACACTTTAGTTAATAGCACCTATAGTGTAAATGTGGACAATAATCTGTTTACTTTTACACTAAAGGATCACTATAGTGTCAGGAAAACAAAGCGGTTCTCCTGACACTATAGTGCCCTGAGGGTGCCCCCACCCTCAGGGTCTCCCACCCGTGGCGCTGAAGGGGTTCTCTGAAACTGCTGTGTTTGCATCTGAAGGGTTAAAACCTGAGGGACCTGGCACCCAGACCACTTCATTGAGCTGAAGTGGTCTAGGTGACTATAGTGTCCCTTCAAGGATCATGCACAGTTGACCACGTGTATTTGAACACAGATAAAAGGAAAAGAAGCAAAGGTAACTCATTAATTTATGTTATAGCTTTATTGGTATAACAATGAGATAGTAGAGATTTGTATTTTTTTAGTTCATTTTTGCTGAACATATTACTTATTATTTCTGATTCTTTATACACTCTAAAGTTTGTGAAAAGACCAAGGCTTGGTCCATTTATATATTTTTTAAAAATACTTAAGCCAACCAAATTCAAGAATTTTTTTCACAATAAGCCAGATGTAGGAACATAGAAATTAGAAATTGGGCAGATTTATCTTTGCCAACTATTACAATATTATGCCTCATTCCATAACCTAGGGTATGGGAGAATAAAGCAAATCTAAATGTAAATTGAACAATAAGGAGAGGGTAAGTGTCAGTGCTTCTCCTTGTTAACAAGGACCAGCAATGTTTAATCCCACCCCACATAAACGTTTTGAAAAGGTGACACAAGAGTTAAAAGTTGTCAGTGCACATTTTAAAAAACCTATGCAATTATGAGTTTTATAATTAAGTGCTTTTTTTATTAACTGTTTAATTCATACCTGTGATGTTTAAGATGAAAGTATGACATCTTTTTAAAAATGATTTTTTGTTGTTTACACAATTTATCTGAATACTATAAATAGAAACTTAAACAAAAATATTCATGTGTATTATAAGTTTATTTTTGCATTAAGCATGATCACAAAACCATGTGAATGTAATTTTATTTGTTTAGTATCTGACACAAGAAATCAGACACTTTGTTTATTCTTTATGGACCACCTGACTTGTCCAGTCACTATGACAATACATTTGTTGAATGCAGACATAATTTAAGTCTTGCAATTATAGGGGAGCTAGGGAGATTACAATATGATATTACCGCTCATTAAGTGATTTTCTGTGAATAGAAATTACAAGTCTTCCCATGTCTCTCCACAAAGCTATCTCAAAATCATGTAGTTGAGCATAAACATGATAAACACTAAAACTTGTTGGGGGTATTTGTCAGAAAGAAAGCTTAGCATGTGTATCCTTTTCTTCAGTCTGTGACATGGTTAAAACAAATGCTGCTTTTCATCTTACAAGAGCCAGCATGTTGCATAAAACCACATAATTTATCTGCACAAGGCAAAGTGACGCCTGTCTGCTTCACTTTATCCTTTTCTGTTCACTTTAAAATAATAAACAGAATGTCTTATTGTATACAATCTTTGTTTCTTAATTGTACTTAATTCTTTGATCTGTTCTTTTTTATAGTCATTATCAAATATTGGCAGCAGAGCGACTGAGTTCACAAATCATGTTAAATAACTGCTCGGATGAAATTTCATTTTACAAAACAGCAGAGGGCACAATTTCTGGTTATCATATAGCTTTGACTTTTATTCTTCACTGGTAATAAAACCAATAACTGTTTCCAAAAATGTATCTTACTTTTTTTATATCAAATAAATGTATTTTACTAAATTATTGTATACCTAGCACAAATCTATCTTTGAAACATACCAATTGTACCTCGCTGCAGAACTAGTTGACACTTTATAAATATTAATAATAATAATAAATATACAGAGACATGGGAAATGGGAATAATCTGAAACAGATCTATCCTAACAGAAGTAGGACACAAGTAACATAACAAATTAATAAGAAAAACACCAGGTCAGGGACAGAGTACATTGAGTACTTGGTAATGCAAACCAGTAGTCAATAACTAACTGAGGTCTGTTACACATAACCTGGACAAAAGCATAGCCAGGTCAGGAACACTGTAAACAAGACTGGAACAACTAGAGGTCAATGACTTAGCCAGGTTAGGAAAATAAATCAATAACAGTAACAAACATTCTTATGGACTTTCAGAAGCAATGGAAGGGTATTGGATCACAAAATACCTTGGTTTATAAGGGTTAATAGGATTAGGGTTAGGTTTAGGATTAGGACAAGTAAGGAAATCTCTTTGCTGGTATCAACACTCCTGCAATGGTTAGGATCATGGTTAGGTTCAGGATTAGGATTAATACTTTGCAATGGTATGCATGGGGTTATTGTTGTATATAGAATATGTTGCTGAGTGCACTTCAGGGAAATTTATTTCAGTGGCACACATGAGATTTGAAAAAAATGCATAGTCAAAATACCATGTGCACATAAAAATTATAAAATAAAAATTAAGATCCCAAACTTTAAAAAGAAAAGTAGAAAAATGGCAACTCAAGAAAGCTCAAAATATATCATGTGAGAGTACCCATGGTGGTTCTCATTTGCACAATAATCCCATCTTGACTTTATCATATTTTTTAAAACTGCAATGGATAGATTATAAATTTAGTCCTGTACTTTCACGAAAACCTGATAAGGGTATTCTGTACCATGGAGATATAACTGAGCAAGATTTGGGGATTTTTATTACAGTAGTACATATAACATTTACAAAATAAACATCTAATTTGCAATGTTCATGTAAAAAGGTGAAATTAAAATACTACCTTAAATGTTAAATAAATTGGTGAACAAAATGGCTGTACAATAAGGCTCAAAATATACCATATGACATATCCCAGGTGTTCACTTTTGTAAATGATATGCATTCATGTAGGTCTCCCACGACTAGAAGCAGGGAAGGCTGGAGGCTCAGTGGTGCCTGCACATAAAAGTGTCCGCTTTTAGTGCACTGATTCCGGGCTGAGCACCACTGGCTGTCCGGGGAGTTCCATAACACCATCACCTAGCGTCCGCTAAGTGTAACCACGGCCACCCAGTAATAGTCAATTAAGCTGCGGTTAACCGCAGCTACTGGGTGGTCAATTGACTGCACACGCCAGCTTTTGGGCGGCCAATTAACAGCCTCTGGGGAGGCTAATAGAAGGCGGTTTGTGCGGTAGACTAAATCTACCAAACGGCTGTGTAGAAAGGCATGAATAAACCTTTCTGCACAGTAAAATTAACTGTTTAACTGCCGGGCCATAATCCAAAGGTGGCAGGCAGGCAACCAGGCTCCTCCAATGCAATGTGGCGAGATTGGTCTTGTCACAGTGCCATTGACTTGGAGGGTCACAGACAAGGGAATAGCAACACTTGACGGAGGGAAGACCAGAAGTTCTGCTTTGAACAGGTTCAGTTTAAGGAAATGAGCAGCTATCTAGTTGGAAATAGCATAGAGGCAGTCAGAGACACGAGTCAAGTCGCGGCAAAAAGTAAATATAGCAGGATAAAAAAGTAATACAACAATCTATAAAAACTAAAATCTACTTTTTATATTATCTTATATTTTATCAATAAAGGATTGTTGGCCTATATTCAACCTTTTATCCTTGATAATATATTTTTATTTATTTTTTATTTATTATATTCTATTTATTATTTTTTGGACCTGGTTATTATTATTTTATATTATTACCTCACGTTCAAGAATCCTAGGTGGGGATGATACCACCTATGCCATACAAGTGAGCAGCATTTCCTGCTCACCCAAATGTGAGTATTTTATACACACTTTATTCTTATCCAAATACCACATTTATACAGTGAGCACTATCCTGCGTTATCCTCTTCTTTCCCGAGGATCTCTGCCACGTATATACGTCTACATCCCACCAGTGGGGGACCAGTACCACTGAATGCGAAGCACACCCGAGTGAGTTTTAGCTCTAATATAGGTGAGTGTGATACCTTTTCACTTTGCATTTTCATAAAGAAGCGGAAGAGACTATCTACACCATTGGAGTTTTTCTCTTGTTTTCTTTTGCATATTGGCACCGGAACAAGACGTCCCATTCATTTCTCCAATCCCATTAGGACTGTTTCCTTCCCTCAAGCGCATGTGACCATTTCCTGCTTATTTTAGGACTGTTTATCTATTTCTCTTTGTATGTACTGCTATTTGTAAGTACTTACCACATAATCCATATGTATTTGAGTTGTTTTATATGAAAAGATTTTAGTTTTTATAGATTTTTGTATTACTTTTTTATCCTGCTATATTTACTTTTTGGCACGACTTAATATCCCTTTTAGATTTTAGAGAAGAGGCAAATCCAGAGAAAGAAACACTGAATGAGCACCAGGAGAGAGCGGTATCTCATAGACCGAGATTATGGAGGATGAGAAGAAGCTGTTGATGATCAACAGTGTCAAAAGCAGCAGAAAGGTCGAGGAGAATTAGGATAGAGTAGTGGCCATGGGATTTAGCAGTGAAAAGATCATTGTATACTTTGATCACAGCTGTTTCAACAGAGTGACAAGCACGGAATCAAGATTGAAGTGGGTCAAGCAAAGAATTAGATTCAAGGAATTCTGTCAATCTCGCATACACAACTCACTCAAGGATCTTGGAGACAAACGGCAGTAGCGAGATAGTTGGGATTTATGGTCAAGGTTGGGCTTTTACAGAATTGGGTTTACAGTTGCATATTTGAAGGGCAGAGGAAATGTGCCAGAGGAGAGGGAGAGATAGAAAATTTTAGTGAGAGGCAAAGCAAGAGAAGGAGACAAAGCGCGGATGAGATATGAGGAAATATGATCGAGGGAACAGGTGATGGGGTGGGAGGAACGGAGCAGAGCAGAAACCTCTTCTGCTGTAGCAGGTGCAAATGTGCGTAGGACAGCTGAGGGAGTGTGGTTAGGGAAAAAGTTCATAGTGGATGGAGAGAGATGAGATTTCCACAATTACTTTTGAGGATTTTTTATAACCCTCTCTTTATATTTGCTCACCTCCTTCATTTCTATGTTTCATATAGTTATTAGTTACATAAATATTTTTTTTAAAGTAGAATTTTTGCATAGTTTTTTATTATTATTATTTGTTGTGTGTTTTTTGATATTACTACTATGTAATTGAATTTCATTTTACATAATCATTATATCTATAAATAAAAACACTGAGCCATCGTCCTTTTTATTGTCAAATGTATTGACATTTCACATTGTTAAAATCTTTTAATTATTATGTTAGCTATTTAACTATGTAACTATATTGTTTATTCATTGCATTATGTTTTGTATTGCTTTGACTTATTGGCCCAACCCATTCATTTGATATTAATTGCTAATTGATTGTGTTAAATATTTGAACTGTAATGGGACTATATATAAGTCCACTGCCTCTTTTCTGCCGTCACTTTCTTACACGTGTATTTTTTTATTATATTATAAATTATATAAGGTTCTATGTATCCTTACTTTTATGTTGTTATTTTTTATATTATTTAGTTAGTCAGCTTCCCTCTTTTCTAAGGTACATTGCTTGCACTTATATGTTATGTGTTTAATGTGACATTGCCAAGTGTGTGGAGTATTTTTTTCTTTTGCCAAGTACTGGCCAAGGAGCAATCTCCAGCCTCGGGTAAACAATGATCACGAGAGCTTTACATAAAACAGGGGGCTTGCTGCACTCACCTGAACATGAATAAATAGGGTGCTGCTGGGAGCCAATTTATACAGTAATAAAGAAGAAAAACCAGCACAGTCCTTTATCCACTAAACAGCAACTTCACTTTTTTTACTTTGTGGTTCCCTTGTGGTTGTCTGAGAGCGCGTTCCTGTTTATAGTTTTCTACTTGGTTTTTGACTTTGGCTTTGTTTATTGACTTCTCTATATTCTGTGTTCCCTGACCTCGGCTAGTATTTTTGACTATTCTTTGTATGTTAAATCCGGCCATTCTAAGGAACGGTAATACGTTACTTATTTGTCATCCGTGCTGTACAGTTCTACGTGCTGGATCAGTAATCCTGACATTACGACATGGCCATAGATCCTGTAGAACTGTGTCAGCACATAGCTGCTTGCGAGAGGAAATTAGAGGAGAATGATCACCGCATGGATCAATTCACTCAGGCTTTAATTACGCTACTCGCTAGAACGGAGCATCTGCAGCCTGCAGCGTCTCCTCCTATAGCACCTCTACCCTGTGTACCTCCACCCACTGTTAATAGGACTCCTTGCATCTCCGTATCACCATCCCTACAGTTTGATGGCAATATCCAGGAATGCAGGGGTTTTCTTAATCAGGTGGAGTACCATTTTGAGGCCTCACCAGGGTCATTCCCCATGGACAGAGCAAGAATTGGTTATCTAATGAATCAATTAAAGGGCAAGGCCCTTGCCTGGGCTAATCCATTGTGGGAGAGTAATCGGAGCATAGCTCATAATTACCAGGAATTCCTTGCCGAATTCAAGCTCACGTTTGAGCCATTGGGTAGAGTGGATGACGCCTCCACTGCCCTAATGCACATCAGACAAGGTAACCGGTCTATCTCGGATTATGCTATTGAATTCCATACCTTAGCTTCCGAGGTAGACTGGACTAACAATGGGTTAATCTCAGCATTCAAAAAAGGTCTCTCAGAGACTATACTAGATGAGATCGCCGCTAAAGAATTACCTAAGAGTCTTAACAAATTTATTACGTTTGTCATGCATATTGATAATAGGTTAAGACTCAGAGAAGTCACCAGAAGCAAGACCAGACGTACGGCTATGTCCCTAGCACCTCAATTCTCTAAACCTGTTTTGTCTAACCTCCCTGTACAGTCCGAACCCGAACCTATGCAGTTGGGGGTCACTAGACTGTCAGAGGCCGAAAAACAGTATAGGAGAAGGGAGGGGTTATGCCTATATTGCGGTAGAAAGGGACATATGATAACTAATTGTCCAGTGTGTCCGGAAAACTTCCGCACCTAAGAACCTTAAGGGGACAGATCTTAGGTGTGATGGAGTTGTCCTCTAACAAAAACACAAGTAGATTCCTCCTTGAGGTATCTATTTCCATTGATAACAAGAAGTTTTCTTGCAGTGCCCTAATGGACTCAGGTGCTGCTGGAAATTTTATTGATGTCCAGTTTATTAGGGGTAATGAGATACCGGTCAGGGAGAGACCTACGCCGCTAGCTGTAGAGGCTATTGATGGTAGACCACTCACACAACCGCTTATAACCCACGAAACTGTCCCTATTACGATCTCCATTGGGGCCTCCCATAGGGAGGAGATGACGTTTCAGGTTATTACTTCTCCATCATGTCCTATCATATTAGGGTTTCCGTGGCTGAGTAAGCACAATCCCTATATTGACTGGGCTAATGGGGAGATATTAGAATGGGGTAAAGAGTGTATGGGGAGATGTATAAAACCAGTACTAAAGAGATTGGATACTATTGACCTTCCCACTACCACTCCCCAAACTCCTGGAGTTCCCATACAATACCGAGAACTTCAGGAGGTGTTTAACAAGGCTCAATCCGATGTATTGCCTCCCCACAGAGCATATGACTGTGCCATTAACCTGTTTCCAGGCGCTATGCCACCTAAGGGGGCAGTTTATGCCTTATCTCCCCAGGAGAGTAAAATAATGGAGGAATACATCAAAGAATCCTTGAGCAAAGGGCACATAAGAAAGTCATCCTCACCAGCTGGTGCAGGATTCTTTTTTGTTGAGAAAAAGGGTGGTGAGTTACGCCCTTGCATAGACTACAGGGCACTTAATAAAATCACTGTAAAAAATGCATACCCTATCCCACTCATTTCCGAATTGTTCGATAGACTTCAGGGAGCTAAAGTATTTACTAAGCTTGACCTTAGGAGCGCTTACAATTTGGTTAGAATTAAAGAGAATCATGAGTGGAAGATGGCATTTAATACCCGTAGTGGACACTCTGAATATCTGGTAATGCCATTTGGGTTATGCAACGCCCCGGCCGTATTCCAAGACTTTATAAATGATGTACTCAGGGAATTCATTTACTCATTTGTCTTGGTTTATTTGGACGATATTTTGGTGTATTCCCCTGATCTTCAAACTCACCACTCCCATGTGAAACAGGTTCTGCAGACGTTGTTGAAAAATAAACTTTATTGTAAATTAGAAAAGTGCATATTTGACCAGCCTGAAGTCCACTTTTTGGGTTACAACATCTCTGCATCGGGATTTCAAATGGATCCTAAAAAACTAGAGGCTGTACTACACTGGCCATTACCCTCTGGTTTAAAAGCCATTCAAAGGTTTATTGGTTTTGCCAACTATTACAGAAGATTCATCAAGGGATTTTCTTCTGTAATAGCCCCAATCACAAATATGACTCGCAAAGGGGTTAGTAGCACGGTATGGTCCAAAGAGGCTGTGAATGCTTTTGAGACTCTTAAACAAAGATTTGCCTCTGCGGACATACTAAAACATCCTGACACCAGTAAACCTTTTATATTGGAGGTTGATGCATCCGAGACAGGGGTAGGGGCTGTTCTCTCTCAGAGAGAAAGCCAGGGAACACCATTGCATCCTTGTGGCTACTTCTCCAGAAAGATGTCTCCTGCTGAGCGCAACTATGATATTGGCAATAGAGAACTGTTGGCCATTATTCTTGCCCTCAAGGAGTGGCGACATCTTTTGGAGGGTTCCAAGGACCCCCTGTTGATCATAACCAACCACAAAAATCTGGCATATATAGGGGATGCCAAACGTTTGTCTTCCAGACAGGCTAGATGGTCACTGTTCCTTTTACGTTTTAACTTTCTCATTACTTATAGACCTGGTTCTAAAAATACCAAGGCTGATGCCTTGTCCAGGCAATTTGATAATGAGTCAGCTCCGGAACAGATGACATCTCCTATTATTCCAGCAGAGTGTATTATTGCTACTACTGTCCTCTCACTGTCTTCTCCACTGCTTGGCACCATACTGGAGGCAGGGCCGGCCTTAGGGGTGTGCGAGCTGTGCGGCCGCACAGGGCGCCATGGCAACAGGGGCGCCATGGGGCCGACACAGCTTGCAGGTTCTACTGACAGGCAGGCTGATTTAGAGATTGCAAGGTGCCAGGACTCTCCTCTCACCTTGGATATGAAAGACAAGCTGAGCTCTCACTGCAGTGTCTTCCCTGCTCAGTTAGAGACAGAGAGTGCACATGGGGGATTTCTGACTTCACACTGCCTGCAAGAGTTTTCCTGTGCAGAGTGAGTCATGGGAGGCGGATTTATGCTCTGTCTCTCTACTCCCACACAGAGAATGGCTGCCTGCCACCCTGGAGTTCTGCGAGGGAGTGCACAGGAAGAACAACACCTAACACTCCTGTCCAGCACAAAATAGTAAGTAAATAATATGGACACATCTGGGTGAGAATAAAGCAGACTATGAAGGAAATAGAGATTGTGAGACAGTGTGACAGAAGGACTTTGATGATGAAGTGGGTGTCATGTGGCTAATAGAATTTACAAATAGAGGGACAGGGGGATAATGGAGATACAAAAGAGGTAATACTTGAGGAAGGGGGTGGAGTAGAGAGACAACAGAGATTAGAACTGGGGGAAGCACAGGGGTATAATGGGGATACAACAGTGGTTAGAAATTGGGGAGATGGGATAAGTGAGAGATGTGTGGATATAAAAGAGAGCCAGCTGGGCTAGAAGTAGGGGAGACACAATTTGGAAAGTGTTGGTATAAGGAGAGACAAATGGGATACAGGATAAACTAAAATTGGTGATGGGAAATGAGGGAGAAATACAAGTATGGAGATGTGTGTGCAGAGCATGAGAGACAGTTATGGCAAAGGCTAGGTGAGAGACACCAGTGAGGGAAGGGTGCTTAATAGACAAGCAGGAGAGAGATGGATTAAAATAGACAAGTGTGAATATGAGCAGAATGATAAGCATATGAACTAGTTGGGTAGAAACACATTGGGGAGTAATGGAGGATAGACAAATGGGCAGAAATAAGGTAGAAAGATATGTGAGAATATGAGGAGATATAAATCTGTGAGAAAAAGGCAAACTAGTTTAAAAATTAAAATGTATGCACATTTTCAGTCTCTGCATTTACACACACGACAACACCCAAACAGTTACAAACATACACAGTTTCATCTATATTTTTACACACAGAAACTGACATTCCCCACAGGTACTCACCTAATACAACGTAGACGTACTCTAAAATCACAAACACTGACACTACAAACACACTGGCACTACTCACAGAGAACAGGAAGTGGCCAGAGAGGGATGTGAAAATAATTTGCACAGGGCGCCTAAGTGTCTAAGGCCAGTCCTGCATAGCAAACATATCACACACAGTCATCACACCTATCACATACACAGACAAAACAAACATTACATCATACATGGATGACGGGGGGGGGGGGCACTGTGAAGATTTTTCGCACAGGGCGCCTAAAGGCCTAAGGCCAGCCCTGACTGGAGGCCCAGCCTCAGGCACCCAGTGGTAAACCGTGTGATAAACTGTTCGTTCCCCTATGTGAAAGGGTTAATATCATGAAAGTGTTTCATGACAATATAACTGCTGGACACCCGGGCATCAATAAGTCCACTGCCGCGATCACTAGATCATTTTGGTGGGATTCACTCAGGAAAGATGTAAAGGAGTATGTGCAGGCATGTTCTGTGTGTGCAGTTTCTAAGGTGACTCATGCACTTCATTGTGGCCTGTTGCAGCCTCTTCCTGTTCCTGAGATTCCATGGTCCCACCTATCCATGGACTTTATTGTTGAGCTTCCTAGCTCTGCTGGGTTCACTACTATTCTCATGGTTGTAGACCGATTTTCTAAGATGGCTTACTTCATTCCTCTCAAGAAGTTGCCATCTTCGCAAGATTTGGTCCTAATTTTCATACGTGAAATTGTCCGTTTGCATGGCATCCCCCACAATATTGTGTCTGATAGGGGCTCTCAGTTTGTGTCCAGGTTCTGGAGGGCGTTCAGTAAACAATTGGGGATTGATCTCTCCTTCTCCTCCTCCTACCATCCACAGACCAATGGTACAGCTGAGAGGGCTAACCAGTCATTAGAAGTTTATTTGCGTTGTTTTATTAATAGCACACAAGACAATTGGTCCGAACTACTCCCGTGGGCCGAGTTCGCTAGAAACAATGCTGTTCATGACTCCTCTGGGCACAGTCCATTTTTTGTCAATAATGGTAGGCATCCTACGGTTCTCCCTGCGGTATTTTCTGATACTGCCATTCCTGCTCTGGATGAGCGTCTGGCCTCCATTCGGGATACCTGGGTTAAGGTTCAAACTGCTCTAGGGGCTGCTGCTGAACGCTTCAAACATTTTGCTGATAAGCGTAGGAGTGCCAACCCGGTGTACCAAGTGGGGGACCGGGTTTGGTTGTCATCTCGCAACATCAAGCTTAAGGTCCCTAGCATGAAGTTTACCCCCAGATTCCTTGGTCCCTATAGAGTGCTTCGTAGGATCAATCCAGTGTCTTACTCTCTGGCTCTTCCTGCATCTTTAGGGATTCCCAACACTTTTCATATGTCCTTACTCAAACCTCTTGTCTGCAAGATATACTGTTCCCTGTGTTCCTCCCCCTCCGGTGGTGGTGGGTGGTCAGGAAGAGTATTAGGTATCTTCTATCGTGGATTCTAGGTTTTCTCGGGGCACTTTACAATACTTGGTTGTTTGGAAAGGTTACGGTCCTGCCGATCGTTCTTGGGTTTCGGCTCCTGACCTGCATGCGGGCCGTAAGATCCGCGCTTTTCACGCTAAATTTCCTCTCAAGCCTGGTCCTGTCCGCCTGGTGGGCGTTCTTCAAGTGGGGGGTAATGTCACATATTCATCCGCTTATAGAAATGTGGTTAATGACATTTACTGTCCACACAGGAAAAGTTGTGCCGAGCAGCAACCTAATCCACAGAAGGGTTAATGCTGAGCAGTAATTGTGCAAATGAAACCTGGTGTCATGTATTCATCCGCTTAGAGAAAAGTGATTAATGACATTTACTGTCCACACAGGAAAAGTTGTGCCGAGCAGCAACCTAATCCACAGAAGGGTTAATGCTGAGCAGCAATTATGCAAATGAAACCTGGTAACTGACTTTGGGGTCAAAGGCCGGTTACAGCCTATCAGAACTAAAGGAGGGGTATTTAGGCCCAGTTCTCAGCCTGCTCAGTGCCCTGTCGTGGTTTCCCTTGTGGTTGTCTGAGAGCGCGTTCCTGTTTATAGTTTTCTACCTGGTTTTTGACTTTGGCTTTGTTTATTGACTTCTCTATATTCTGGTATCCTGACTCCTGGCTTTCCTCATCGCTGTGTCCCTTTCTGTGTTCCCTGACCTCGGCTAGTATTTTTGACTATTCTTTGAATGTTAAATCCGGCCATTCTAAGGACCGGTAATACGTTACTTATTTGTCATCCGTGCTGTACAGTTCTACGTGCTGGATCAAACAGTAATCCTGACAGTCAGGCAGGTCCCTCAAATTATAATTAATAAAATCAAATAATGATGTAGTTAATAGTTAAATATATATGTAGAATGTGTGTATATGTGTGTGTATATATATATATATATATATATATATATATATATTTAAAATATATATATATATATACACACTTATAATACGTGTGTATGTATGTGTGTGTATATATATATATATATATATATATATATATATATATATATATATATATATATATGTATATATCTCAAAGTACACTTATAATGAAATCATATATATGCATTATATATGTATAATATATTATAAAATGCTTTAATTATTTTATAATATATTATACATGTACAATATATTTTATTTATTTATTTATTTTTTACACATTTTAGGTGTCAGGTGGACTGCCTGACATCATAGACAGTCCCCTTGCTGGCAGCTACATAGACTCCTATTGTGGCCATATGACCATGGCCCTTGAGTGCCGGAGAGGTCAGAGCGGCTGCAGCGGGGCTTTTGGGGGTTCCCTTCCAACCAGGATCGCTGCGGATCGCAAGTCCAGGTGCGTACAGGGCTCAGATTTGCTGCGGATGAACCAGGTACATCCAAGGTCGTTAACAACCATTTTTGTCGGACATACCTGGTACATTTGTGGTTGGGAAGGGGTTAATATAACTTATTGACATTGGTATTTAATTGATACTTAGTTATGAAAAATATTGGATTTATCTTTAATAATTGTTTTTGTTCACACGCCACCTTACTTTGTGCTGTCTTTTCTAGTTTCTTTCTCATATCAATTTGCTGGGTGTGCCAAATAATACCGACAAAATATACACAAGTACTTATTAAACAAAATGTTAAACTAAATTTTAGTTGTATGTTTTAAATCACATGCGAGTTAATTTGATATTTTCAGCTAGTTTTCTCGCTTTAACTTCCTATAATTAGCATTTAAACTAGACTCTTTAATGCGATAGAAATTAAAGTTTCTGCATATAATGGCAAACTGCATCCATGTCATGCTTTAAAAAATATACACTGATCAGTCAGAACATTAAAATCACTTCTCTAATATCATGCACGCCCCCCTATTGCTGCTTAAAGAGCTCTGATGCATTAAGCCATGGACTCCACAAGACATCTGAAGTTGTCCTGTCGTATCTGGCACCAAGAGATTAGCAACAGATCCTTTAAATCCTGCAAGTTACAAGGTAAGGCCTACATGGATTGGATTTGTTATTCCAGCATATCCCACAGATACTCAATTGGATTGGAATCTGTGGAATTTGGAGCCCAAGGCAACACCTGGAACTCTTTGTCCTGTTCCTCAAACCATTCTTGAATACTTTTTTTTGAAGTGTGTCAGGATGCATTATTTTTCTGAAAGAGGCCATTACCATTGGGAACACCATTGTCATGAAGGGGTGTAGGTGGTCTGCAAATATCTATAGGTAGGTGGTATGTGCCAATGTTGCATCCACATAAATGCCAGGACCCAAGGTTTCCCAGCAAAATATTGCCCAGAGTATAACACTGCCTCTGCCTTCTTTCCCATAGTGCATCCTGCTGCCATCTCTTCCCACTTGTAAACAACACATATGCACCTAGGCATCCACCTGATCTAAAGGAAAATGTGATTCATCTGACCATTAACCTTCTTCTATTGTATAGAAACAAGGTGTAGTGTGCAAAACGACATACAATTAGATAGTAGCTCTAAAAATGTATGTGGGGTCAACCTTACTACCCGAACCAATACAATAAATAGCATATAAATAAGTGAAAAACACAAAAAGTGAAGCACTAAAATAGGATTATCTTACCCTTCCAATCACTGTGATACTTAAAAGGTTAGGGTTCAACATCTAGAGAGGTTTGGTTTAAACACATAGAGCCAGGGATCATTGGGTTTAAAACAATGTGAGCACATTTAGCTATTTCCTTACATCAGCGTTTGTTTATACAAGCTACACTATCATTGCTTTCTGTTTTGTCTCTGTTTCTGTTTCAAAAGGAAGAAAGGTGTGTTGCTACCTGCAAAAGGGAAACCTGTGTATATATTGAGCCTTATAAGCATCAGGCTCTACTTCATGTGAATGTTCCTAATTATCTGCACTTTATTCTCTCTGTGGATTTTATACTATTTAAACAATATATTGTCTGTTATATAATGTATTAAATGTGCTGCTCCCTAACCTTTTATGTATCACTGTGATTGTAAGGGTAAGATAACCATGGTGTTTTTCAACCTTTTTCCATTGATCTATGGTCCAGCTCTGATGCTCACATCCCCACTGAAGGCATCTGACTGGCCTGCTGCTCCACAGCCTCATACACAAGAAACTGCAATGCATAGTGTGTTCTGATGCCTATCTATCATGGCAAGCATTAAGTTTTTCCACATTTTGAACTAAAGTAGCTCTTCTGTGTGATCGATCCAGACACACTAGTCTTCACTCCCCACCTGCATCAATTAGCCTTGGGTATCCATGACCCTGATGACAGTTCACTGGTTGTCCTTCCTTGCACCACTTTTTGCATGTACTAACCACTGTGTACCAGGACTTGGCCTTTTGGAGATGCTCTGATCCAGTCGTCTAGCCGCCACTTTTTGGCCCTTGTCAATGTCACTCAGATCATCTGACTTGCCTATTTTTCATGCTTCCAATACATCAAATTCAAGAACTGACTGATTAGCTGCTGCCTTATATATCGCACCTCTTGACAGGTGCCATTATTATAACTGTTCTTATTATTTATAAAGCATCAACAAATTCCACAGCGCTGTACAATGGAAGAACTAACAGACATGTATTTGAAACCAGACGAGTTGGATGCACAGAAACAAAGGGGCTCACGGCTCTGCTCAATGAGCTTACATGCTAGAGGAAGTGGGATATAGTGAAACAAAAGGTAAGGGTAGAAAAGTAGGTTGCTAGAATAGAATTCACTGAGGGCTTAGTGGCATTTTGTTTGGATGACATTTGCAGTGGAGGAATCAGGCTGTGGGGAGGGAAAGCTAACAGTTTAACAGATATAACAAATATAATAACAGATGTAATCAATGTTATTCACTTAACCTGTTTTAATGTTGTAAATGATCAGTGTGTGAATAAGCAATTATATAAATGGAATGCAAGAAAAATATCCATTAAACAAGCACAAAAATATATATTCTGACAACATATAGCTACATTTTTGTAAAACATACAGAAAAAGATCCAGTATCACTATGAGACCAAAGCTTATCAGATGAAGGATACTGTAGACACCAAAACAACTTTAGCTTAGTTAAGTGGCTTTGCTTTATAGACCATGCCCTATGAAGCGTCACAGCTCAGCTCTTTGCCACTTAGGACTGAATCACGTTTGTTCTTGTCCATGCAGCCCTAGCCACACCTCCACAGGCTTTGACTTACACAGCCAACTTGAAAACGTTGTTTCATTTTCAAACAGAATTTATTTTGCTTTAGAGGTTTATTACTGCTGCTTTGTAAATAGAACTTTAAGCACAGATGAGGTGCCTGCAGGGTTTAGAAGGCTATTAGCAGATATAGAAAATTCTAAATTAAACAAAATGTGTAAAAATGGAAGTTTAAACATTAGATCTTTGAAGTGTTTAGAAAGGCGGTGACAGGCTGCATAAACAAAGTGATTTAACTCCTAAATGTCAGACCAGTGGGAATGGAGAATACAGGGGCATGATATATACCAAAAACTGCTCCACTAAACTAAAGTTGTTTTGGTGCCTGTAGTATCTCTTTAAGTTTAAAAAAATCGGACTTTTAGATATATTATTTTTGATAAAACACCAACATATATAGGTAAATAAAAATAATGTGTTGTGTTGGTAACACAAATTGTCTACATCAGGGCTCCCAAACTTTTATGGGCCGAGAACCACTTTTGAAAACTATAATTTTTTGAGACCCACTTGCTTTTAATGCATATTTTAAAAATGAACACCATGGCAATCCACTTTAGTGGCATACAATTGGCACACCATGGCAATCAGTTTTAGAGGCATATAATTGGCACACCATGGCAATCAGCTTTAGAAACATACAATTGGAACGCCATGGCAATCAGCTTTAGATCCATACAATTGGCAGACCATGGCAATCAATTTTAGAGGCAAAAAATTGGCACATCATGGCAACTTCAGGTGCATAAAATTAGCACATCATGGCAACCAACTTTATAAACATGCAATTGGCACACCAGGGCAATCAGCTTTAAATGCATAAGCCTGGCACATCATGGCAATCAGCTTTAGATGCATAAACTTGGCACATCATGACAATCAGCTTTAGAGGCATACAATTGGCATAACCATGGCAAACAGTCTTAGCTGCATAAAATTGGCACACCATGGCAATCCGTTTTAAAAGCATACAATTGGCACACCATGGCATACAGTCCTAGATGCATAAAGTTGGCACATGGCAGCTTTAGAGGCATACCACTGGCACATTATGTCAATCAGCTTTAGATGCATACCATTGCAACACCAGGGCAATCAGCTTTAAATGCATACAATTGTCACACAATGGCAATCCGTTTTATATGCATAAAAATGGCAGAACATGGCAGTCTTAGAGGCATAATTTGGAATATCATGACAGTTTTAGAGGCATAATTTTGGTATATCATGGCAGTCTTAGAGGCAGAAACTTGGCATAAAATGGCAGTTTTAGAGGCAGAAACTTGGAATATCGTGGCAGTTTTAGAGGCATAATTTTGGATATCATGGCAGTTTTAAAGGCAGAAACTTGGCACATCACGGTAGAGGCATACAACTGCTAACTCAAAGACTCAGTCAAAATCAGACGTTCTGTGTCCCGCTCTTTCATCCAGGCACCTCACGTTGATTATCCCAGTGGTGGAACTAATGTAGAGAGGGCCCTGGTGCAAGTATGTTTTCTGGCCCCTCCTGGTATGAACACTGTTGTTTTGGCATCTTGTTATGAAAAAGTAACACATTACTATTTAGAATTACTAAGGCATTACTATTTAGAATTATTATTATTATTATTATTATTATTATTATTATTATTATTATTGATATGTTATATGGCTTAAAAAAAATGTCTAATGTGTAGTGTGCAGAACAATTTACAGTTTATTGGGTTACAGTCTATAACTGACACACTACAATGACTGGACTAAGTTTGGTCTGGATTAGCAAAAATTGTTTAAGTAACCAAACTGCAACCAAATTTGCAATTTTAATATTTAATAAAAAAAATATACAGTTCAAATTTTGCTTTATTTTCTTTTCAATTGAATAAGCACATCTCTACCTGTTTGAAACACACTCCCACATGCAAATCCTATATTGAATATAGGATTTGCATATTTATTAAACAGAGAATTCCAGTTTAATTATTTCTAAACATATCTGGTAGAATACAAACTGACAAAATAATGTCACTTGCTTTTTGAAGACAAACCTACAGAAATCTACTTTATTTACCTAGTGCCAGCACATGTAGTCTGGCAAAGGGTTAAAACATATTAAAAAATAATATTGATTCAATACATTATATTTGTAAAATACTCATAGAAAATGTATTTTATATTGCAAACTTTTATGTAAAAATTGTTAGGGATAATGCACCCTGTCTGTAGAATTAACCCCTTTTCCCTAGAAATGAGTTTTATAAATGGTGTAAATGACAATTTTGCATTGTGTAAGCTTGTATTTGGATTGGCCACTCTCTCTATGTTAAATAAATAAAGCTTGTGGCTGTGTATTTTATAATTTGGTTCCAAATGTCAGCCTCAACATCCAATTTAATTAGGAGACTGTATTTTAAAATACAGATGTTTTTGAGAAAAAATCTGGACTTTGCAATCCAAATGTCTTTGGATGGTACAAGATTATTTTTGATTATTACTACATCTCAAGGAAAGTTACATTTGTAACAGACATATTTTTGTAAGTAATTTTTGCAAAATATGGAATTTGACTTAATCCTCCAGTAAACTTGTTTTATTATTTTGGAATCACTTGCCTCCAGCCCTCCACATTTAATCTTTCTGCAACATATATTGAAGGAGTTTCCAAACTTTCCAATAGTGTACAAAATGTGTGTTAAATCAAAACACACACACACAAAAAAAATCAAAGTGAACACAGCGGCTAGATTCAATTTGTAAATTTAAATACAGATAAAGGAACACCACACACAAAAAATTATTTAATTTTACATTTTACAAGGCTACTTAAAAACACCTATCTTAGCAAACAAATATGGTGATTTCCAGTGGTGTATTTTGGTTTTGTGCTGCTCTAGGCATGATGAAAGACAGGCACTTCCGACATGGACAAGCACACACACATTGAAAGACACGTACACACCCTGTGACAGACACACACACACACACACACACTGACAGATCTACACACACACTTAGAGACACATACATACTCACTGACAAACAGACAGACAGACATACACACATACATATTCAGGGACAGACACACACACTCTTGATAGACACACATGCATAGACAGTCACTGACAGACGCACACACACTGATACTAACACACTCACAATTTTTTTTTTTTTTTTAAATTACTCCTACATTTGGGGTTCTCAATTTCCCTGGGGTCCAGCGGGACTGCTGGGCTTGTTTCTGTTGTGCTGGGAGCTCCCTGCTCTCCTCCCTCACATGCTGCTTAGTGATGCCGGGGCTGGAGTGACATCATATGCCAGCTCCAGCATCACTGCGGTGCGTGCGAGGGAGCAGAGGAGGGAGAGCTCAGTGGAGAGTGCTCTATCGCCGCCCACCCACAATCAGAGCAGATGGGCAGTGGGTGATCCAAGGTGGCCAGGCAGCCACTTCTTGGGCCCCCAGGACAAGAGGCTGACCACAAATCTGCCGGGACGTTTGGAGGATGGTGCTAAATACAGTACTGGTGATTTTACCATATGGCCATATCATGCTAAGCCCATCACTACGTCACATTACCCCAATATCGGTGAGTTCTACACTCATTTTAACAATGGAGAATAATATTCTAACTGCAATACTTACTGCTTAAACTGCTGCCAGAAACACTCCTCAATGTATGCTTTCTCTAAAGGGGCACCTATAGGGAAGGTGTGCTCAGCTCAATAGGAATCTGGTCTGGATTCCAAATCTATACAGATAAAATGGGAATTGGGGCACACCTGGAGCATGCATTACTAACTAGTGGTTCTACTATAATGACAAATATATACAAATTACTGATTAAGGAGCAGCATAGGCAAAAAAATAATAATTAGTTTTAAACAAATATGGGGATTCAGTTAAACAATCTGTTCGCTAAGGTAGGTGATCTTAAGTAGCCCTTAAAACTTAATTTTTCTCTTGTGCACTGTTCCTTAATCTGCATTTTGTATATATTTTGCTATTTATGATATTTGGATCTCATAAGTAATGCCATCAATGTATGCTAAATTAATATATATTTTTTTCTTACAACTTTCAGGCGTGAACATGAAGTGGTTTTCTCAATCTTAGATAATAAATGTAGTGACTAACAAAGGAGTTCTGAAATGTCTTTACAGTCTACTAGAGCTTCAGTTTAGGACAATACAGCACACATTAGCCCTTTTTGTTTCCAAAACCTATAAAAAATCAATTATTTGTAAATTCATGGATTATGCATGCGCGAATACTTGGGACTAGAAGTGACCTATGAACGTTGATTGTGTCACGTCTCCTAGGCGACTGTATATGCTTAGGAGGTGTGTACGATTATTCCATGCTGATACTCACCTGTAGAGATGGCTGGGACGTCATTAAAAGTTTATTACAGGCTCCATAGCAACCTGTGATGGACAGCTCCTTACACAGAGTGTTAAGGAGACTATCCTCTACAGGTGTTTTCTCCCATTTGTCCCCTATTTAAACACAGCAGAGCTGAGCCTTCATTGCTCAGTTGTTCTTTGCTAGCCTACCCTATTACTTTGATGTTTGTTACCTGTTCTCCTAGATCTACCTGACCCTTGGCTTTGACTATCGCTTATGAACCTTGCTGCCTGGATTTTGACTTTGGATTACCTGACTTTGCTCTTGCCTTGCCCCTTATCGGACGTTGTTTGCCTTGGACTTTTGTTGCTCATTTTGTAAGTAATGCACTCTAGATTCCATAAACCCAAAGTGTGACAAATATACTCTCACAACAATCAGATCCACTATTTTATTATTATACATTTGGATAGTACCCATCTCCTCTCTTTTTTGATTTTATTTCTTTTTGATCATTATTTTTTTCACCTTCCCTTCTTTTTACTACTCGTTTTTATTGTTAAATGTGGATTTCTTTATATATCAAATTATTGTGAAATATGTTTTTTTTAAATACTGTTCAATAAAAATAGTTTGAAAAGGATATTGTCTCAGTCATTGGCCATAGATCTGTCAGCACATTTCTTTCTCCATAGATACAGGGAATTAGAATTATGGAATGAAAGTAGCAAAACTAGGTACATTATTTAAATTTGACCTTTTTGGAGTGGAGATTTGAGACAGTCATCTTTGTAAGTAGAGGACAAATGGAGCTATATGTCATAATGTTGAATCAAATAATTGCTTTAACATTTTTTTTTCTTTCTTTACATTTTGCACAAACAAATCTTCAAATGTCATGTAATTATTAGTAGAAAAAAAGTGTTTAATTAGTCATCATATGATCTCAAATTACTTTCTATTGGAAAACCTCAGAGTTAGTCAGAGAGCATAGCTAAATGAAATGCATCATGCAGATTCAGGAGCTGTCAAAAGATAGATTAACCCCTTAACCCCTTGACGACAATGACGGTTCAGGACCGTCATCGGAAACATCCCCTTGGGGACCGATGACGGTCCTGAACCGTCATAACGTCTTGGGGGTACTTACCTGATCGCCGTTGGTCCCCCGGTGGTGATCAACGCTCCTCCCAGTCCAGGGGGACTGCCTGTCTGCCCAGAGAGTCTCCCCGCGGCAGATCAGGACCCCGCGGTCACGTGATCGTTCGATCACATGGCCGCAATAGGTGCCTGTGTATCTGCCTGCAGGGGGACTGTCTGTGCTGACAGGCAGTCTCCCTGCAACTAGAAAATCAAAAATAAAGTATAAGTATTTTATAAGTATACACGTATAATTAAATTACACATGTATATATACAGTATATATAATAACTATATATATTGTGTGTATATATATATATATATATATATTATAAATTATAAATAATATGTTAATAAAAATAAATAACAAAAAGTAAAAATAATTTTTAATAATTAAAAAAATTATATATATATATATATATATATATGTAATTTTATTCTAACAGTATTTTGATATTAATATATATATATACATATATATATATATCAAAATACACTTAGACTGTAATGATATATATATCTATGTATAAATAAATAAAAATAATACTAAATATACATATGTCCATATACATAATTACATAAATAATTTCATAAATATACACCTAATATATAAATATTTATATATATATTAAAATTCTACGTGCATATTTATGTAATATTTTTACCAAATTAAGTAATTTTAATGATTGCAATTTGAGGGACCTGCCTGCCAACCCAGGCCAAAAGTCCAGAGAATTTAATTTGCTAGCACTGTGTTTAACCCTGTAACTTTCTATGACACCCTAAAACCTGTACATGGGGGTACTTTTTTACTCAGGAGACTTTGATGAACACAAATATTAGTGTTTCAAAACAGTAAAACATATCACAGCGATGATATTGTCAGTGAAAATTACATTTTTTGCATTTTTTACACACAAACAGCACTTTCACTGATGATATTATTGCTGTGATACACTTTACTGTTCTGATACACTAATATTTGTATTCAGTGAAGTCTCCTGAGTATAACAGTACCCCACATGTAGAGGTTTTATAGTGTTTGTGAAAGTTACAGGGTCAAATATAAGGCTTGATTTAACATTTTTTTTTTTTTTATTGAAATTTGTCAGATTGGTTAGGTTGCCTTTGAGAGCGTATGGTAGCCCAGGAATGAGAATTACCCACATGATAGCCTACCATTTGCAAAAGAAGACAACTCAAAGTATTGTAAATGGGGTATGTTCAGCCTTTTTTAGTAGCCACTTAGTCACAAACACTGGCCAAAGTTAGCATTTTTTGCATTTTTAACACACAAACAAAAATAAATGCTAACTTTGGCCAGTGTTTGTGACTAGGTGGCTACTAAAAAAGACTGGACATACCCCATATTGGATACCCTAGGTTGTCTACTTTAAAAAAAAAAATATGTACATGTGAGGTGTGATTCGGGGATTTATGACAGATAACGGTGTTACAATGTATCTATTGATAAATTTAAAATATATATATATTGAAACAGCAATTTCCTACTTGTATTTATAGGCCTATAACTTGCAAAAAAAAGCAATAAAGCAGGTAAACACTGGGTGTTTTTAAACTCGGGACAAAATTTTGAATCTATTTAGCAGTTTTTTTCATTAGCTTTTGTAGATTAGTAAAAGATTTTTCAAGTAAAAGTCCAAAAACATGTTTTTTTTTTCAATTTTTCACCATATTTTTTTTTTTTTAAATAAAATATATGACATGATACAAATAATGGTATGTAAAGAAAGCCATTCTTATCCTGAAAAAAAACTATATATAACTTGTATGGGAACAGTAAATGAGAGAGAGGAAAATTACAGCTAAACACAAACACCACAAAAGCGTCAAAACTGCTCTGGTCCTTAACGTACAACATTGCAAAAACAGGCCGGTCCTTAAGGGGTTAAAGGAACACTAAAACATTTGGAGTACAATCATGTATTTCTAACGCTGTAGTGTCTTGAGACCTATTTTGTCGTTTCCCCCATGTTAGGGTTTGAAAGGTGAGTAATACCAGTCTTCATGCCACACCAGTCTCCATGATCATGAGACCATCTGACTGAAATTGATTTACTAGATTCAGAAATTGCCCACAAGTATATAAAAATAGACATAAAGATTAAAGCTTATCATTTATTTCATATATTTAGAATAAAAAAAAAAATCTTTTAAATATCACACGGTGAGAAGAAGGTACTATCGTGAAAAAATATATATAGTGATTTGATAGACCCTATGGCAGGCATAGGCAACCTTCGGCACTACAGATGTTTTGGACTACACCTCCCATGATGCTTTGCCAGCATTATGGGTGTAGGAGCATTATGGGGATGTAGTCCACAACATCTGGAGTGCCGAAGGTTGCCTATCCCTGCCCTATGGTCTGATACTCTAGTTTAACCAGCTTGTTAAGACACGAACCGCCAGGTAGATGAAGCCGCCGTTTAGTAAATAATCCCCTTCTCCAGAAATGCAGTTTAAATCCAGCCGACCGCCAAACTCCCGAACGAAGTCCACGAACACGGCAACTCCCGATCAGCAAAACAGTCGAACGCCTTCCACAGCTAAAAATAACGAAAGCGCTGTCCCAGTAATAATTCCCCCACAAACGAGACTAAGCTCCGTCTTGAGGGTCAAATAAAGATCTGTTTAATGGGGCTACCTGCCCGGTATTTATGCAGGTCTCCACAAGGTGGACACTCCCCGAGGGGACCTTGTGGAAGACTGTAAAACATATTGGACAGTAGCCAATCGCAGTGGCTTCAATATAAGCCCTTCCCATCTTACCCATAAATCCGTCTTCTCTACCCCGGAGATAATTATGAAGAAACCTAATTATCTCCCAAGGTAGAGACAATCGCCATTTTAAATTACAGTAATAAAAATACATTAAAATACATAACTGAAGAAATACCGAATGAATATAGTTCGTGTAACGCATCCCCAGACAGCCTGGATCTGAGTGCACATTTTCACCGAATAGCGCTCAGATCCGATGTATCTAGTCGAATCGCCATGGAGTCAAAGTCTTGCACCAGTCCTTCGGTATACGAATGACTCCATGGGACGGCTGTCTGGGTAAAAGTCCATACGAATGCAATAAAAACTCCCGAACGACCGACGTTCGCATGCCTTGTCGAAATAGAAGGTGGGCATCAGCTTCCAGCGGTGTTCGGTAGTTTAAGTGTCCGTTTTTAGTTCCATACAGTTTGTACCGAACACCGCTATGCGTTCGTGTGTCCCAAAATGGCCGCTGCCTCGTGGTCGACATGCGAACGACGACCACCCGTACGAATGGAATGGAGAGGTGTCTGCGGTTAACCACAACGTTCTAATTGGGGCCAAGAGGTTAACCAGCAGCACACTCCTCTCCTGGGTGGTCGTTCGTTCGGTAGTTTCAATCGGTAGTTTGCAAATTACACGAACGGGGGTATACGAACAGGGAATCCAGCGAACAAAGGGAAACAGACGAACCAGCAATACAGATGAATCTGTCACACAGCTATTTACATCTCTATTCTATAACAATTTGTTATTCGTTTACAGTAGCAACTACAAAATATATATGTTGCCATTTCAACAAATAGTCTGGCTGCCTGCCAATATAAGAGAACTTTAGTTAACGGATCACTATAGTGTCAGGAAAACAAAGCGGTTTTCCTGACACTATAGTATTGCGCAATGGAGGCATAATATGTCTCCAGCGTCGCAGATGCACCTCTAGTGGCTGTCCGGAAGACAGCCACTAGAGGCTGGCTTAACCCTGCAATGTAAAAATAGCAGTTTCTCTGAAACTGCTATGTATGCATCTGAAGGGTTAAAACCTGAGGGACCTGGCACCCAGACCACTTCATTGAGCTGAAGTGGTCTGGGTGACTATAGTGTCCCTTTAACTAGAGTACAGTTAAACATATATTTTCCCCATTTCTATCTTTTTTACCATAAGGTCTATCAAATCACTATATATTTTTTTTTCACAATAGTACCTTCTCACTGCGTGATATTTAAAAGATTTTCTTTTTATTTTAAATATATGAACTAAATGATAAGTTTTAATCTGTATCTCTATTTTTATATATTTGTGGGCAATTTCCAAATCTAGTAAATTCATTTCTACCAAGGGTTATTCCCTTATAAATACAAAAAGAGAAGTCCTGCACTCACTCCCATCACTACTGGGCTGGCAGCAATGACTACAGTACACATCAGCCCCATTTAGTTGCCATTGGAGCAACTAAATGACCTCCATTTGTCTAAATACACATAGGGATTAAGGAGAGAGTGCAGGTAACTTTCTTTTCTTTGGTTTTTACTATTCCTTTATAAAGCCTGCATCATAGAGCTCACCGCATTTACATCTGACTAAAATAGCCACTTTTAGGCATATTAATCCTGCCAATTAATTGAGATGCAGTGGTCTTCTTGTCTATAGTGTTATTTTAAGGATCAAGGCTGTTTAAGATGCAACACATTTTTTAGCACTTTGGCCATGTGTTCATTCTACCAGAGCATCTCTCTTTAAGTGCACCCATACATACTATAGTATTATCTTTTAAAGGGAAAACATTTTACATACCCAATACCAGTGGTAGGTAACCTTTGGAACTCCAGATGCTGTGGACAACATCTTCCATGATACTTTGCCAGCATTATGAGAGATGAGAGATGGGAGATGTACTCTACAACATCTAAAGTGCCAAAGGTTGTCCATCTCTACCCTATATGAATAACACAATATAAATAAATAAAAAAAATCTCAGTTTTACATTTAATAATTTCTCCACAAGTACAAATAAATAAAACTTACTCAAAATATAATCACTAATTATATGATTGTTAAAATGGCCAAAAGGTATACAATTTCAATACATTTTTAGAAGTTATAAAATAAATTTAAAAAAATGAATACTGGAAACCAGTAGGTGTATAGGCACTTCTGAGTATAAGGTAGTGGGTGAATGTACAAATAAGGTGTTTTCCCTTTCACCTTAAAACATAGATTAATAAAAGAAAATA
>OW240915.1:147935882-147999034 GCA_933207985.1 Pelobates cultripes
GAATACAAAGCAAATTTATATCCAAGATAGCCAGCTATTTTGAGGTAGGTTTTGGAATTCACTTTGAATTTACTTTGTGTTCCTGGCAATTCTTAATTTAGTGAAACACTCTGAAAGTGTTGATTGGATATCTTCTCCCTTCAATCTTCCTTTAAATATAACAAATGGCCAACCCCATTATCATATCTCAGTGTACCTACATTACAATACAAATCTATACTTCTCCCTCAAACCAAAAGACTGCAGGGCACAATGTAAGGCAGGGCATGATTTTAACCCCTTAAGGACACATGATGTGTGACATGTCATGATTCCCTTTTCTTCCAGAAGTTTGGTCCTTAAGGGGTTAAACTGGCTTCTCACACCTTGAATATTCAACCATATCACTGTGATTATTTGTATGGTCTCTATCACAGTGGTGGTTAAGTCTCGCTTCACATGATGCTTACCCTGTAATATGTGCTTACGCATTATCCAGAGTACTGAGAAAATACATGCCCAATACATATTTAACACTTACAGGTTAAAAAATGAACCAAGGGACTAAACATCTACTGTCCTAATAAATATTGAGGAATCAAATAATGGGCCAATACATAGGGAATTTCTTGGCCCATTATATATAAATATAGCCCTTTCAGGAGATCATACTTTTAACAAACAACCCATCCAATCCCACCTCCACTCAGCCAACCTCCGACACACATACCACTCAGCAAACAAAAACACCTTTTAACCAGCTCACACAACATACAGTCAACACGCATACAAAAAACATTCAATCAACCCACCCACAAAACACTACCTACTCAAATACATACCACTCTGCCAACCCATACCACACCCACCCTATGCCAACACACAACTCATACAACTTCCCCTCATACAACCTTTATCCACACAAACAACACAACACCCATACCTATAAATTACAGATACTACCTCCATAAACACAGAACCACAGTCTGCATCCACACACACAACCACAGCCTGCCCACATTATTATTATTATTATTATTATTATATTTATATAGCGCTAACAAATTCTGTAGCACTTTCCAATGGGTGGACTAACAAACATGTCCTTGTAACCAGACAAGTTTGACACACAGAAACAGAGGGGTTGAGTGCCCTGCTCAATGGGCTTACATGCTAGAGGGAGTGGGGTAAGTGACACAAAAGGTAAGGGAAGTATTAGGAAAGTAGATTGGTAGCATAGTATTCAAGAAAGATGGAAGATGGAAGTGGCAGGATTTGGTGATTGATTGGATATGAGAGGTCGGAGTCAATAAACTATACTCGTAGCATCTGCCACAACCACAACATACACAGCCTCCCCATATATATTGCCCATAAACACAACATACCCAGCCTATACTCACACACACAACACACAAAGACTTTACGTTCATTTTTTTTTTCTCAATAAATGATCCTTTTTTTTTAATTATTGTCTTTGCAATTGCTGGAAATCACATGGGTTAAAGTGTCCATTAAAAGGATTTATATGAACTATATATATATTTGTTGGATATGTATGTTATAATATGATGTGATATAGTATGTCAATATATTAAAGACCTGTTTTCTCTGTAAGTGGTAGTATGCAACACTTTTTCAAATATTTGAGGAATATTCCAATCCTGCTAAAACTCTGACAGTGTTATTAAATACTTTGATAACCTAGCCTTATCTGATTAATACTGGAAGTATGACATAGAACATGTTGTTATTTCATGTGATTTCTAGATAGACACGCTAAAATGGAAAAGCAGATGTCCTTTAATGTATCCTGCTGATGATCTCATAATACCAATTGCAACCTAAATATTTCTTAATGCGCTCTTCCTTTCTAAATCAAAAGTAAAATCACATACCAATACCTACCAGGAATGTGCGCTTCTTCAACCAACACTCAACTAATTCACTGCTAAATCAGTAGTAATAATATTAATAATAATAATAATAATACTTATAGTAATTACAACCACGTTACAAAATGTGAATCTCCTTGAATTTGTGCTGTCAAAAAAATCATAAAAATTGTAACATACATATTCAAACTCGAATTTACATGAAGAGATTAATGTTTAAAAAAAAAAAAAAGCTACTGCCAACAAAAAAAAACTTAAAAAGAATCACTTCTAATAAGTCCTGGAGTTGTGTTTCATTAGATGTGAATGTGGAAAGTCCTCTTTTCAATAAAGACTATAATGCAAAATTATTCTAAAGAAAAAACCTGCCCTCAGCTCCCTAGACTTCTGTCTTTGATATATAATTGTAGATTGTAGTCATAAAATCATCCAAAGGTTTGTGGAAGATAGGGGAACAAAGTGTACCTCCTGAATATGGAGAGATGTTTTTAACATGAATCTTTTTAGCAATTTTTGCATAAACTTTCATAATAACTGATTTTAGCAAATAAATGACTTGTACAGTGCACATATTCTTACACCGTGAAAACAGGTTTCGTTATAGCTACGTGTGAATCTCCCTTACATAACAGTCATACATTGTTCTTAGTGCCTTTTTGATAACTATGAATACAATCTAAATTCATTACCTGCAGTTTATTATGGTACCAGAATCTGCCACCATTTTCTTTTTAGCAATTTTCTGACTTTCACGCTTTTCTTTAGAGACTCTCTGGAAAAGGATGAAGAAGAAATATATTAACTATCAATATAAAAACATCAAATGATTTGGTCTCTACTAATGCATATATAGATGAAAACTGTCACAGTTTATCTACAAATACTTATGTAATATACTCAAAACTATGATTTACCCATTTCTTGGTTTAAAGGTTCCTTATTCGTTACCACAATGAATCCTGGTTCAAATGATTTTGTTGTTGTTGTTTTTAAGGGCCTATGTTGGCATGCCATGGTCCTCTGCTGAACTCTGGATTGAGTTGTGTTAGGGTATTTACCCAAAACTGCTGATGCTTTCAATCCTATTCATCCAGTTACTACACTACCAACATTGTGAATGTATGGAAGAGGTCAGATCTCTGTATAAATGATCTTGAGCATGTACATTGGTGTAAGAACAGTAAAAGACCATCTACAGAGGTAGCTGGGTGGCACCTCTCCAGTTTTTGTTGCAATAAATAAATAAAATAAAATAAAATATTTTGGGATTTTTTACTTTTTGTTGGATAAACTTACACTTCTGAGTTGTGTCTGTTTGATCAAACGTGTTATTTATATCCTTTTTATTGTTAGTCCTGCCATTTCCCTCCCCACCCTCTTTATCATTCCCCTCTATTGCTGCTTGGGAGAGTAAAAAAATCACAACCAGATTTAACCAGAAAAAAAAAAAGAAACGATAGAAGAATTAAGTGACCGCATCATCATTAGGTAAACTTGTCATTTCCTCCATTATTGGGATGAAACTAGCTAGTCATATAATAACTAGATGGGGGATATGTGAACATTTAGCCTACATGACCTTCACTTCATAAAAGGAATACTTCACACCTACAAGATTACTATTTTTGCTGCTGCCATTGCATTGCTTGTCTATGTAGCAAGTTGAATTCCCTAAGGTCTTCCAATAACAGAAGTTACTGATGTTGAATTAGATGCTTTGACTGCAGTAGCAACTATAACACCTGTTACATGCCTTGACAATGTCACAAAACACGACATCAATTATTATAAATGCAGAAATACATTTTTAATATATACTTGTAGATATGACAAAATATATACACATGAACATGGTCAAATACTCTGCTTATGTGCTGAGCTATACAGTTTCACTAAACTGAACACCAAACTGATCCACAAAATGAATCATCTTACAAAAAGCTTGGCTCCCTGATGCATGGAGTCTTTCTATATTCACATCGTGAGCAATGGTCACCCCTGCACAGGAACCTGGTAAAAGTGTGAACAGTCAGAGACATTGCAGCTCTTCATCTCCTGTGCCATACAAAAAGAAAGAAAATAATAATAATAATAATATGGGATATCAAGATCTTCAATAAAGCTTGTAGAACCATATTTCATATCTCTTTCTTCACTATTAATGACTTTTACTGCTTCTTTTTAACAACTAGCTCATCAGCTATCACTGTGGTTTATACATGGGATACTGGCAATGGTTGCATCACACATTGATCAAGATACAATGATCAACTTCTTCACCAGCAATGACTATAATTGGTAACCAAAATGATGTTGTAGCATGCAATGTAAGCAAAGGATAAGTAGGGCAATATTGCTAAGGTGCAAGTGACATGTATTGGTCACATACTGGACATGGGGTGTATAGGTGAAGCTAGAGAAAAAATAATTCAAAGGTAGCAAGCGTACAAGGATGGTCTTTTAACCCCTTAAGGACACATGACATGTGTGACATGTCATGATTCCCTTTTATTCCAGAAGTTTGGTCCTTAAGGGGTTAAAAGGAGATGGAAGAAAAGCAGCCAGTGGAACATTCTAGAAGGACATGAGTAAGCTTAGGAGTAGAGAACATATATGGGTGTCATCAGCATGTTTGTGGTACTGGCATCCAAAAGCACTAATACATTTGCCAAGAGAGGCAGTATAGAGAAAAAATTTCAGAAGTCGACCTTGGACAGAGCCTTCAGGCAGTCTACATGAGATTAATTAAAATCTAAGTCAGATTAATTAAAAAGGCATGAAAATAGTCCCATCAGTATATTGCCGAAAACATACATAATACAAATATTATGTGTTTATTTAACAGTACACGAATGGATGCATTTTAAGGCCACTTCATTCACAGATCAAGTGAGAAAAAGTAACCAATAAGGAAAAGAAAAGGAGCAGTATTTTTTAAAATTTATATATATATAATATATATATTTATATATATATATATATATATAGATATATATATATAGATATAGATAGATAGATAGATATAATATATAACTAAATATAATTTTTTTACTGCTCCTTTTTTTTCCTTTATTGGTTACCTGACATCTGAATAAAACCAATATTTAATGGCTGCCCATAGCCGTCAATCATCTTTTTTCTTATCAATCATCTCACTACGAGAGGAATTTTGAATCGTACTAAAAATTAACATAATTTGGTTCATGATTCAGCTACATTTAAGCTCAGAGTTTGTGAATTCAGATAATTATCCATTTGGCCCTGTCACGGGGGGCGGTACGGAAACTGGGACCCCTGAGTGCTTGATGAGAAGTGGGAGTCTTCAGCATGGTAATGGACTATCAGGGCCTGGTGCAGGGTAACCACAAGTCCTCTGGCGTTGAGCACCAGCGTTTGCGCGGCCTCATACCAGAACCCTGATGCAGCTACAGCGGATCCCAAGAACTAGGAGCTTGATATGCAGACCTCCCAGGAACTGGATAGGGGGGCTCTGCAGCAGACGTATCCAGTATAGAAACAAGGCAAGGCTAGGATAGTCACCAAACATGAAAACAAGACAGAACTAATATAACCCAGAACCAGAGCATGACAGAAAGCAGAACCCAGAACATGTACACAAGACATAAGGAAAACAAGAAAAGGGCATGGCAGGACTGTACATGAACAGGGATTACAAAATAAAACAAGACAAGATATAATAGGCAAAACAAGAGGAGACATAACTAAGCACTATATATGAAAAGTATGGGGATTTAGTTACATTATATGATCATACATTGCATAAGCCTACCAGAACGCCAATGTACCCCATATTCGGCAGGTCCCACACTGCCTAATGTTCGCTAAAAGAACCATACTAAACCACAATAGCACTTACCTGCAAGAAAGGGCAGAGACTTGAAACACTGCTGCAGGTCCAGGCTGAAACAAAAGGAAAATGGAAAACAAACGGGTGTGGCAACATAAAACAAACATATAAATGAATCCAGGAGACTGGGAATTCCAGGGACGGATTACAGGAATGAACCCAGAAAAACCCAGCATAAAGAAAACCAGACACAGAATAGAAAACCAGAAAAAACAAGAAAAACTAAACAAGAAATGTAAAAAGAGTACTGGGTACCAGAAGCCAAAGCCAGACATCTCTGCAGAACATGGCATGATGTGACAGGCCCAAATTCAGATGTATTGCAGTATAGAATGAAAAAGATTCTCCAAGTCTAATGACTACCCCATATATACCAAGAGTTTGTACTGGTGGTAGACCTTTATCACTGGTAATTAAATGGGTAAAAAATGGAGGAATTAATTTTACTTTAATCACGAGGACAGGTAAAGACAAGGGCAATGCTGATGAATAGCTTTAGCTTGCCAAAAAGATAAAAAAAATTCTAAGCCAGCACCATTGTAAAGTATAACTTTACTTTTCCGATACCATGAGTATTATTGGATTATTTTTCATATTTTACCCTCTCAACGAAAGACCAGCTTCCTCAGATATTTCCTCAGAGGATTTTGCTTACATTACAATTAGTGATTATTACTAGTGTTATATAACTTAAACTTACACCGGTCACCTTTAATCTCTGTGGTTGTTTTATAGAAACACTTAAACAATATACTGGTAGCTGTGCTGCACTGTTCAAGACAAATTTTCTCACATGGTCTAAATTAAAAATAAAGTGCCTGAAAACTCATTCTCATATAGTCCGTTTATTATTAATGGGTAAAATGAACTTTAAAAAAAAATAAAATCTAAATTCTTTATTTTAATTCAATTTGTGACAAACCTTTGAAAGTAAATCTATAAAAAGGAATTAGTTTAAAATGTTAAATTTGCTTAAGTCTTATAAAAATTACAAAGAAACAAAATGTCTGCCTTGGCACTCACCTTTATTGTAATGTTAACTGGAATCCGGCCGAGCCACAATTTTAAATTAGGATGGTATATGAAGATACTGATTCTTTATATCAAGTTTGTGTTCTCAGAACTATTTCTGTTTTCGAAACATTCAATATATTTTTATTTATCCTCAGCATTTCTCATTAAACATATATTTTTTGATTGACGCAAAAAAAAAATATCACAAATTTTCTCTTTTAGAATCACAAATCACATTAGAGGAAGGACTTTACAATTATGTATGATATCTAAGTCTACAACTCACAGGGCCTATATTTTATTGTAGGCTTTCTGTAAGTTCCTAGCCATCAAATGGACAAAGCCTATGGACAGGTGATGGACAAAGAAACGAAACACCATGAAAGGAGTTTACCTTCAAAGTTACTAAATCACATGACAAATGTGGCTGCAAATGTGGTGGGGTTTTATTGTGTAACTAGCAGTATATGCTATCTATTAAAGATGGCTGACTATTATCATTTTAATTTGTTAAGCAATAAATATACCTGAACCACATATGCATTGGTCGTGAAAATGAGAGTCCAGCATTTGAAGTGTTTTAAAATGGTAGAGACTTTTATAACTGCATTAACTGCAAATAAACCTTTAATGTAACGTACTGGGAGAACTATAAATGTCATTCCAGCCGATAGATTAATATGATCTAATACATCCAAATATACAGTATCGGCAAGCATCTAAAAATGCAAAAGTACCTTTGTAACTAAAAAATGAATGTTATTTCCAAATTCAGTCTCCTTCAATCCCTAACAAAATGTCACGTTATTTTAAAAATCTAGATGTAGGTCTTGTAAGTACAACGTCACAAAGTTGTGTAGGGGAGTAAAAAAGAGATTTTGCATTAGGATAAATTTCAAACCTCACGTTTCCTGAGGTTTCATCTGTGCTTTAGGTTTACAAACGCAAAAAAAAGTATGATTACAACTGAGATTTAACATTTTCTCTAAACACTTTGTTAATTTAACTAAAGCTACGTAATACGCTCAGCCTGTAGATTATTTCTAATTTAATTTATACAAGTACAAATAACAAGCTGGCTTTTGTTTTTAAAGACCTCTTATTTGCACGACTTTTATTCTATTCTAATAGATTAGTACATTTACAGATTTGTTTTTGATCATAAAATAACAGGTACCTAATTTCATGTAATAAGGTATAAGTATGTCCAAAAGAGTCAAACTTGAGAAAGGACATTTATGATATAGCTTTAGAGCATTGATATTTTTGTCTACTATGTACAAATCAATTGCCTATTCAACTTCATTCATTGTTTGGTTGATTAATTCCATAACCTTCTGTATGCAAATACATTTCAACTTACAAAATAGCATGACTCACTAAGGTCTTCAATCTGATTTTTTTTTTATTATTATTAATTTATTTATGTTGCTTATTTCTTTTTTCTTTTAATAAATGTTACATTCAGTATATACAAAGGGTCAAATGGCTAAAGAATCTAAATGTTGAAACTGTAGGTTGTGGTGACTTAAGAAACATCATAAAAATATTATATGTTCCAGCTCTGCTATTTTAGTCTAAATTTGCAGGTCAGTTCTCAAATCAGCATAACTCATTGTTTAATCGCTAGACTGTTCTGACTTAAGAGAAATAGTAGGCTGCCTGTAGCTCTTGCATATAAATCACCCTGTACACAACAACTGTAATTTGCCATAGAGTAAACAAAAGCAGGAAAACACATGATCTACACTAAAAGCAGGCCTAATATTGTCTGTATTGACTGACGATCTAGGTAATGCAAATAAATGCATTCCATAGCCCAACAGTTGCATAGTATTTGGACTGTTATCATTTGTAACGAAATGTAATGAAGTTAGACTCCAAAATAGTAATATAACTAAGAAAATGCAGATTAAAATAATTTGAGATCATCTCTTTTTGTTTTACCGATATCAGTCCTTTTCATTTTTAAATGAAAAATAAAAAAAATTGAAAGCTATACATTTCTGAATAAAAAAAAAAAAAACACATAATTGAACTACATATTTTATAGTAAATGCATGGGAATGCAATATACAATTTTCTGGAGTGTAAACTTATTAGCCAACAATACTGTTAGCAGAGGTGATGTTTTTTATGTATCACTGATTACTAATCATTTTTAGTTTTCAAACATATTCTGCTGTATATGTTGAGGATTCCATAAATTGTACAGTTATATCTGACAATCAGAGCAATTCGGAATTTGCTTTTAATGTAATTTTGTACTCTGCTGTGTGCATCAAAGTAAAATAATCATGCAAATAGCTTGTTTAACCAATAAAGGTACACTTTGCTTTTGCTCGTTTAAAAGTCCGTCCTGGGGCGTAGAAGTTATTAATAAGCCGAATAGTTAATGTACACTATATAATAAAATGAAATAAAATATTGAGCCAAAAATAAACAAAACAAAGGTACAAAATTCTAAATCACTAATTGCATTTCAGCTGAAAAATAAACATTGTACCAGCAAGTGCTAGAATCACTGAATATGCAATGAGTATATAGACGCTGATGCATTTGCTTCCCCATGAGCATGTTTAACTATTTAGCATTTTATTTCACTGTAAAAAGCAACTGATGAAAAACACTGTTGGTAATAGAATTCACATCTTATTATTGGTGCTGATTTGCAGTTTTCCTTAACTCGCCATGATTACTTTTTTAGAAGCTTTCTTTTTTTCCCCCAGCTGATCCTCGTCTTGTTAGGCAGCATTAATGACACTTCAGTCATTGTGGCTTTCAAGCAGAGCCCTTCCACAGTGAACAGAGAGTTGACATTTCCTGACATTTTCCCAACTAATTACAGGACAAATAATTAAGCATGTTCTCGTATGTAACAAATGAAGGCAAAAGCCGTCTGTCAGCAACAGTGATTGATGACACTCTGGGAGACTTTATCTGATGGGTCCTGCCACGCGGTAGAGGAGAAGCAAATTTATTAGAATGAACAATGCAAATTCTGACTCATCTCATCCAGTTATACGCCTAAGCAATATCCATGTCAAGGTGAATGTGACAATGAAAGCAAAATATTTGCATTTTGTGGAGCAGGTTGAAGGGGAAATCAGAGAGAGAAGATGACAGGCCTAATTATTTTGGCTCATACAGGCTAGGACAGCTGTTTCTGGTGTCCTGAACAAGGCTGTCACACAGGTAACTAAATAGGTCTGCATATAAGTCTGTATCCAACACTGTACTGAGATGTCTACCGCTAATGACCAACGCTAATATTACTGCCACCTCTGAAAAACAGTAAATGTGTCACAGTGTACCTTCTGCATGGCAGTCAACATTTTGCTACATAATTACTTGTTAGTGAATTAATTCCTATCTGTCAGTATATATGCCAATGTCATTTTTTTGGACCATTGCAAAATTATGCCATCACTATAGCAACAGCAAGCACTGTTAATAGACAAAATAATTCACAAACTCCAGAAAAAAATGCCTCGTTAGTCACTGGATTTATAATGTAATATGTCCCTATTGTGGTACTTCTGAATGCTTAAATTAAATCACATTGTGGAACTGAGGTATACACGCATTTATGTACATGTATATATGCATGCATGCATGTGTACCTGTATACATGTGTATATGTGTAAATAAATATATAGGTAGATATTTAGAAATAACTAAAAGAGCCAATAAAATATTTACGTACAAAGAAAATGCACACGGCAAATGAATATTTCTCCCTTACCTTATTGCTGTATAGCGTATAAACAAGACAAGGCGCATAAAGGGATATGCTATTACTTCTCACCTTTTGTGCTATGCCTTGATCCTTTCCATGGTTCCTAAATATTGCTCTCAAACTTCAGAACACATCATTAGATCCGTATCCAGTTTGAGTGTCATCTATTGTTTCAGATTGTCAGTCATACATCTGTCATGGCTTTCTTGAGAAGAAATGATAAGATTTGGAGAATTTTAATACAGTAACTCATCATCTCGGCATTATGAACCGTTTGAAACCTGTCACTATCTGGTAAATCTTTTTTTTTTTTCTTTTTTACAAGCAAGCAGTAGGAGAATTTAAGCTATTTGAAAATTCATATGTAACATTGATTTGCTATTGGAGTTAATTAAAAGGTTACTGGAAGCTGAATCTAGTGTTCCTATAGATATATGAACTCATCACTTTGTCTGGTGAGACTGAATGTTGCATTGTTAATCTCCAGTGTTATGCTAGTGGATTTCAATCAAACTGTTGACATCTATGTTTAAATAAGAAAGTAGCAAAAAAGTTCAACTTTAGTTCTTGTAGTTTATAAAAAATTTAGATATCTATCTGTTCTATGCTATGTTTTTGTGATATTTCCTTAGTATTATATACATTTAATAATTTATTTTTCAGATATGAGTGTGTTATATTAGTTTATATTCATATTACTTATATATATATATTTTAAATTATGTTAATGGTTAATTAGAGTATTGTGTTGAGCTATGCTACTCTTTTCTCTAAAACAAAATAAGACTGTTAAATCAGTGGAGATTTGAAAAAGATTACACACTTGATATGTAGAAACGTCATATTAATAATGGACCCAAAAAAGCTTTTTATATGTAATAATGCTAAATGTTGCATCTATTCTTTACAGTGAGTGCTATTTCATTTTCGTTTCTTTGTTAAAATGGTGATCATGTTTCTAAAATATATGACTTATTCAGACAGATGTGCTTACCTCTCCTGGCAGAGGTGCAAAGGCAGCGTAAATTTCACGTCAAGACAACGAAGCTTCTGTTGTGTATTTCGTCTTCTTTACTTTTACATTCAGCAATAATAATGTAACATATACAGAAATAGAAATGAGCACAAAAAGAGTTAAATGACATCACAACAACAACCAGATTTTCCGCAAAGGTATAAGGAGCAGAGATCCCTTATATTCAAATACTGCTCTCTCAGACAAGTACCAAAAACACCCTCACACTGCAGTGTGCATATCATGATTTGGGCTTATTTCTGTTAGTCTTATGCCATTTTTATTCAGTGATCTACTTCTTTTAGTTTATTCTTTGCCTGTTGTCCATGAGTATGTGTCTTTGTCTTTATATTTTTATTTAATCTCTTGGGAATTTCAGTTATGTTCTCACCTAATTTTCCTCAGTTATTTTTGGCTTTCCCTGTTCCCCAAGTGTCCCTCAAAGACACATTTTGTGCTTTCATCTCGTTCCCTGGTAGTGTGTTTTGTGGTGCTTGTGCATGCACTGCCACACATTTCATTGGCATCTGTAATCTTGGTTTCCTGGTTTTGAGCTCTTGTGATGCTCAGGAGAGAACACAAGACCTCCTCACAATCTCCATTTTTTTGGCAGAGCCAGAGGTAAGTGTGGGAAAGTCTTTCATAGATGACCCTGCTCTCCACTATTATATATAGATCATTTTATTTACTGCAGCTGTTCAGTACAGTTAATTGTATTTACTGCAACTGTTCTGTACAGTTAATTTTAAATTAACCTCCTTACCTCTTAGGCAGGGATAGACTGGTCCACCAGGATATTGGGAAATTTCTCAGTGGGCTGCGGACCCTGGCGCCGGACAGTGCAGCTGAATTGCAACAAACATCAAGAAAGGTGCTCACACTATGCTAAGAACATCCCGGCATTATTAAACCTGGATATTCTGTATAGATGCAGCATAAGTAAAACACTGTGCGATGGAATATGTGCTTAGTTGCTAGAAAGCACATAAAAAAGCCATACTGGCTGTCGCCAATGACATTTATTTAAAAGCGGTGGAAAGTGCAAGGAGTAAGGAGCGGTGGAAGCCGGGAGCTGCTAGTCAGTCACAGAGCTGATGGCTGCCAGTGGCTAAGAACAAGCATCACCAGTCCAGTTCTACTGTCTAGTAAGGTAGAAAAGAACATGATTAATATTTGTGTGCTTTAATAGGCCAGTATCAGAGTGTCAGTGCTTATATGGGTCAGTCTGTGTGTTTCAGCATGGATCAATGTGTGTGCGTGTCAGTATGGATTAATGTGCATGTGCCTGATCAATGTGTATGTGTGTCAGTATGGTTCAATGTGTATGTTAGATGAATCAGTGTGTGCCAGTATGGATCACTATGTGTGTATGTGTCAGTATGGATCAACGTGTGTGTGCAGTATGGATTACTATGTGTGTATGTGCAGTATGGATCAATTTATGTGTGTGTGTGTGTCAGTATGGATTACTGCGTGTGTGTCAGTATGGATCACTGTGTGTGTGTCAGTATGGATCAATTTTTGTGTGTCAGTGTGGATCACTGTGTGGGTGGGTCAGTATGGATCACTGTGTGTGTGTGTGTCAGCATGGATCAATTTTTGTGTGTCCGTATGGATCAATGTGTGCCAGTTTGTGTTAATGAGTGAATGTGTGTATGTGCCAGTGTTTGTATGGGTCACTGTATGTGTGTCAGCATGGATCAATGTGTGCCAGCCTATGTTGATGAGTGTGTGTGTCAATGTGTTTGCATGGGTCATAGTGTGTATGTATAATCATGGGGGGGAAGTACACCCTCTTTGAATTTTATAGTTTTACATATCAGGACAATCATCTGTTTCTTATCAGGTGTTAAAATTAGATAAATACAACCTCAGATGAACAACAACACATGGCATATTACACAGTGTCACAAATTATTTTACAAAAATAAATCCAAAATAGAGAAGCCATTGTGAAAAACAGTACTCCCTTTCTGTTTCATAGGAATTAGGCTAAATAGCAGACAGATGCTGCTTATCAAATTCCCACAATTGATCATCAACAAGTGTGACCACCTCTTTAAAAGGTAAAGGTTTAGCAGTTTGCTGGTCTTGATCATTCAAGTGTGTGTTAACACAATGCCAAGGAGGAAAGACATCAGGAATGATCTTAGAGAAGCAATTGTTACTGCCCATAAAACTGGGAATGGTTATAAGGCCATTTCCAAAAAAAATTAAAGTCCATCATTCAGAAATGGAAAACATTCAAGACAGTTGCCAATCTTCCCAGGAGTGGACATCCAAGCAAATTTACCCCAAGGTCAGAGAAACTGCAATAACCTAAGAGTTACATCTCAGAGTCTACAGACATCAAGTTAGCATGTTAAATGTTAAAGTTCATGACAGTACAGTTAGCAAAAGACTGAACAAGTATGGTTTGTTTGGAAGGGTTGCCAGGAGAAAGTCTCTTCTCTCTAAAAAGAACATGGCAGCATGGCATAGGATTGTAAAGTTGCATTTAAAAACAAAGCACAAGACTTCTGGCACAATGTCCTTTGGGCAGACGAGATCAAAGTTGAGATGTCTGACCATAATGCACAGTGCTACGTCTGGCAAAAACTAAACACAGTATATCAGCAGAAACACCTGAAACCAACTGTCAAGCATGGTGGTGGAGGGGTGATGATTAGGGTGTGTTTTGCAGCCACTGGACTTGAGAACCTTGCAGTCATCAAGGCAACTAAAGTGGGAGGGTCTGGGAGGGAGGGTCTGCTTCTGATTGGCTGGAATGTGTCTGCTGACTGTGAGGTACAGGGTCAAAGTTTACTCAATGATGAGTCTGTGGCGAACCGTTCGTGGCGAACTGTTCGTGGCGAACCGTTCGCGAACCGTTCGGCGAACCGTTCGGGACATCACTAGTCCTGATATGTAACATTCAAAGAGGGTGCACTTTCTTTTTCACTTACTGTATGTGTGCCTGTGAATGTCACTGAGAATGTGTGCATTGGTGATCACGTGCCGATGTTGATATGGGTTACAGCATAAGTGTGTTTGTGCACCAGTGTCTGTTAATGAGTGTATGTACATGTGGACATCAGTGACTATGTGCCAGTGTGTGTGCCACAGAGCATCCAATAATCAAAATGTGTGTGTGTGTGTTTATATCTGTTTTTCTTTAATATGACAGATTTAATTTAAAATGTAAATATAGTTTTGCTTTATCTATGCGATCTGTGAGAGTATTGTGCATTTATACATACACTCAAATGTACATTAACGTCTGTGTATTACATCTATATATGTATGATATATATGTGTATACATCAGAAGCATGATATTAGAAATTATTATGTTTATAATATATATATACAAACATCAATATGATACACATATAATAATAGACATGTATAAATGCCTAATACACTCAAAAATGACGTACACATATATAAAATGTAATAAGGGTTTTAACTTTGTCACAGGGTTATTTACTAAATGTTTCATTTTAGGAAGTGATAATCCGAACTGCATAATTTAGACCAAAATACAGGATTGGAAAAATTCTCCAACTCTTCTATAGTAACAGCTTGACCATTTTAGTCCAAATTCTGCAACTGAGATTTTCATTCACAAATAATTTTAGTTGAGTAAATAACCCTGCCTGTCTCCCAGTCTTTCATGGTATGGTGTCTACATCCAATGCAGTTGCAGAGCGCACCCATAGGATTTAAGACTAAACTAAATAAAGTTATTTAAATCAGACATGCAGCAGCATTCAGTCAATGTTTCATTCCAATTACTGGACATTTCACAAGATGGCAAGATTATGGGGATGAAATGTTGACTGTAACAGGGGAGGGCTGAGGAGAGTAAAAACATCTTTCCCATGTGACTGAAAGGGGGGGGGGCAGTCACCTAAACAGACACTCAGTGACAGGCAAACACACACTTGCTGAATTAGCACACACTAAAAAACACACACTCACTGACAGGCACACGCACACACTCACTGACAGACACACAGACACACACACACACACAAGCACAGAAAGACACACTGTTACAGGCATACTGACTCAGACATACTGACACACACACACACACTCATACTGGCTGACACACACAGACAAACTGGCACACACACAGAGACATACTTGCACGCACATAGACAGACATACTGACACACACACAGACAGACATACTGGCACACACAAACACCCAAACTTTACACTTTTAAAGCCAGTAGACAGGAGCTGAGTAAGGGGACAGGGCTGTAGTAGGGGGCTAGGGGCTGTAGTGGGGGTACAGGGGCTGTAGTGGAGGGGATAAGCTGTATTGGGGGTTTAGGAAATGTAGTGAGGGGGATAGGTGCTGAAGTAGGTTGATGGCTACAATCTAGGAAAGGAGCTGTGGTGTGGGTGATATGGGTTGCAATAGGGTGAGAGGAGCTGTAGTGGGGATATTAAGGGGGCTGTGGTGGGGGGAATGGGGCTGAGGAAGGGGGCAGAAGCTGAGAGGGGGGACAGGAGCTTAGAAAGAGTGGGGGACAGGAGCTGAGAGGGGGGACAGGAGCTTAGAAAGGGTGGGGGACATGAGCTGAGAGGGGGGACAGGGGCTGAGAGGGGGGAACAGGGCTGAAGAAAGGGAAAGGGACAGGGGCTGAGCAAGGGGATAGAGACTGAGCAAGGGGACAGAGGCTGAGCAAGAGGACAAGGGCTGAGGAGGGGACAGGGGCTGAGTAGGGGGACAGGGCTGAGGAAGGGTGACAGGGGCTGAGATGGGGAATAAAAAAGAACTAATGTGTATTTCCCTCTCCCTGAGTCTTACTTTAGGCCAGGGAGGGGTGAGCAGCAGCCAGCAGCCAGCAGGAGCAGCAACCAGCAACCAGCATACAGCAGTCAGTGAAGTCAACCTCTCCTGATGATGTCAGGAGGAGGGGGTGTGACTTCCTCTGCTCTTCTCCCAGACTCCCCAGCGGTCCTGTGGGAAGAGCAGTGAAAGTCACGTTCCATCTTCCTGACATCATCAGGAAGAGGCCGGCCAACACCACTGGCTACAGGCTGCAACGAGAGTGAGGTAAGTTGAAAAATCTGAGTCCTCAGCCAGAAGCAGGTTATTCTGATTTTTCCTTTTTTTGCTGGATGCGGGCGGCCCTGGGTTTAGGGCTGCCTGGGGGCAATTGCCTCCCTGCCCCCTTTCCCAGCCCACCCCTGAACTGTAAGATGCTACATGTCTGATTAGAATAAAGCAGCTCTTTTGTTGTTTTTTTTAGGTCATATTTTTTTAGGTCATATGAGTCCTTCATGATGGTTAAATCATTTTCAATCTTTCTTTTTTTTCCCCCACATTTATATTTTGTCCTAACTGGCACAATTCATGATAGGGCTGGTATGAAAATGTTACAGGGCTGATCTTTATTCCCAGTATGGCATTGCTCTTATGTGTCTTGGCTACTTTACCTCAATATGGTTTTACATTGGAGGGGTTTCTCACTATGTCCAAATTGCTCAGTACCAAATGGGGCAAAACCATGCTCATGCTGAACAAGCCTGAGTTTTATCTGGATTTCAGATGAGCAAATGCCAATATATATGCAAATTATTCAAATCAGAACCTGAAAACGTAAAAAAAAAAAAAAAATCCAAACTATATGCTCACTTGCCGTACAGTGGACAAATAGCTAAAAGAAATTCCTTAGCAGTGTGAGAGTTACTTAAGTGGCATTTGCTCAAAGCTTGAAAAGTACCCATCCCACTGAGATGGGGTTTGTGGAATAATAGGGGGAATAGTCCCATCGGCATTTGGTAGGGAAAACAAGTAATGGATACATCAATATATGCTATAAAATAGATGGTGGACATCCTATTGACTCCCACTTTCCCATACATGGTCAGCATGTGGTAGCTATTATAATAAAAGGGGAAATCTAGTGTACCTCCTGCCACCAAACATTGGCGGTTGGTGGAGGCCCAAATAATAACATTCTGGAGTAGAGACCTAGTGTCTTCCCAGGCTTTAAATAATTAAATAATGGATGGGTAGACATGTTTTTGTAAAGTATTTCCCATGCTATGTCAGCTACTACATTGCGTGGGAATATTTCACATGCTATTTAACATCAGTTAATATCAGTTAAACCACTCTGATTGGTGAACATGGACATTGATAGGCCTAGTAAGCAGGCAAAAGGTAAACCTATGTAATCGTTTTAGATTTTTGGAGGGGCTGTCAGAGGACAGGGTTTGCACAGTTCATATAAAAAAAAAAATGAGATACCTTCCCCCTGAGATTTCTTGCACTGGAGGCACAATCTTCTGTATCTTAGCATCGTATAATGAGGATGTCAAAGGAAGGAAAGTGAATTTTGCAGAAGATCCACCAGATGGTAAGCCACTAATTCAATGGTAAGCCACTAATTCAATTTCCATTTTTCTCTCAAAAAGGTGGAATCCAGAGTCTGTAATTTTAGGGCTATGAAAAGCACAAATGTCTGGATGCCTCAGATGATCCACAATTATCAGATCAAATTTGTCTCAGGTTCAGATTATGCCCAGCAAGAACACTGGTAAGCCAGTAGGTATGAGAACTGAAACTGGAAGGTGTTATTGTATATATAGAATCATGAATGTAATAATGATAAAGAAAATTGTATTAAAATATCAAACTGTCAACACTTTCCTCACATTCCGCCAAATGAAAATAATAACATTTGAAAATAGAAAAATATCAAATAATCCACCAAAAGTGAAAAAATTGGTGTGAAAATGAAAGCTGTACAGTAAGACATGTGTATTAAAAAAAAATGTAGTTAGGGAGTTTTACCTCTGATGTCATAGCTTCAGAGTGATGTGGTTGAATTTGCTGTTTCAGCCAGTCACATACTGTGGTTATATTACTATTGAACTGCTCACTTTTTCATTTCTTACTGTTATAATGGTAAAGAGCAGAGGCAGGCATCCTTTGTTACTCCAGATGTTTTAAACTTCATCTCACAAGATGCTTTACCAGCATTATGGCTGTAAGAGCATTATAGGAGAAATAGTCCACAACATCTGGAGTGCTGAAGGTTGCCTACACATAGTATAGAGTCAGAGGCACATCTAGAAACTCCCTGATGCATCCCCCCCAGCCCCTCCATTTGTATAACACAAACAGATGCATAAACTGACACAAATTTAGATACACAGAATGACACTTCTACAGATACAAACACACACATATACATACAGACATGCATGCAGAAGCACACACATACACAGAATGGCACTCCTACAGATATACAGTGACACGCATACAGATACATAGGGGAATACACTGACACACATGCAGACAAACAGATACTATCCCTGCCGGTACTACGTTCTGGAAGCACTGTGTCTTTACAGCCCCAGTGCACTATCTCACAACCTTGGAGATTTCTTCCTTGAGTCTCCTTGGTTTGTGTTAAATTGCAAAGGGTACTTTAACTCTGCAAGTCAGACTCCTCCTCAAGGTAAGATCCCTGACAGATACACATACAGACACACATGCAGAAAAACAGATACACAGACAAACAGATACACATACAGGCACACATGCAGACACAGATACACATAAGACATACAGATACACATACAGACACATGCAGACAAACAAATACACATACTTACACATAAAGACACATACAGAGAGATACACATAGACACGCATGCAGATACACACACACTTAATGACAAACATTCAGATACACATGCTGACAAACAGATACTCATGCAGACAAAGAGATACACAGACAAAGAGATACACATACAGACACACATGCAGACAAAGAGATACACATACAGACACACACACGCACATACAGACACACACACATACAGATATACATACAGACATACACATATAGACACACACACACAGACAGACACACAGATATACTGATACAGACATTCTGCCTCTCTCACACACACACATGCAAAGTGTTAAAAAAAATGTAGTGACTTCCCTGGGGTCCAGTGGCTGCCTCATGCTGATGGGAGTCAGAGCTTTTACTCTGACTCCCTCCTCTCCTCCCACGTGGTGCTCTGTCAGCTGGGAAAAAGTGACGGCTTCCTCCCAGCTTTGACGTCATCACTAGGGCCGGTCGCGCTCTTAAAGCACCGCTGCGCTGACCGGGCCCAGGAAATCCATTACCATCGAGTGGCCCCAATAGCACGGGCCTCTTGCTATGCCCCTTCAATGCAGCCTTGGTGGTTTTTCCGCACGTCCAGGGCCGCGTCTAAATGCCAGTGGGCACCCCAGTCGCAGGGTTATACAGGGGGCCCAGTTGCAGCTGCGACCTCTGCAACCGTGGGATTTCCGCTAGACATAAGAGAATTAGAAATGTTTGACATAAGATGGCCTGAAAAATGTTAAACCTTAATTAAGAAAATTAGAACTAACATTGACAGCTCTCTTGATGCTGATTAGCCATCATGATTCTAGACAAAAACATACTCAGAGTTTTATGGTGAAACCATGCAAGTGCAATATTTAAGAAAACAATTCTGGCAGCTCTATGCATACAACTACAATATATATGTGTAAAAAGTTGCTGGCTTTGTATGGAATCTAATTACACAAAATGTAAAAATAAATAAATATATATATATATATATATATATATATATACACCCTGTTCCAAATTATTATGCAAATTATATTTTTCTCATTTACCTAAATAATTGATGTAAATAACAGTCAGCATAATTCTCATGTTATCAACTATTAAGAATACAATTAAAATTTTATTGAACAAACCTCCTAATGATGACAGTATTTTTTTTAAACATAAAAAACGTACAAAGCACTGTTCCAAATTATTACGCACATTAAGTTTCAAAACACGTTATAGGTTGTAAAGAACTGAAAATTGTCATTTGTTGTGTTGGCAGCATATTCACTGAAATCAAAAGCTATTTTAATCAAACTTATAACAACATTTTAACCTTTTAAACATGTTAACAGGTCACGTTACATTTTAACATAGGACCCCTTATTTGATAGCAGCTTCACAAGTCTTGCATCCATTGAACTTGTGAGTTTCTGGACAGTTTCTGCTTGAATTTGTTTGCAAGATGTCAGAATAGCCTCCCAGAGTTGTTTGGATGTAAACTGCCTCCCACCCTGATAGATCTTTTGCTTGAGGATGCTCCAAAGGTTCTCAATAGGATTGAGGTCAGGGGAGGATGGAGGCCACACCATGACCTTCTCTCCTTTTATCCCCATAGCAGCCATTTATGCAGAGGTGTTCTTTGCAGCATGAGATGCATTGTCATGCATGAAGATGATTTTATTATAGCATAGTTCTTACTTCTGTACCAGGGAAGAAAGTGGTTAGTCAGAAACTCCACATACTTTGCAGAGGTCATCTTTACACCTTCAGGGACCCTAAAGGGGCCGACCAGCTCTCTTCCCATGATTCCGGCCCAAAACATGACTCCACCACCGCCTTGCTGACGTCGCAAGCCTTGTTGGAACAGGGTGGCCTTCCACCAACCATCTACTACTCCATCCATCTGGACCATCCAGGGTTGCACGGCACTCATCAGTGAACAGGACTGTTTGAAAACTAGTCTTCATGCATTTTTCTGCCCAATGCAGCCGTTTCTGGGAGTGAGCATTGATTAGTGGTGGCCGAATAGAAGTTTTATGCACAGTTGCAAGACTCTGGAGGACTCTACACCTTGATGTCTGTGGGACACCAGAGGCACCAGCAGCTTCAAATATCTGTTGCTGCTTTGTAATGGTATTTTAGCAGCTGCTCTCTTGATCCGATGCATGGATCTGGCAGAAATCTTCCTCAATGTGCCTTTATCTGCACGATAAATATATAATTTTTTTGTTGTTGTTTTTTTCATTTTGTGTTATTAGATATTTATATATATATATATATATATATATATATATATATATATATATATATATAAAAAAATTTTTTTTTTCATTTTGTGTAATTAGATTCCATACAAAGCCAGCAACTTTTTACACGGTTTCTTGAGAAGCCTTTTATACATATACCTACCTGAATAATTATAGAGATATGAATAAAAGGAGCAATTCAGTTAAAATTGTAAAAAATATGCTTGTTCACAGTTAAAATGACATTATAGGTACCCAGACCACTTTATCTCATTGAACTGGTTTGGGTGCTGTGTACCAGTTCCCTTAACCTTGTTCAGGGTTAAAGGAACACTAAAGGCACCTAGACCACTTAATTTCACTCAAGTTGTTTGGGTGCTATGTTCTGGTTCCCTTAAGTCTGTAATGTAAAATGTTTCAGTTTTAGAGAAACTGCAATGTTTACATTGCAACGTTACCACAGCCTCCAGTGGCTTTCTACTAGAAGAAGGCACTTCCTGCTGCAGTGGCAGAGGGACATTATAGTGTTAGGAATACAGGTTGTTTTTTTCCTAACACTATAGTGTTTCCTTAAGCTTTCCATTAAAGTGTTTTTCTTAAAATATTTGTGGACAAAGAGATTTCTGAAAAACCATTAGCCAAACAACACACAAGAAAATACTGCAAAAACTTATCTCACTTGTGATGATGATGTTGGGACTTACCTAGCATCATCAAAGGATGAGCTAATATGATTCCACTCATGCAGATCTATTTATTTTTAATTTACTGTATTTTCTCTATTTATCATATTATTTGTAATAAAAAATAAACTACCATTAGATTATTTTTAAATGTACATGAAAGATAACTTGAACAACCTTGTCCAAAAAAAGAAATTTCAGGATGACACAATTTAGTCTATGCATTGGTTCAACTTGTCAGAATTTTGTTCACGGAAACAAACTCAGGAAAGAAATTTGGACAATCTGAAAAGCAGGAAAAAGGATTGCCTATTAGCGTGTTGCATTGCTAAAATGGCTACAATATTGCCTGGCCTAATGGCTAAACAATATCAGGCATTTTTGCAATGTGTAGTTGACAAAATCAGATTATTATATATTTGCATTAAACAAAAATAATAAGAGAGTTTTATAATGAATTTTCCTTTTGTTATCTTGTGTTTGTGAAAATTGTGGAACAGGAGCATGATGAAACAAGGCAGTTTATCCAAAAATGGAATTAAATAATCAGTGGGCAACTGATGACCCACTCATCCTTTCACCCTGAGAAGGACCAAACTTTCACACACATCCAGTCAGTAGTGCCAGTGACCATACTTCAGTGAGGAAAACACGTACCGTATATACTCGTGTATAAGTCGATCTCATGTATAAGTCGAGTGCAGTTTTGTGACCAACAATTGTGAAATATGCTATGCCTCGTGGATAAGTCGAGGGTAAAACTTGGGGCTATGAAATTCTGTGATTTTTATAATTATATACACACACACTCATACAAACACACACTCTGCATTAAATATACTCACACTCATACAAACACACACTCTGCATTATATATACACACACACTCATACAAACACACACTCTATATTATATACACACACACATTCATACAAACACACACTCTGCATTATATACACACACTCTGTGTATATAATGCAGAGTGTGTATATAATGCAGAGTGTGTGTTTGTGTAGTGTGTGTGTGAACTGGGTGGGGGGAGGGCATTTTTATTATTTTAATTTTTTTTATTTTAATATTATTATTTTTTTATTATTTTTAAATTGTCCCCCCTCCATGCTTGTTAACTGGTCAGGGAGGGGGGCTATCTTAATCCCTAAGGACCGAGGACGGTTCAGGACCGTCATCTGCATTTTTGCCTTGCCGACCGATGACGGAACCCCGGTCTGGGGGTACGGGAGCGCCGATGCGCCCGTCGGCGGCGTCAGTCTTCCGGTTGTGGGGAGACTGCCTGCAGCCCAGACAGTCTCCCCACGGCAGATTAGGACCCCTGTGGCCATGTGATCGCTTAACACAGCGATCACATGGTCACAATAGGTGTCCATGTGTCTGCCTGCAGGGGGACTGCCTGTGCTGACAGGCAGTCTCCCTGCAACTGTAAAATCAGAAAAAAATTAAAGTTAATGGTAATAAAAAAAATAATAATAATTATATATGTATAAATATGATATATAGACATATATTATATCTATATAATATATGTCTATATATCATATATATAATGCCATACTAAGTGTATTTTTATATTAATATGTACTTTATATATACACTTATAATTAAATTACACACGTATATATATAATATATATAATAACTATATATATTGTATATATATATTATTATAAAATATAAATAATAAGTAATTTAAATTAAATAAATTTTTTTAAATAATAATAAAAATTAAAAAAAAAATTATATATCTATATGAAATTTTATTCTAACTGTATTTTAAAATTAATATATATATATTTATATCAAAATACACTTAGAATGAATTTGTATATATATCTATGTATATAAAAATAAATAAAAATAATAAGAAATATACATATGTCCATATACAAAATTACATAAATAATTATATAAATATACACGTAGACTTCAAATATATAAATATGCATATATATTTAAATTCTACATGCGTATTTATGTAATATTTTTACATAATTCAGTAATTTTATTGATTGCAATTTGAGGGACCTGCCTGCCAACCCAGGCCGAAATTCCAGAGAATTTAATTTGCTAGCACTGTATTTTACCCTGTAACGTTCTACGACACCCTAAAACCTGTACATGGGGGGTACTGTTTTACTCGGGAGACTTCGCTGAACACAAATATTAGTGATTCACAACAGTAAAACATATCACAGCGATGATATTGTCAGTGAAAGTTACTTTTTTGCATTTTTCACACACAAACAGCACTTTTACTGATGATATAATTGTTGTGATACGTTTTCCAGTTTTTAAACACTAATATTTGTGTTCAGCGATGTCTCCCGAGTAAAACAGTACCCCCCATGTACAGGTTTTATAGCATTTTTGAAAGTTACAAGGTCAAATATATGGGTCAAATATTTTACATTGAAAATGGCCAGGTTGGTTACGTTGCCTTTGAGAGCGTATGGTAGCCCAGGAATGAGAATTACCCCCATGATGGCATACCATTTGCAAAAGAAGACAACCCAAGGTATTGCAAATGGGGTATGTCCAGTCTTTTTTAGTAACCACTTGGTCACAAACACTGGCCAAAATTAGCGTTCAATTTAGTTTTTTTACTTTTTTCACACACAAACAAATATGAATGCTTACTTTGGCCAGTGTTTTCGACTAAGTGGCTACTAAAAAAGACTGGACATACCCCATATTGAATACCCTGGGTTGTCTACTTTAAAAAAAATATGTACATGTGGGGTGTTATTCAGAGATTTATGACAGATAATAGTGTTACAATGTCACTATTGATAAATTTTAAAAATGTATGTTTTGAAACCGCAATATCCTACTTGTACCTATAGCCCTATAACATGCAAAAAAAAGCAAAAAAGCACGTAAACACTAGGTATTTTTAAACTCAGGACAAAATTTTGAATCTATTTAGCAGTTTTTTTCATTCGCTTTTGTAGATGAGTAAAAGATTTTTCAAGTAAAAGTCAAAAAACATGTATTTTTTTCAATTTTTCATCAGATTTTTTTATTTTTTTTAAATTAAAATACATGAGATTATATAAATAATGGTATGTAAAGAAAGCCCATTTTGTCCTGAAAAAAACAATATATAATTTGTATGGGAACAGTAAATGAGAAAGCGGAAAATTACAGCCAAACACAAACACCACAAAAGTGTGAAAATATTCCTGGTCGCAAATGTACAACATCGCAAAAACAGTCCAGTCCTTAAGGGGTTAATCCCTGGTGGTCCAGTGGCATGGGCTGTGAAGTGGGGAGGCCGGCAGGAAGCATTTACTTACCTTTCCTGCTGCTCCTGTCAGCTCCCTTCTCCACCGTTCCGGTCAGCTCCACAGTAAGTATCGCGGTCTGGTTGCCGCGCGGATCGTTGCCACGGCTCTCTAAGTTGCCATAATACAGACAGTGACTCGAGTATAAGTCGAGTGGGGGTTTTTAAGCACAAAAAATGTGCTGAAAAACTAGACTTATACTCGAGTATATACTGTAGTACCTTATCAGGTTATACTAACTGCATCTGCAAAGGAAACAATCACCACAAGACTTGTTCAAAGGGCAAATACCACCACAGTGAAAGGTATTTAATAAAAGGGGTACATTTAATTTAAAATGCTTTTATTCACCACCATATTTTAGAATAATTTTACATATTTAGAAACAAGTTGGAAGGGAACGGTGAGTGGCCTGTTTTATCTCAGATAGCAGATGATGATGGCTCAAATATCACAGTGACCAGCAGGGTAATCCAACATTAATAGTCTCTTTGCTCACTAACTTTCTCCACCCAAAATGCCAAGAGTCTCAGTCCAAACTGTGATGCTCCGCTCTGCTGGGTTGGTGTCATGCTGCCACCACTGGTCCTGGGAGTAGTAGACTATGACAACATGTTAGTTTTAACATGCAAATCTTCCTTAACCAGCATGCCTCTCTTTTTCACAAACTGTGTTAATAAGTCTTTCTTTCCTTCCAGTTTGTCGGACTGTTGTATTTTTTCTTAAAGGAACACTGTATTTACTATAACAGCTTCATTTATTTGAAGTTGTTATAATGCCTACATTAGTTCCCATGTGTCTTAGCCTCCAAATTCCTATATTTTATTAATTTAAAAGTGCTGCTCCAAGCCACACATCCAACCCTTTCCCAAGCCACGCATTTAACCCTTTCCCAAGCTAGTTAACTGCTTGTCCTATCCCCTTGTTGTTGACCATGCCTCCTCTAACCAAGTTACTACACATTGCTGAGATTTCTTGAGGGACAGACATATATATTGAAACAGGGGAAGATGGACACATGCATTATTATTATTTTATTATTTATATAGCGCCATCAGACTCCGTAGTGCTGTACAATGGGTGGTCTAACAGACATGTAATTGTAACCAGACAACTGGATGTACAGGAACAGAGGGGTGGAGGGCCCTGCTCCCAAACAGGGGAAGATGGACACATGCATTATTATTTTATTATTTATATAGCGCCATCAGACTCCGTAGCACTGTACAATGGGTGGTCTAACAGACATGTAATTGTAACCAGACAACTGGATGTACAGGAACAGAGGGGTGGAGGGCCCTGCTCCATGCATGCAGATATTCAAGTAAAAAAAGTAAAAATAGGTTATATGTTAATAAAATAAAATAGACAATACTAGGTTAGAACTAGGTCTATACAATAAACTATTTGAACTATGATAGTATATTTTTAGTTAGCTTGATTTTACACAACATACACCATTGTTTGAGGTTCCTAGCCTTATTATGCTATTGTTCCTGATTTTTTATCTCTATACCAATTTATTAACTTAACCCGAATAATCCTAGCTATTGCCTTCTAAAAAATAAGCCTCTGATTAACTCATTGCTAATACAGATGTTGTTTCCTGGTACAACAACTTGTAACCTCACGAAGATGCAAGACCAAAATAAGTTTTATTTTAGAATAATACAGTAATCACAAGACTATGATTGCTGTATTTTGTGTTTCTGATGGGATTGAACTAACTATGTAGCCCTGCCAAGAAGGTGGGGGGATCTAATTACAACTCTTAAAATAGTATTGTAACTAATATGTGTTGATATTTGGGTATTGTCTGCCCATGTGCATGTCTCATTTTGATGAATTGTGTTAGGTTGGGAGTGTTTGTGTAAGCATCATTTAGAAGCAAATTTTACCTTTGCAAATAAACATTCTTCCTTACTTTATTCTTTTAATATGACAAATATAATAAGCAAAGAATATTCTGTTAATGACTTGCAATAGTCATCAATTGAAAGCAAATAAACCTTATGATATATAACATATATATCAAAGACTAAATTACCTGTACACACTTTGTATCTAAAATCCACACTTATCTTTACAGCTACAATTACTTTATCACACTCTATGGGATTTTGTCACCAAAAACGTTCAATTGTGATGGACTGTGAGAAGAATTGTAAGATTCCGGCAAAGCTGTAACCATAATTCAGGTTTAATAATGTTTCAATATCAATATCATGAAGTTTGCAATTCAGATTTAATTCACTACATTTCAGTATAAACTCCTAATGGCACTTATTCCAAGCTCTTAGGGAATGTTGGTAGTTGAAATGCTTACTACCACTGCTTACAGAGAGTGCAATAGTATGCTTGAGGGATTGTTACTATGAAAATATTGTTTAGATCTATGAAAAAGAAAATAGAATGTAAACATAAATACCACTATTGGAAACCATAAGGAAAACAAGTATCCATACCCAGAAAAAATAGTAATAAGACAAAATTTGTCTTTTTTTGCCCCAGGAACATACCTGATAAAGGACACATCAAATTTCAGTGATTTTCCATTTAGTTTTTTTATTCTACTCAAGTGAAAAATCTACCAAGTTGGTAAGTATGCAATCATACACTTCGAAAAGCTACCAACATGTCAACAATATTACAATAATGTTGTGTGGAAAATGTTCACAAAAAAATTGCATACACAGAAAAAATATAAATATTCCCATTCGGAAAACAGAGGAAGTTTCATTATTCATGCATGAATACAAACCATATTTAGTTTACAATTTCAGGAACTAATGGCAGCCCACATGGCCAAAGTTAGTTTAGTAATAGCCATTTCAATTCAGATACACTGATTACATGATACAGAGGTGGAAACCAGTCAAAAAAAGTACCCTTTGAAGATGTACAACTGCTCATGGATATTATAAATGTTTCTCTCAAAAATTGTTTATGTAAGTATTGCTATGTTATATATGAATTGCATAGCATTTTCTTTCTGAAATGATGTTTAGCTATATTGTAGGAATTGTTAATATTTTTAAGCTTATCCTTAAGTAGGTTGTTAAACCAGAAAAGATGTCCATCACTCCTTAATGTTTAAAAAAAATGATATCCCTTTATTGGCAATACAGCAATGTTTCAATTGTGTGTCTTTATCAAGCAATGGGAACTCCTCCCTAAACCATACTTAATTTATATAATTTTAATTACTCACAGTAAGGGGAGTATCAAGCCCATACAAAGTGTCAGTTTCCATAGTGATTGTAACCATAGTTATATAAACAACAACAATAACAACAAAGTGCAGTACAATTAATCCAAAAAAATGTTATACACAAAGTGCGGACATATATCAATATCAAAAAATGAAAGTATGTGTTGCAAATACATATTAAAAATAGATTGAAATAGAAGATGATTGAACCCTTTAACATATACATCATTTAACAGATTCAAATTGTTATATTCATCCTATCCAGATAATATTTACCTTATTAAGAAATGTTTAAAACACCAGTAAAGGAAAGAGAGATCATTTTGGAAATGCATTTCTGTCTTCATCATATCATCATTTTAATTTTTAATTAATCTCTCTCTCCTTTACTGATGTTTAAATATTTCTAATGAAGGTAAATTTTATAAATATATTTAAGGAGTGCTGGACATCTTTTTTTGTTTGTATTTTGATGCTTGTCTGGGAGAGTGGAGCCTGAGTCATTGAATCCTTAGGAAAAATAAAAGTGAGTGCTCTCTCATGCCATTGTTATTTATAGGTTTTTAAACCAACTTAATTAAGTCTTCTGAAATGTTTGTGGTTACCATCAGCCTCCACAAAGTGTGAGCTAACTGCTTAGCAAATTGCATTTTAACAGTATATTCTGTGCAAACTAGACTGCTTTATAACGCAATTTATAATTAATATAATATACATAAATGATTTATAAAACACTAAATGTGCATTATTTATAACCTACTTTAGGAAATTAAGACTTAATATAGCATCTCTTGCATAAAACAGGAGATTTGTTTTTGTTTTTTTAAGAAAACAAACAATGATTTACACAACTTGGAGAAGTCCTTTTTCAAAAAGTGAACTACGTTTGAAAAAAATCTAAACAAATATGTTTTTGAAGACGACTATTATTGTTAGTTTAAAATTGTGTCCTTTTTCAATTTGGACTTATTTGGATCTATCTTCATTGGTTTAATTTAATATACAACTAGCAAAGGCTCTTACTGAATTTTACAATCTTATCATTTAGAATAAACTGTTTAAGAATAATAAAGGTAAAATATAATATTGTAAAAAAAAAAATACTAAAACTCAAGGTAACATTATGTGAAATAAAATAAATGTTATAAGAAAAAGAAATCTACACTCAAAACTAGTATATTGTAAAGTTTGAATCTATATGCATCTAACACTTGTCATAAAGTTATATACATGGAATGACACTGAATATTCTGCATTTCCATTTAGGCTGCACATTAGATGAGCCATATCTGGATTTAAATAGTACAGAATAGTACAGAAAGTGTTGTCAGGTATTCCTGCTAATACACTCTTCTTGGAATAAATCTATAAAATAAACTTGTTTATAATTTAGTACTAATTGGGAAGATTTATGATAATTTGGGCTTTTATTTGGCTGTGTATCATTTTCACTACCATTCACAAAGGGCTAATGCGTCATTGTATATTATAGCATCGTATCACACTATCATATATAATTACCCTTTACAATATTTATTTGATTTTCCCTTTTTTCCCTTTTTTTTATTTGTTGATTTTTTTAAATGTATTTTATTTTTCCTCGAATTTATTATATTCACTGAAGATCCAGGTATATCAGTTCTTTTGTACTTGTTTCCATGGTGAGTTCAGCTATTTCCATGTTAAAGTCCCATAGATATTTCTCTGTGGAATAAAAACAATGATCTCTGGTATTATTAAAAACCACAAGATTAGCGATTGTAAATGGATTTAAAACAAATTGCACAATAGCCGCTCAAAAAAAAAGTTTGTCAGCACATAATTATTCTTTTAAAAGCTTTCCAAAATGTAAATTAAATAATGCCATGATCGACATTAAATACAAATTTGAGACACAATACCAATAAGATATTTTGTGTCTAATGATCCCAGTCAATCTAATTAATGTATTCAGCTACATTACATTTTAAGAAGTGACCATTGTTTAACACACTTTGAAATATGCAGAAGCTAATGGGATAAGATACAAAAATTATTATGCTGACAGTAAATCATATTACATTCCTAATAAGCATTAACTAGATAACTAGGTCAAAGCAGTATTATCTTAATTGATTTTTCAAAAGAAACCTGACAGAAAAATGTCAATGCTCAAATATTTCTTCATGCATCATTAAAACAAGATTGGCTTTTAACAAAAGAAGAATCCTTCACAGAATTGATTCTTGCTTCAGGCTGCCTACAAGTAAGTGTATTACATAAAAATCTATACAGGATATTAAAACAACACCACTCTGCAAGACAGTTGCAATTAAAAGCTGACACCCCACCCCTCATGTGCTGCTTTCTGTGTTTTGCCAGCAACTATGTGTAAAGTCTTTGTGGCTGATTCAAGCTGCTATAAAGTATGGGCTTGATTTGCTAAACAGTTAATTGTGGTAATGTCATGGCCATGTTGCAAATATCATGCCAATTTAGACAAGGCGTAAAACTGCCCTACTCAGTCACCTTTCAAAGTAAGCTGGTTTTACTACTAATTTTCAGATTTAGTTGCGAATATTTCTCAGCACCAAAACTGACCCCACTGCAGCCACTTAGATAATGTGGTTGTTTTACAGCGTTGGAATTATGCATAGTCACCCTCTTGGCATATGCAATAACCATTACCCAAAAAGACTCAGACACCACTTATTTGGAAAATGTATCACAGTAAGCTCATCGAGCAGGGCCCTCAACCCCCTCTGTTCCTGTACGTCAGTGGTCTGATCTCAATTATGTGTCTGTTAGTCCACCCATTGTACAGCACTACAGAATTTGTTGGCGCTATATAAATAATAAAATAATAATAACAATAATAATAATAATAAGGTCATTGTCAACATAATTAAACATGACATATTAACCCCAGTGCCTTTAGCATTTCTACCACAGACAATGACCCACTTAAACAATAAATTGATACCATATTATAAACAATATCAATAATATATAACACAAACTATTTCCACCAAGGGCACTATAATTTAGATTTCACAATGTAGAGGTTTACCGAGATATCCCTACCAGTGGCGTACATACCAGGGTCGCAGGGGTCGCACTGATACGGCGCGCAAGGGAGCTGAAGAGGAAGCAGTCAGGGGAGAATGCTCCCTCGCGCCCCGGTCACCCAGACAGCCCACCTGCCCAGCAGCACCACTGGACCCCAGGGAATCCCCTCAGCTCTCCAAAAGGAAAGGAGGCAGGGGGGATTAAATTTAAAAAAAAATGTGTTTGTGTTTGTGTGTTAGTGTGTGTGTTAGTGTGTGTGTTAGTGTGTTTGTGTGTTAGTGTGTGTGTGTGTTTGTGTTAGTGTTTGTGTTAGTGTGTGTGTGTGTGTGTTAGTGTTGTTTTTTTGTGTGTGTGTGTGTGTGTGTTAGTGTGTGTGTCAGTAAGTGTGTCTGTTATTGGGTGTGTGTCTGCTAGTGAGTGTGTTACTGTGTGTGTCTGTTACTGAGTGTGTTTGATGTCTGTTAGTGAGTGTGTGTTTGTCAGTGAAAGTGTATGTTTTGTAAGTGAGTGTGTATGTATGTCTGTCGCTGAGTGTCTCTCTGTCAGTAAATGTGTGCGTCTGTTAGCTAGTGTGTATGCATCTGTTCGTGAGAGTGTGTGTGTCTTCAGCATTTACCTTTCTCCAGCGTCGGACTCCCTTGGCGCTGGGGATCCCTCCGCCTCTCACAGTGAGAATCGCGGAAGCTCCTCTAGCGGTTGTCAATGAGACAGCCACCAGAGGCTGTATTAACCCTCAGTTTCTCTGAAACTGCTATGTTTTCAGCTGCAGGGATAAAACTAGAGGAACCTGGCACCCAGACCACTTCATTGAGCTGATGTGATCTGGGTGTCTGTAGTGGTCCTTTAAGTGTGTGTGCATACCGGGGTCGCGGGGTCGCAGCCCTGCAACCCCTGCGACCAGGTGCCCGCCGCCATGTGTTGCGGCCCCGACCTGCACCGAGTAAGTGCGGGGGGGGGGCCCACGGATCAATTTTCACACTGTGGCCCATGGGTCATGTGTACGCCACTGATCCCTACACACACCAGGTTCGGAGCTCAAGCTCAAACCTACTAATACCATTCCAAAACCTAACTATTCTTACCATACTAAAACTATCCCACATATGAAAAATGACCTAACCCCCAACTTTTCTATCCATCCACCGCTTCTGTGAGAAATGGGAGCTCAAAACAAAAAGGGAGGGTAGGACAACAACAGGTAAGTGAGGATTCCCTGACCTAAAACTTCCTTTATATACCCCTATGACAAGACCCTAATCCCACTGCACTCAGTACCCAATCACTAACACTGCCAATGTTCTATTCCTTTCTCCTAGCAATGCCAAGGCCCATTCCCCTTAGTAGCACTGCTCCATGGGCTACAGTAAGCTGCATGACATAGCACAACATTCATGGCTTATCACTTCTGTCCAGGGTTGGACACCAATGGATTTATAATAAGAATAGGAAACCTACTCTTTATCTGTGTTGTAGCAAGGGGTCTGTAATAGACTTGTTTTTGTCAAATCACAGAAAAGAAGGAGATCACACCCAAAAAAGCCTTAGCACCATAACAACTACAGTAAGTTTCAGTACATGTGGTATGAAGAGTTCCTTCAACAAAACATGCAAGGTTTCTCTACAACTGTGGTCTGAATAATTGAGGAAATGTGAAAGCAACATAGTGGTATTTGAGACAATAATTTAGGGCAAAAATATAAAGTATAGAGCAATATAAAGGACATTAGACAAAATTGGGTCATATGTATATATATATATACATATATATTTAAAATAGTAGTAATTTCTGTCACTCATCCCTTTTGATTGAAAACCTCAATTCAATACCAGGGTGCTTCCCAGCCCATGAATTATATACAAAAAGTAAACGAGAGCACTCACTGGTTTTCAAAGTGAAAAAATGTGTATTCACAGTCGCATATACAGATCAACATTTCGGCCGACAAACCGGAATTTATCAAGATCTTGATAAAGGCTGGAGTGACAGCCGAAACATTGATCTGTATATGCGACTGTGAATACACATTTTTTTCACTTTGAAAACCATTGAGTGCTCTCTTTTACTTTTTATATATATATATATATATGTATTAAGGCTTTTGCCTGTAATTGTGGGAGGGGCATTATTTCCCTACTTAAAGGGACTCCTTATCTTACTCCACACCTTTCTTGGTCTAGCGATTTGCATGTCCCACCAGTCCCACTACTTAATCATAACCTCTTTTTCTTCTCCTTTTAACTCTTCAGTGGGTACTCTTTTATTTACAGGCCCTACCGCACCGTTGGTTGCTGCACACCACAACCGACTTGTTTTCTTTCTCTAAACTACTCATATCTTTATTACTAACTCTCTATACAGCTTTTTTTTGCCCCTAACACAAATATATATATATATATATATACACACACATATATGTGGGGTAACTTATATTAGGGGCAACATGACAAAATATCGGGCATTATGGGCGTCAATGTGGGAACATGAAACTAATGTAAATATATTAAATGTTACTATATACTGGATACAAGGTTCTATATATTTGCTTTGGGGAGATTATGTCAGATGAGAAGATTATGTCATATATGTCATATGGGGACATATATTAGGAGGACAGGGTGAATGGTAAGGTGTTACAGATCAATAATGTTATTTAAGATATTGTTTTCTATGTTTTTATTTCATTATTCTGCAACAAAAATAAAACATTCTTCATGTGTACAGACAATATATTTATACATTACTTTCCAGAGCAGCTTATATAATAAGATAATAAGAGTGCAGGAGTTTGGTGGACCTCTGGTGACATGCTTATTTGCCTGTCTATATATTCAGCAGCACTCTACCTTTTTCATAAAGAGGCTATTTGAGAGGTGAAGAAGGCTCTGCTCAAACGATAATACAATCTATGAGAAAAGCAGATATGTATCATTATGTGTCTTGCCCAGGGACTGGGATTTGAACCTGACTTTTCCAATTCTAAGTCAGTGACATTACCCCTGCCTGCTCTTACAAGCCAATATATATGAGGTATCTGCAGAGTCTAAACATATTTCTCTGTTTCATTTCTCAGTGGGATTCTGAATGGCAGTCCTGTGTGAAAGGAGGAGAAAGAAAGATAACTTAATAACATACTCTATCTCTCACTTCACTCACATTGCTCCGCTGATAGACTAGGCAGATGAACATGATTAGCCTCTGCTATAAACCAACTTGGTCATGTTGAGTATTTGGTAGAATGCACAGGAAAGGGTAGTATTGACAAAACACACAAATGGTAGGAGGAGGACGATAGAAAGACAAGGGGGGTTGGGATTGCAAAGACACTAGGATCTGAGGGGAGAGACCAAAAAAAGTGTTGACGGGTTTGAAATAAAAATACATGGGGTAGGAGGTTTAAAGCTAGTGAGAAGTAAACATGGAAAAAAGAAAGTGAGAAGAGATGGCGAAGGAGACGCAAGCGGGGAGAGATATGGTGATACCATGGAGATACAACTAAAAGACAGAAGCTAGAAGGAGATATAAGTGAGGGGCAAAAGGAGGAGGGATATAGAAGTGAGGAAAGGATGAAGGTAAGAGTGGAGACAAAAAAGGACAATTGTATTGAGAACCGCACAGTTGCAACATGGAAATGAACCCTTGCATTCACCCACAATCCAACTACATTCAAAAATGCCCTAGGTATTAAGTTGATGATACTATATAAGGTTGCAATTTGAGCTGCATCAAATCTTTGTGGCAGAATGTAACCATACCATACAAATGGTTTGTACTGGTAATATGGAAAATAAACCTTCTCCTTATGTAGGGGGCATGCCAGGAGACCATGTCAAGGTATATTCATGCCCTCTGTTTCTCCATTTAGGAACTGGCAGCTGAAAAACACCACAGCTGAGCTTACACAAAACTCTGCCAAACCATTTAAATGTCTACATGCAGCACTCACTTTGAGTTCTGAACACAGCAGATCTGTCAGTAACATACTTCCCAATTCCAACATCCTAAATCAAACGCAAGGTACACATTTCTTACAAATGTATGACTACGTATATAATTTGTGTATGTGCATCTTTGTATAGCATCTTTATTTGAGCATGGAAATACTTTATTTACTGTAGGTTGGTGAATTTGACAATGTTGATGGCTAAATATAAGATGCTGGAAGCTATGTGATTAGGTGGGCTAACAGGTGTAGGTGAATAGCCAGGCTAGGGAACAGGGATGGGTGGCTGTAAGTGACTTTCTGGGGATCTGTGACAGAGTGTGTGGTGGAGTGAGTGTTATTAAGTGGTGGCATGTAATACATTTGTAGTATGAGTGTTGGCTAGAGGGCCTGATGAAAGAGGCAGGTAGGTTCACGTTAAAGTCACACATGCTGTTAACAACTAATTGGGCAGATGACTGCAACAGACTCCACAAGATAGACAGAGTAAATTTGCCTTCAATGATGAGGTGCTGAGGTGCACTGTACTTAATGCTCCACCATTAGCACAACCCTAGACAAGTCATTGGCAAGAGAAACTTTTTTGTTCTTGGTGAAACCTGCACAACAGGGACATTCAAAGACATTTTTATTTAAATTTATTTTTTAATGCATTATCTACATAATGTAATAAAGAAAGAGGTCAACCCAAGGTTGCAATGCCCCATTAAAATTAACTATTTCTTATATCAGATTAAAATTATATTTGTCCATCGAAAAAATCAATTAATTACTCATCTGTAAAATGTCATGCAAATTTAAAATGTATGGTTCAGTTACAAATTAATGTGATTTGAAGATCCAGACTGTTTTATTAAGTTCATTTAAAATCATTGGTTTGAAGCATTGTACAGAACGCAGATGCTTTCATTTAGGCAACAAGTTATCATTTAATACATTTTTCATATGAAAGTTCTCATCTTAGTGGCAGTGCCCGTGATAGGAGTTTAGTATGTATGGGTTCATAACTGAGAAATATTTCTATTGAAGTTAAGACTGATTGATCTCTATAGAATTGGTATATCCATCAAAATGTGAGCTGCAAGTGAATAGAGAATTGATCAAGTTAAGTGCATCCATGGGTTTTCAGATTACCACATATCTTTATACGTTTTGTAGTTATTTTGATGATCGAATATTTGTCTTATGGTGACATAAGTAAAAAATGATTTTGAAAACCAAAAATTATGTGACTGATGCTGCACTGATGTATATTCTGATTTTACCCAGTGTACTGTGCTGTGCTTGCCAAGGTTCACAGAGAGTGGAATCTTTGTATGAATCTCTAAGAATCTCAGTTTGGAAAAGTATTTAATAACTAAAAATATATAGCATGTGCGCTCTACAAGAGGAAACAAAAGAACGTTCCTATAAAAAATATATACCTTTAATACAAAATACCAGCAAAACAATGAAAAACCATTACCCTAGAGTATTTAATTTACTTTCATTTTTTTAACATACTGAATCTACATTTTTTATGTTGTAAAAATATAAGGTAAGGTTAACATAGGCAATGCCTTTAATTAGATTAACTAACAATTTAGGTAATTCTAGCCCTGACAAACAGAATACCGTCCAGAACAGTGTCCCTGGAAAAAACAACTAAATTGAAAAAAATGGTCAATTTGTTTTAAATGGTGGCAAGGTAAACAAATCTGAAAGTTAGAATATAAAAAATATAATAGATTTGTTAAGAATTAAATATTATAATAATTAGTATCCCAAATACTCAAGGATTTTGGTAGCTAACATTTATTCTGAGCCATTATGATTATGCACACCCTTGGCATTACATGTAGGTGTGTAGTGAGTGATCAAACTTTTTTATGTTGGATAGACATATAGGTCAGGGGATTGAGGACTCTTGCCCCATGAATATTATGCCCCCATATCATAGCAAAGAAGACAGACAGAAGAAAAAGAAATTAGAGGTATCAAACTATATATATTCACTTACATACCACTACATATGGAATAAGCAGACCAGAACCCTGATTTAAAGTGGTGCAGATACCTCCCATCTTGATAATAGTTTGTCCTATGGATTTTATATAAGTCCAAAGTCCATGAGATGAAAAAAGGTTGGTACTATGCACCTCCCTTCATCATTTTTCCGAGTCAATCTGCCACATTGCTCAAACTCAGTTGTCCCAAAAGAATTCTTATTTTCAGAAGTGATTCTACAGAAACTATTTTTTCAACCATGCACAACGTTACTGGACACTTTGGTTATTACTACTTTTATGCTGTTAAACTATAAAAGTGTATTTTACTTAATGGACTGATGGAAACCTCCTCACAGATTAGTAGAAAGGTGGACAGTATTGTAATGGATTAATTGAAAGTGTCATTAAAGCCCTTTTTGTAAATGTATAGGTACTTGAACCCTCTAAAACCTACCTAAACCATTACATTTAAATGAAACATATAACCTTTTCTACATTTTATCACAGTGAATTGTGACAAGAAGAACAATCTGATGCAGCTTGAAGTACATTTGTCTTTGCTGTTCACAAACAACTGAATTTAGACTTTTAACTCAAGATAATATAATCTATTTTGAAAGCTGTTAAAACTGTACAATTAAGCATTGAAAAAAGCAAATAATTTATTATTTAGTCAATATTTTTATACTCAACACAAATGTCCACATTTTAAGGAGATTTCCTACCAATTAATGGTTTCCAAATGTAATTGTGGAGTGTGACTCCAAGAGATTTCAAGTTGCAGGAGCTTTATTTCCATGTGGTTTTGGACATTATTACAGGACTGAACATGTACCGGTATGTCTTGGTGATGTACAGGGACTAGGGGTCCCACGCTATATGCTGTTGGTCACATTGCACACTACACTTTTAACTAAGTCTGAAATCACACATTGTGCAGTATGAGATTTAAGACATAAAATAACAAGCAGATCATTATATAGTTGCATAGTACAGAATCTCACAAAAGTGAGTACACCCCTCACATTTTTGTAGATATTTTATTACATCGTTTCATGTGACAACACTGAAGAAATGACACTCTGCTACAATGTAAAGAAGTAAGTGTACAGCCTGTATAACAGTGTAAATTTGCTGTCCCCTCAAAATAACTCAACATACAGCCATTAATGTCTAAACTGTTGGCAACAAAAGTGAGTACACCCCTGAGTAGAAATGTCCAAATTGGGCCCAATTAGCCATTTTCCCTCCCCGGTGTCATGTGACTCGTTGCAAGGTCTCAGGTGTGAGTAGGGAGCAGGTGTGTTAAATTTGGTGTTATCACTCTCACACTCTCTCATACTGATCACAGGAAGTTCAACATGGCACCTCATGGCAAAGAACTAAGGATCTGAAAAAAGAATTGTTGCTCCACATAAAGATGGCCTAGGCAATAAGAAGATTGCCAAGACCCTGAAACTGAGCTGCAGCATGGTGGGCAAGACCATACAGAGTATTGCAGTATGCAATTATACCTTTTTGGACTAAAATAATACTTAAAATACAAATGTTTGAGAGTTTTCCTCTCTTCCTCAGATCTGAAGCTTCACACCTGAGTAAGAGAGGAAAACTCTAAAAAGTTTGTCTTTTAAGTATTATGTTAGTTCAATAAAAAAAGGTATCATTGCATACTGCAATACTCTGGTATTTTGGCATCTTGTCTCCTGGACTAATACAGCTAATCCAATCTACATTATTTAATTTTTATATATTTATAATTTATAATAAATATATATATATATATATTGCAAAATTATGACATATTTCTTTGTTAAATAGATATGGAAATGTGAATACCATTTTCTGTAATAAACTGTAAAAATTACTAGTATAAATATGCAGACAATACGGAAGAGTTGCAAGTGTTGGCCAATATCACATTTCACAAACACATGTATCGGACATCGTCAGTTCAGATAAAAACGCTTTCACAAGCTGTTTGTTCCTGAGATTTCTACAATCCATTTGATCAGTAAACTTGCAATACTTAGTAAAGGCACCTTCTAAAAGGAAATATAAAATTATTATGTGGACCTACACACACTGCTGTTCAGTGGCCATTTCCTACTGACATCAACTGAAATTAGCAGATGGTGCTGTCACTTTGGTTATGTGCTTGTTCTATCATGCATGTGGAAGCATATTTTAAAATGTACAAGTTCATGTATTATCTATGGGTTAAAAGCATGTGACACAAGCGGGACTATATCAGAGGAGTTAAACTTCTGTAAACAACTAGCAGCGGTTGTGTAAATGCTATTTTCTTGACATAAATAACAGAAACATATGGCTAGAGACAGGAAGTGGGTGATACCTGGGTAGATTGATATCTTGCTCGACAAGTGACTATTTGTGACATGATTCTGGCTGACAGTGAAAGAGGATGGGAGAAAAACTAATGACTTTTTCATGAAGTCTCTGACAACATACATTTGACCACAAAAAGGCAGTGCTCCAAAAATGGATTCCCTGTCATTCCAGTTAAAACATGATAAACTAGCAAGAAAAAAAGTGTTCCATTACAAGCCTCAATGGTATGGTCAGAATGTTCTAAGCGATACCAGTTCTACGACAATTGTGTATATTTAAATAAATAAGCAGCTATTAATGCAAGTAACTTATACATAAATATAGTTAGTTTCTTGGCTCAAATTAAACTCTCACATGTTCTTTAGAATTGTATTTCATTTTCATTCAGTGTATTGAAGTTAGATGACTCCGAAGCCAAGATCTCTTATTTACTGCTAAATGGCACTGTCTAGGTCATTGACCTTGCCAATGCAGACACTTGTGAGCTGCTTTGCCCATCATGGTCCACCAGTGTAAAGGATCTTGGGAAATGTGATTCACTAACATCTGCTGTACCAGGATTAGCCATTGTTGATCAGCCTGCTTATTTGTACATTATGGACTCTGTTAACTTCAGTATTTAATATGAATATATAAACTACTGAGTGAACCGATTAATCAACTCTGAAATGTATAAATGAACAGAACTACAAACAAAGAAATCCAATGAAGAAGTAACTCGTTTTTGAATGGTTCCACAAACCATCTCTAATGCTAACAAAATGTTCACATCAAATACGTCGGATATATCTTGCACTGAGTCACCTGTGCTTAAGCAATAATTTTAACTAGGTAAATTCAGTAAGAATAGAAAATGCTTGTCTATATGCCAGTATTTCATTGGTTAGTGAAGATAATATAGATCAGAGATTAGAAAATAAAGCAACAAGAGTCTCCTGGTAGCACATTATGTTCATCACTCGTATTCTGTATGACTGTGATGTTCACTCGTATTATTTGTGAAGACTCTTTAGGGTAATAGGAATGTGTTATTCTATCTATACATCTAAACATTATAAAAAATAACGCATAGATGTTTATGGTATTTAAAAGAATATATTTTTAGATCGATATATATTTACCATTTATGAGTAAAAATATATATATATATATCAAGACATTTCACTAGCAAATTTCATTTTGTTTTTCTTTATACCACTAGTCGTAAATCAAACATAGTTTTAAGGGCATCTATCCCTAGATATTATTGTTATTTTCAATTAAGGTTTTTTTCTTAGAAAAATCATTTATTTTGCATCAAACCTGTCTTTTTTTTTCCATACTACGGCTACACAACCTCTTAAACATTCATGAAATTCAGCACCAAAGCCGACCAATATGCTCATTTGACCTTGCTGTAAATATCAAATATTTTATCTACTATTGTCCCAGCAACAGAAAAAGCAAGGAGGTTCTGTAATAAGGAGATAAAATATGCAAAAGAGCACACTGGTAGGAAGGAACAGAGATCATGTACTCGGTGCAGAGATAATCATTAAACATAAAGGTCTATTTAAGGATTATACCATTTTCATTCAAAGGCATTTTTATGTGAGCCAAATAGTATCCTTGTGTGTTCTGTCACATTTTCATTTGATTGGATAACAAAGCAAAAGAACTAATGCCTTGTTCAATAAATATATTTTTGTTCTATAGCTAAAAAATAGATAGATAGATAGATAGATAGACAGATAGATAGATAGATAGACAGATAGATAGATAGATAGATAGATAGATAGATAGATAGATAGATAGATAGATAGACAGATAGATGCAGTTTAATTTTTTTGCAAGCTTTAAATGATTTATTTGTTCTTGGTCTTTTAATTTGATTTACTTTTTATTTTCCATTTTCAGCATACTGTTGAATGTCTGCTTTATTCTCATCATTTCTGTGGTTTTACAAACATCTGATGGGACAAGCAGAATTTCTAAGGCTTGTGTAGCTCTTTCCCATATGTAATTTTCAGAAACATAGAAATAATAATGTAAAAGTGGTCAAGCTTTTTTTATACAGCATTAATGTACTGGAAAGTCTTCCGCATGGCGTGCTTTCGGTCATGTCTCGGGACATCTAGTGCCAGAGTACTTCCCTAAGCACAACAATATGGCCTTCTCTTGTAAAACCCTATGGGCTGATCATTGTCAGGTTATGTTATGTTTTAGCAGTACACACTTCAGTACTAGTTTTGTGCAAACCTGTCGTAGAAACAAGAGTACTAACAAAACAGATGGGTCACAAGAGCCGTTCCATTTATCATGCTCCTGTAACTGACAGTTGGTCTAGAGGCATAAAAAATGTATTTCCCATTTATAAGGCTGACATTTAGTTTAAGCAGTTTAGTTGTGGTTTGAGGAAAAGTATTGGAATATTTTGATATATTCAACTATGAAGTTATTTAATATTAGAGAATGGCATTTGCTAAAAAAGTTATACAGATGGACAAAGCTTTCGAGCTCTAATATTAAAAACTATCTAAAATGTCAGATGTTCACATACCTATAGATACTTCCTAACACAGGTTAGCTATATCCCCTAAAAGGATGTAGCTTAAAGGGACACTCCAGGCACCCAGACCACTTCTGCCCATTGGAGTGGTCTGGGTGCCAACTCCCACTACTCTTAACCCTGCAATGTAATTATTGCAGTTTCTATAAACTGCAATAATTACATTGCAGGGTTAACTCCACCTCTAGTAGACAGCCACTAAAGGGCTCTTCCTGATTCATAGCAAAGATTTTCTTTGCTACAGCGTCGCTGGACGTGCTCACGCTGTGTGAGGACCTCCAGCGTCACTCAATTCCCCATAGGAAAGCACTGAAAATCATGCCGCGCATGTGCATTAGGTTTCTTCAGCCGGCGGGCGGGATCAGTCTCACCCACCGGCTGACGTGATTACTGGGAGGAGCAACGCCGACCCGAACCCACTGCCGAGGGACATCGGCGGGGTCTCAGGTAAGTGACCTGAAGGGGTTTTCACCCCTTCAGCTACTTGGGATGGGAGGTGGGAGGGAGAGGGTACCTGCAGTGCCAGGAAAATTGATTGTTTTCCTGGCACTGGAGTTTTCCTTTAAGAGTAAGAAAATGCTAAAATCAGTCCTATATGCTGCTAATCTTAATAATGTTTGATAAAATTGCATCTGAATCATATCACCACGGTAATTGTTTCAGTAGCAATCTAGTTATAATTAGTTGACTATAGGTATAGCACCTATTGCACTCTGTGGATACTCGTTGAATCAAACAATTTATTATAACTACAACAAAATGTAAACTCAGTGTTTACATGATGGACCCCATCACACAAAACAGCAAAGAGAGCAGCACTAATGTATTACTAAACTTTGCCTGTTCTGTAATTTCCATTTGATGTGTTTGTGAATTATACATTTGGTGATTATCTGACAGGTTGCCTGTCTTCAAGGCCCCAGGGGTAAAAGAAGATTTTTGTTTTGTAAATATTGTACATAATGGTCAATCTAATTAATCATGCCCATAAAATAGTTAATGCGTGTGCATGCTTTAAAGGATCACTCCAGACCCCTCAAGCACTTGAGCCTGCTAAAAAGCTTTATGTGTGAAGAGTGTGTCGTCTTTATTTAATTTTGAAAAAAGTGCAGATTTCCATAGAAATGGACACTTTTATAAATTGACCTGGTTGCAAACCCTTGGCCCTCAAACAGACAACAGATCCTGTTACTTCCTGGTTTGGTTAGCACAGTGAAGTAAAACGCAAGAAGCAGTAATTGCAAGAGCAGCTGCCTTGCACATACTTCTCATTGAGCTGCATTAGAAAGTCTGTGATTGGAAAGCCACAGAAAGTCTGGGCGGGGTTAGAAGGGGAGAGATTGCAAAGGCAGGAGTGCACATTTTGCGAGCTGTTTTTAGATAAAATTTCAATTTAAAAAAAGCATTATAAATGCATGCAGGATTTCATTTGGGGCATATCTACTAAACAGTTATTTTTCTTTATTTTGTATTTGGGCAGTGGAGTGTCCCTTTAAGTGTTTCTTGCTCATGATATAGTTAACTCACATGCATGATCTACTAGTGTGTGCACATGATAACTATATAACAAGCAGGAGGACTGGCATTGCAATAAGCACTTCTTACTGCACCTCAGGCTGCCTTGGACTGCTTCCTGGCTGGGCGCTAACATATCAACAGTATCACCGAGCCCCTCCAGTAGCATGATTGGAGGGGCCGGCTAACTCCTACTCCATGTTGGAGGCAAGCCATGGCCTGGAGCAGGCTGAGGCAGCAGGGAGAGAGGTTCATGCTTAACAAACCACTGGCCCTGCTGTTCATTACATAGTTATCTTGTGTGCACAATTTAGTAGAGATAACTATTTCATGAGTACGTTTTAACCATCTTAAAAAAAAACAAAAAAAAAACATTTCCATTGTCATCTCTGGTGCACCATATCTGTCTGATATTAAAGAGAGGCATACAAAGGCAATACAAGATATATAGTAAAATTATCAGTTAAAAACTTTAATCTACTATGATCACAAATCTGATTAATCTGAAGAGTCACACCACGACAGACACATAAAGTCAGCCTGTACACAGCTTGTCCTATAAAAGATATATAGTAAAATTATCAGTTAAAAACTTTAATCTACTATGATCACAAATCAGATGAATCTGAAGAGTCACACCACGACAGACACATAAAGTCAGCCTGTACACAGCTTCTCCTATAAAATACACCAAAAAAGTGCTTATTCAAGACTGCCACACAACTGTTGAAATTATGCTTGTTTTTCAAACTGTCTACAACCGTTAATGTGACATTGTAAACATGTACCTATTAATTGATGCACAAAAAAAATAAAGAATTTAAAAAAAACTTTGATCTAATTTAAGTCTCAAAAATTAGATTTCATTTTTCTATAGTTATGTGTATAAAATTATATTTATGGTCCATCAAGATTAATGTATATTGAAATAAACTAATAGATATAAGGAGCTTCTGTCCCTAGTTATATATAGGTCTTCCCCCATTTGCTTTAAAATTTTTATATTGAGCCCTAAATCCTATGGCAGTGTAAGGACTGATTAAAGGGGGAAGGCATGGGAGGTGCAGACGGACTGGAAGATGAAAAAAAACAAACATTATATACAAATTAGTGTGTCTAAAGTTGCTTAATGAAGTGGTGATAAATAATTAGTTGACTATAGGTATAGCACCCATTGCACTCTGTGGATACTCATTGAATCAAACAATTTATTATAACTACAACAAAATGTAAACTCAGTGTTTACATGATGGACCCCACCACACAAAACAGCAAAGAGAGCAGCACTAATGTATTGCAAAAACAACTTACAACTTACAACAAAAACAACTTACATGTATGATAAACCTTATCTACATATTCTCACCTTTACCTGGAGCCCATATAAAACTGGATTCAAGTTTGTAGACTTTATGCCAAACAGAGGTTGGCAAACCCTTCTTTAAGACCAAGAGTTTGGAAAATAAGAAAGGGATCACTTATAGTAGGTATATCAGCAATAAAAAGTCATGTAAATAATCATTGTTTAAACAAATTAAATGAAGAAATTAAAATCAATATAAAACAATATTTAAGATGAAGTTGTATCCCCGAGATGCATTTTGCGCATTCCTGGGCTTTTTAAATTGATATTCTGACTTGTTCTTTCTTCCCCTTTTAGTCCATTTCATCCATTTCCCCTTTTAGTTCATTCCATTTTGTCCATTTCGGGAATGGGCATACTTGAAAAACTAAGGTAACATGTCTCTTCTCTGCCGCATGTGTCACCTCCTGTTCCTGGAGTCCTGGTTCTTGAAGGGAAACTCCCTTACTAGGAGTTTTGCTGAATGATAGTGACATATTGGAGTGATAGTCAGATACATCATGTTTGTAAAGAGTTATTCAGAGGACTGAATTTCTCATTCAATTTTAGCGAATTTGTCTTTATTCTGAGAACATCCATATTAAACACAAATCCATGGTAGACTACAATGTCCATGAGTCTTAGGGCTATTTGCACTAGTGTTATAGTCAGATAAAACATCAAGTAGGATGTTGCATGCATGCATGCATGCATGCATGCACATATATTTTATGGATAAACTGAAATTTGCCAAGATACTTTTAAAGAGAAAAAAAGAGAAATTTATACCAATTTCATATTAATATTACAGTGACAAGATTTCTAAAATAAGTTTGTAGTAAAAATTATTTTAAATAAAGTAAATTAAAATAAAATAATACCTGTTTAAAAATAGTTTTTTCTTCTTTCTTCTTTTTTATATATACATACTGGTCCGGTTTACATACTGGTCCGGTGTACCTGGGGATAAGCTATTTTTAGAATACTTCAGAACTGGAAGATGAGCTTTCATTATAGACTGGAATAGTTGGGTATATGTAAGACCACTGAGAAGCGGATTGCAGTAGTCAAGGTGAGAGATGATGGTGTGATGGACCAGCACATTAGCCACATTTGTAGTTAAATATGGGCAGATGCAGATACGATCTATGTTTTTGAGATGGAATTTGCAGGATTTGTTGAGTGACAGGACATGAAGGAGAGGTTGGAGCCAAACACCTTGGCAGAGAGTCTGTGAAGTAGAGCTGATGGCAGTGCCATAAACTTGGAGGGAGTAGCAACACTTGAGGGAGGAAAGATGAGAAGTTATGTTTTGGACATATTAAGTCAAAGAAAATTAGCAGCCATCCAGTTAGAAATAGTACAGACATGAATCAAGAGGGATGATGAGAGATCAGGAAAAGACATTGATTTGTGTGTCATCTGAATTAAAGTGAAGTGACATTAGAAGCGAAAATTGCTGATGAATTCAACAAGATTTTGATCAAGAACAATGGGTGACTACGGACAAAACCTTGTGGAACACCGACTGAGAGGGGTTGAGGAGAAGAGGAAGAGACAGAAAAAGTGACACTGAAAGAGCACTGGGAGAGATAGCAGGAGAACAAGAATAGAGCAGAATCTCTTAGACCAAGGTTATGGAGGATGCAAAGAAGTTGTTGATGATCAACAGTGTCGAAAGCAGCAGAAAGGTCAAGGAGAATTAGAACATAGTAGTGTCCACCGGATATAGCAGCAATTATATCACTTGATACTTTGGTCAGGGCAATTTTGACAGAGTGACAAGGATGGAATCCAGACTGAATCAGGTCAAGCAGAGAGTTGAATTCAAGGAAACCACTCAATCTAACGTACACAACTCTCTCAAGGATCTTGGAGGCAAAAGGTAGTAGTAAGAAATGGCAGTTGTTAGATAGGGAGTTAGGGTCATGGTTCTTTTGAGAAAGCCTTTTGCCAGCTGGAACGCGTTAAGTGTATTTATTATTATTATCTACCTCACTTTGAGTGTATATTTTCTTGTTTTATATTTTTAGATTAATTACCTTTAAATAAAAGTACTTTTTTATTAGACCAACCTTTGATGCTATATTGCTTGAACTACCATATCTGTGGTGGGGATTGTACAACCCAAGCCCGAGGGATAGAACAGTCCACATCTGCTCCATCAAATGTGAGTAAATTTCTTACCACTTTAATTGTATTCTGTGCCTTACAGTACACACTATTTTGTTTTTTCTTTTTCCTTTTTCTCCTATATTTCTGGAGGGAAAAGACCATCATCTATTCTTACAAGTGGGCACTACACTATAATATGAGAAAGCCTATATCCGCAGAGCTGCTTATGTTTCCACCATTTGAATGACTGCAGCCACCAAGAACCACACTATATCCATAGGCAGGGCTTGTTCCGCCCAGGCGCTTAAGTTGGAGCTACAATTTTAGCTCCAGGAAATTGTGAGTGTATTTCTTTTGTTTTATTCTATTTATTTGGACAGTGACATACTACACTATATATTTTCATTTTTTTTCTTTTTCTCTCTGCTTATATATATATATTATATATATATATTTATTTTTTTAAAGAACACTTTCGGCGCTGCACCACTCCTTGTACTTTCATCAAATTGTCAATGGTATATAGTTCCAGCAGCGATGTGCATAATCTTCTCTAGCATTAGATTATGGTCTAAAGCAAAAGTGGGATAAGGATATATATATATATATATATATATATATATATATTATGTATGTATATATGTTTTATATCTTTGTTTTAAATATCTCTAACATCTCTCAGTAAATATGTGCATACCACAATTTTATCTTAAACGCATTCACTACAAAATCCACTGGCCACACAAAACATGTGGTTGTCATTGAGGAAGTCCTATGCTATCCTAACAACATCTAAAAGTAATAACGCACATCTCACATATTTTAAATTCTACACCAATCACTAGATTAATTGATTGCAATGTCATTCCTGTTGAATGATTTAGATTAGTTACACAAATTGTTGAGCCTCTGATTGTTTCCACATATATTTAACGGAAAGGAATGTTTCCTCATTCAGTTGCTAATTCTGTTACATTATATTTCAATACTGATCTAGGTAATATCAGTATAATGATAATCGCAAAGATAAATGGAAGACAGTTAATTTATATATTAACATAGAACAGTGCTTGATATTACCTGCTCTCTGAAAACATCCAGAATTAGCCATTTGAGCATTTTCTTCAATATTTCAAATATAAGTCTTGGAATACCAGAGTGTCTGCAGTTAATCAAAAGCAACAACACAGTATTACACTGGACATTCATCAAATTGGGTTTGCCAAGTGCTGTAATTTTTTTTTTTTTACTAAAGACCAGAATAACTTATCAAAGAAGTTACTCTGCACAAACTTTGATTTATTTTCACACAACATTCCAAACAGTATACTCCAAAAAGATTATGCAGAGATTCATCAGCCAAACAGCAGGTTAGATAAAGCTCCTAGCAAATACCTTTAGAGGCACAAGACCTAATGTCAATAAAATCAATTTGTAGTATTTATTATTTAAGCATAATGAGATCATATATGCATCACAGTATAGATAGCGGCCGGCAATACCTTACCATGAATTAATTGAAGGGACACTCCAGCCACATAACAACTTACCATCGTGTTTATTAATATTTCAAAGATTTAAACCTGAAGTTGTGCCCTTGGCACCCAAAAAAGTGACCATTCACTTCCTTCTGGCTGAGAGCATCAGCTGAGCAAGTATGGAAAAGGGTATTCAAGGGTATTTTCTTTTCTATATTTACCTCTACTCACTAAAATGTATTAGTCTAAAGGGGTAATTAGTGTTATTTTTGGTGGTTAATAGCAGTTTAGAAATCTTTTAACCATGGAGGGGATACATTTTTAGAGTCAAAGAATTGGGCATCCCATGGCCTCTGTTACACTTTTGGTCATGCCTAATGATAATTAATGGTTTTTCTGTTTTGGTTAAGAAGACTGGGTGCCTGCAGGTGCTATTTAGATATAGAGAGCATGCTATTTAAACCAGTTCAAAGGCGGAAAACTTGCTGGACACGTCCAAGGAACTAAAATGTGTAATTGGGCCTTGTGTTTAGTGGGGTCACTGAAACAGAACAAAGAGTAGCGCTATCCATTATGACAAACTTACACTTACACAGTATTATACTTACACATGTAGCACGCAATTAACCAAGATAATATTCTACACTGAGTACTTTTAAATGCTGTTATATGTAATATATGTAGTGTATATGCTTGGAAAAAGGGAACTCCTACTTTGTACTTACCTGTCTACACCGGGGGTCTTGTTTGAGTTATAAGGAATAGTGAAGTGCAGTCCTGACTTGTATCTACATAATTACCATTGAGAGATTTGTTTTTTACCTTGTATCTTTGCACCTATTATCTTCATGAAAGGGTTAAGTTGTTAGATGTTTTATGTTTAATCTATGTTGATCAGGCACCACTGATTAGGACAAATGTTCTGCTATTATCTAGACTTGTGTTCATAATATATCAGTCTTGACAATGTGAATTATGTTTTTGCCATTCTCACTTAAATGTTGTATGTTTGCGTAGAGGGCCAGTTGGTAGGGCATCAGTCAGCACCTAATGTGGCATTGAATGGGTTAAATAGGCACCACTCACCTAGTGAGATTTTATACCTGGTCTCCATACAAAAAAAAAAAAAACATATTGCCATTGAGTAAATAGTAAATGTTGTTGCTTTGTCTGTCAGAACAACTGCCTTCTTAACTTTGTGACAAATGTATGCCAGTTAGTAAATATCATTTTTGATGTAACTTTGACTAAAGGTCAAAAAAATGCTCTAGTAAATTGACTATTTATTTTTATATATTATATTATATATATATATATATATATATATATATATGTATATATATATATATATATATATATATATATATATATATATATATATATATATATATATATATATATATATATATATATATATATATATATATTAGGATACACATTTATGCATTTTAAGATTTTTTTATTTATTTATTTTATTTATTTATTTATTTTTATTTATTTTTAATTTTGTAAAGTGTTTTTATAGAAGTATACTATGCAAAAGTCTATGCATACTTTACACATACAATACATAATTTCCTAATAGAAAGTATACCTGGTTGCGTGAGACAAGAGGAAACATTAAACCACAAAATCTCAGAAGAGTAGTGATGCAAATCTTAAAGGATGACAATTTTCCCTAGTTTCAATCCACTGAAGCATACCGTCTGCTGTACTTTTTTAGAGTCGATGTCAAATATTTTAACTCTAAGGATCTAAAAGCAAAAGAGCAGTAGTTTTATTCTTCTATTCTAAATAATCCTCAAGGATGAATAAACTTAAACTGCCCTTCACATATTTTAGACACCTGCAGCCCTATTATCATTCTGTAAAGTAAAAATGTCAAATATTTTAGCCAATCTATGTCTATACATTTCAGTATTCAGTATTTCAAAACATGTTATGCCACTACTTTAATTGCCTGAAACGGTTCTTTGGCCAGTGTGTTAAGCTGGGGCTAAAGTTCTGTCTTTAAACGATATTAGCAAGAGGCAAAATATGAATTTGGTTTAGCCAGTGGATACTCATTCATAGGGGCACTTAAGGCAGTACACCACTAGTCATGTGGTAAAAATGTATTTGCAAGAGTTTGGAAACACTAACGTTCATTTTTTATGGAGAGGAGCGTGGTAAGTTACAAAATATAAGAAATATCAGTGTGCCTTTAATCCTGTAATAGGGTTCAGGTCTTAAGGGTACCTCCCCCTTATTTGTAGCTGTTTAAAGAAGCTTACTTGACAGGTAGACATGTAAAAAAAATGGGGCTTGTTTGAAATCTGCCCTGTTTCAGCAGGTTTTGCACATGCCTAGTGGCCTTTAAGAAGGAATTACCATTGAGTTGCCATTAGGAAAACAGAGCCAGCTGCCTATAAAGGGAGGCAATCTATTATCCTCTCTATTCAGGGGCCATCGTTGGCTGAAAGATTCAGGATGTGGGGTACAGGAGAGAGAAGCAAGAATCCATATTGTAAGTAGCACAGAGATAGTGCATCAGTTCGTGGCCCTGGTCAAATATAAGTGTGTATTATTATCTTTTTCTTTCCCCCAATAGCTGAGGGCTGATTTACTACTAGAATACATGGCTTGTTTATTTAAATAAGAGGAGTTAAAAGAGGAGTTAAAAAGGAGAGATTTCATAAAGAGTTTTTTTTTTTAACCCCTTAAAACCAGAGGGCGTACTATTACGCCCTATTCTAAGTGTCTCTAAACGCCGCAGGGCGTAATAGTACACCCTCCATTTTTTTTTTTTTACTAACCCGGTTGCCGGCGATCCCACACTGGCGATCGCGGTCGGGGGACTCACCTGGGATCCCAGGGAGTCCCCCGCGGTGGATCCTGCCTCCTCCAGACCCCCCCGGCCATGTGAGAGTGAGGACCTCACAATCACATGGCCGGGTTAGCTGGCTGCTGCATTGCCAGCAGGGGACTGCCTGTAATGACAGTTAGTCCCCCTGCTGGCTGGAAATCAAATAAAATTAAATTAAAATCAGTGTAAAAAAAAATTATATACTTAGATCATATATATATACATAATATATATGTGATCTAAGTATATATATATATATATATATATATATACACACATATACATACACACACACACTGTCTAGGTATATTTTACTATTAATATAAATATATAATTATATATATATATTAATATCAAATTACACGTAGACTGATACTGATTAAATATATATATAATTATTATTATATATATTTATATATAATATAAAAAAATCTGTAAATACATTAAAAAATTAAATAAAAAAATAATTAAAAATAAATAATTAAAAATATATAGATGTGTGTTATTTCGTTCTAACTGTATTGTGATATTAATATATATATATTTATATCAATATACACATAGAACTAAATTATATATATTTATCTATATACATAAATATATACTTATATGTCACTATATATACCTATATATAAATAAAAATATTTTTTTAAATTATATATGTACATATATATACACATACGTATATATATATTTATATATATATATATATATACATATATAAATTCTACATATATATTTAATATTTTTACATAATTAGGTATTTTAATTAATTACAATTAGCGGGACCTGCCTGACAACCCATGCCGAAAGTATAGGGAATTTAATTTGCTAGCACTATATTTAACCCTATAACGTTCCAAGACACCATAAAACCTGTACATGGGGGGTACTGTTTTACTCGGGAGACTTCACTGAACACAAATATTAGTGTTTCAAAACAGTAAAATGTACTACAACGATGATATCGCCAGTAAAAGTGACTTTTTTTGCATTTTTCACACACAAACAGCACTTACACGGATGATATTATTGCTGTGATACTTTTTACTGTTTTGAAACACAAATATTTGTGTTCAGCGAAGTCTCCCGAGTAGTACAGTACCCCTCATGTACAGGTTTTATGGTGTTTTCAAAAGTTACAGCGTCAAATATAAGGCTTGTGTTTCATTTTTTTCACATTACAATTCGCCAGATTGGTTACGTTGCCTTTGAGACCCTATGGTTGCCCAAGACTGAAAATTACCCCTATGATGGCATACCATTTGCAATAGTAGACAACCCAAGGTATTGTAAATGGGGTATGTCCAGTCTTTTTTAGTAGCCATTTAGTCACAAACACTGGCCAAAATTGCATTTTTCACACACAAACAAATACTAACGCTTATTTTGGCCAGTGTTTGTGACCAAATGGCTACTAAAAAAGACTGGACATACCCCATTTGCACCATGGGTTGTCTACTATTGAAAATGGTATGCCATTATGAGTGTAAATTTCATTCCTGGGCTACTATACAGTCTCAAAGGCAACGTAACCAATCTGGAGAATTTCAATTTCAAATGTAACGTGCTATATTTGACCCTGTAACTTCCCAAAACACCATAAAACATGTACATAGGGGGTACTGTTTTACACGTGAGACTTTGCTGAATACAAATATGTGTATTTTATTGCAGTAAAAGCAAACAGTATTATGACACTGACAGTTAAAATGTAATGTAGAACTAAAAAAAAAAAAAATTCTTATTTTCTCCCATTTTTTTCATATTAAATTATGTTTCATAGCTAAATATTTGACATTAAATGAAAGCCCTGTTTCCCCTGAATAAAATGATATATAATAAGGGTGGGTGCATTTAATATGAAAGAGGTGACTTACGGTTGGACAGACATATAGCGCAAATGCCAGGTTTTGTTTACGTTTTGTTCACAACGCGTACATTTGGCTCAGTCCTTAAGGGGTTAAACCACTTTTGTTTCTGTTTATGCAGCCCAAGCTATACCTCCTATCGCTGTGACTCATAGTGTGCATGAAAAAAAAATGGTTTCATTTTCCACTAAATGTTAACTTGCTTTAGATCTCCTGCTCTGTAAATTGAACTTTACAGAGCAGGGCATTTAAAATTCTAGATTAAACACACTGTGCAGTAGAAGAAACTAAAATATCTATGTTCCTTTTTAGGAAGTGCTTAGGGAGCATGTGCAAATCACATGCAGGGAAGTGTGACTCGGGCTGCATATACAAAGTGATTTAAAGGGACGCTATAGTCACCAGAACCACTACAGCTTAAAGACATCAAAATAACTTAATCTAAATTAAGTTGTTATGGTGCCATGGGGCCCTCGGAGACACTCTCAACTCAAGGGGTTAAACCGTTCTCGAATGGTTTAACCCCAAAGTTACCTCTGATTAGGGGAACAGCTTTTTGGCTGACAGCGCTTTTTGGCTGACTCTACATTCATAAAACTGGCCAGGAAAGAAATGTAACTTCAGAAATTTCAGAAGCATGATGCCGTGCTGGGGGAACTGCAATCACTGCCGACAGCTTAGAGTTAAACCGTTTGAGAATGGTTTAACCTCTTGAGATAAGATTGCCCCGGGCACCATAACAACTTAATTTGATGAAGTCGTTTTGGTGCCCAGTGTCCCTTTAAAGTAGGGGTTCTGTTATATATAGCCTGTCCCTGCAGAGTGAGAACTGTAAACGCTGCTTTTTCAGAGAAATGGCAGTGTGTACGTTGCTGCATAGGAAAAACACCTTTCCCATGTGATCAGAGGGGGGCCAGTAATCTAAATAGTTAAACACTATAGTGTCAGGAATATATCTTTGTATTCTTGACACTACAGTATTTCTTAAAAGGCAGAGAATTTAGCAGTGAGGCTGTAAGGAACACCAAAACTGCTTCATTTTGTTGGTGTCTATAGTGTCCCTTTAAATGTGAATTTCAAATTTTGGACCAAAACGACTTAACTGAAAATATAACTGACATAGACAATGTTCCAATTCAGCTGTTTTGGCTTAAAACTCATCCTGTATTGCTTCCTTATTTTATGCCCTGGTGTTCTGCCCCCCAGGACACCCGGGAACTGTCCTCGGGTAGCCCAGTGCGAGCTCATCATTATATGTAACAGGCACTAGGACCCTGCAGAGACCACTTCAGCAGCGTTTCAGTGAGCAGACCCACCACTTTTAACCCCTTAAGGACCAAACTTCTGGAATAAAAGGGAATCATGACATGTCACATATGTCATGTGTCCTTAAGGGGTTAAAGGCAAGTCCGCCCATTAGATCACGCCCGTCCCCATCTCCTAGTTCTTAATAGTATGCACCTTACTCATGAACATTGCTTGTCTCACCACAAAACCTCTAAAGTAAATGAAATACTTTTATGGTGTTAAAGAGCTTTTGCGCCTCTCCATCTTAAAAAGGCCATTTACAGAGATATATATAGAACATCATATTCCTACCGGTTCTTGTCAAGTTTAAGATCATATTGAGATAGTAACAGAGATAGTAACATAACTGATTAGTGCCATCTGTTTTACGTCACTAAAATAAGCACTAACAACTAGATATGTGAAAACGGATCTCAAAAACGTACAGTATCAAATTCTTTCCAGATCAAGTACTTATACATATAACAAATAAATAGGATATAGTTGATGCACATGTTGATGGGCAGACTAGATGGGCTGAATGGTTTTTATCTGTCCTCACATTCTATGTTTCTAAGTTTTGAAAAACAAAAAAATAACCCCCCCCGCCCCCCCTTCCAGAAAATGCCATGTCCACAAATATCAAATTCTGTAAGCTTTAAATTTATATTGAATTAATATTAATTATGGAAAATGAGTACATGTACATATTAATTGTCTGTCTTAACATCCATAGGATGTTCCACTTCCATGCTATCCTAGAAACAGCTGGCATAAAAGTCCATTAGAAGGCTTGGAATGTCCAGCAGTTTTGATTCAAGCAGGGTTAAATCTTTGTTTGCACTGGGAGATCCAGGTACCAGTTGGGCTTAGCTCAATGAAGAGAGCTTCTGGGTGTCATACAGGAGGTGCTAGCCAACGTTTTGACTACTCACATTGGAAGAGGTGCCGGGAAGCCACAAAGAAGTGGTTATAATGCCTGGTGGTTTTGGCTGCCATCTTACCTTAAAGTGACACTGTAGGCACCCAGATCACTTCAGCTCATTGAAGTGGTCTGGGTGCAATGTCCCATGTCCCTTAACCCTACTGTGGTAATTATTGCAGTTTCTGAGAAACTGCAATAATTACCTCTGAGGGTTAACTCTACCTCTAGTGGCTGTCCAACAGAAAGCCACTAGAGGGACTTCCTGCATGAGGACTTCCAGCTTCAGATTTTTCCGGATAGGAAAGCATTGAATATTGCTTTCCTATGGGAAAATCCTAATGCAAGCACGGCCATTGCCGCTGACGTCTGCGGGAGAGGAGCATGGACGGAGCCTGACCCAGTACAGAGAGACATCGGCACTAGACTCAGGTAAATGACTGAAGGGTTTTTAACCCCTTCAGCACCACAGGAGGGGGGTCGTGAGGGAGGAGGTCACTGCAGGATTTTATAGTGCCAGGAAAACGGCTTTTAAAACTGTAGAGTGAAACATATTATGAAAGGTTATACCACAAAGTAGTGTAAATGGAGCCCGTCAGCTCTGTTCCTCTTCTGCAAACTCAGAGGCTTCAATGAGGAAGCCTTGAACTAGGCACTAGTTCTAGGCTGAAAGCATCAGCCAGAAGAAGAGGTACTGAGCTGATGGGCATCATCAACACCAGGGCTTGACAAATCCCAGGAATTTTGTCCTGGCATCTGGGATTTATTGGCCCGTTCTGTGGAGGTGGCGAGGGAGAATGAAGGAGGCCAGCCGGCTGTGGTAAAGCAGAGGAGGACAGCCGGTTGTGCGGAATGGAGCTGGGCGGTGAGGGAGGGAGCTATAATCTTCTTGCGCGGCTCATTTACGAACCCTACAATGATGCCGGGAGCCAGAATATGAAGTCAATCCAGCCCTGACATCATCAAACAGCGTGAGAGGGAGAAGAGCAGGAACATGACAGCAGTCCCACTGGACCCCAGGGAAAGCATATCCACTCCAACTCTTTCAAAGGTAGGGAGGCTGGCTGGATTTCAAATAAAACATATTTTTTTCAATTCTGAGTGTGTGTGTGTCTGTCAGACAAACATATTGACATTCTCTGTCCAGACACACACACTCTTTCTGTCTGTGTCAATTCATCTCTATGGGGAACATTCAGCACCTCTATACAGAGCGTGGAGATGCTGAACTAGAAAGCACCTCTAGTGGCTGTCTGATTAACACTAGAGGTGTTAGTAGGCAGCAGTATAAACACTGCCTGTTCTCTGAAAAAGGCTGAATCTTCAGATGTAGATTTACAAATCCCTGTTGCACATGCCTGATGGAGCTTGTGGCAGACCCTGTCCCATATTCCTCCTTCCTTTTCCCCAAAAGAGCTATTATCACCCCTGGTTCAGTGCCTTTCCTTCTCCTGAATGCAATCACCGAACGCTCCCACTCCCTGGTAAGCATTCGCACTCAAGTACCAAAGGGTCTTCAGCGGCACTTGGCTACTTTGCATCGTGATGTGGTCCCTTTGGCTACTGTTTTGTCTTACTTTCCGACCTGCCAGGAGAGCACTATTTGGAGGGAAGGTACTACGGACTAAATGGAACAATCGCTCTCACAGAGCCAGGGGAAGCCACCTTTCGTTGAGCCGCAGGAATTCCCGACATTTGACTGGCAAAAGTCCCATTCGCACGGGAACTAGTTTGGGCTTAGACCTAGTGTGAGGCCGGTCAAAACTTTACCACGGTGGCGATTTGTCACCTCTTCATGCATCCAAGCACTATTTTGTCAAAATGGGCACTCGGACTAGAGCTATTCGGCAATATATGATATGTGGGGTTCCTGTGTGGTTATCTGGTGGTGTTTTTGTGTTGACCCCTGTGTGTCCAGGAGATAGTCAGTTTAACGGCTGGCAACTCCATTATCTCCCATACACAGAGACACCTGGGCGGGCACTGAGTGTATTGAATGGAGACACCATGCTGGGGGTCTGTGCATAAAAGGTAGCATTCGGCTTAATAAAAACTGTTTTACTCCCAAAACTATGTGTTGTCTAGTTACTGGGGGGAGAGTTATAATCACTAACCAGTGCTTCTTCTAGCTACGAGGAGAAATTAGCGGAGATACCAAGTCGGGGTATTGGAGCTCCGCTACAGAGCTTTTTGAGGATGTACTGTATACAAACTTGTATCATCATGGCCCTCTGTAACCTGTATCACACCCCAATATAAGGTATATATACTTCCCTTTTGTTCTTGTTTCCTTGCCATGTCATGGTCTTGTTACTTGAGAGGGTATTTATGCTCTGTATTGGATTTATTGTTTTCTGACCTCGGCTTGTTTGACCATTCTTGCTCTGTGTAATTCTGAGCTTGGCCTGACTATCGATTCTTTGAATTTATGTTATCCTAGACCACAGCCTATCTCTAATTTATTCCCTGTCTGCTTGCAGAGATTTAATTTAATTGTCTTAGGCACTAACCCGGGTCCCTCTAAGGACGTGTTCCATTACTGTTTCCTTTGGATTTGTGTGTTACGGTTATTTCCTTGTCTTACACTGAACTGCCGTGTCAATCTTCTCCTGGTTAGCATGTCTCTTGCAAGCACTACTATGATATGTACCGATTTCTAGATGTGGTAAGGTAAGTAGGATCAGTAACAAATAAGTGATTAGTGCCACTAGATTACCTACTTACCTCCAGATGAGGTGACAATCTGGCAGGTCTTGTGCCTCTCCTGAGCTGTGTGGGCTGTACAGTCTCTCCAAATGGTGGAGTTTCTCTGTTTCTTTGGTTGCAGCTGCTCATCACTGACGTGATCTGAATCTGGCTCAATTTCTTTCTCCTATCAGACCATTTATCTTTGAAAGCGTCACAACAAAATTATATTATGGCTAACACTATAGTGGCGCTCTGTAAAGGACTGATATGCACTAAATATACTCTCATATACAGTGTTCTTCAGCTCATTTCATATCCCCACATCTGCCAATTGTCATCTACTAGAAGAATTTAAATTCATAAATTAACCTATCTCCCTACCCAATATAGCTATTAATTTCCCCTGCCAAATTAATCTCTTCCCTTTATAAACTAGATCCTCACATTGCCATGCAGTAAATCCCTCTCCCAAACTAGAACCCCTCAATTCCCTGCAATTTACCCCCTCTCCCTAAAACCCACATTCCCCAGGTAATTAACCCTCTCCAGTCACCCAGTTTACATTACCATTTTTGTTTTTCTCTTAGTTGTTTTCCTTCACACATAAAAAGACAAACTAACACAGAAATACATTTACAGATTACAGATTCCCACAATCATACAGACACTGCTCTTGGCCATACAGAGAATTACATTCACACATACATCCACAAAGACACAGTCGGGCATGTGGAGTCAGACATTCACAAATAGAATTTTTCTATATGTGACTTTCTGTTTGCAATTGTGAATATGTTAGTGTGATTATTAGTGTATGTGAATGTCTGACTCTTTGTGTCAATATGTGAATGCGCATTTTTCTGTGTGTGTACATGTGAATGTCTGACTCTGTATCTGTCTGTCTGTGAAAGAATAACTTTGTATGTGTCTATATCTGAAAGTGTATGTGTCTATATGTGCATGGCTGTTTCTGTATATATTTGTTTGTGCATGAATGTCTGGCTCTATATGTGTGTATATGTGAGAGTTCTGGGCACCGGGCACCAGTGGGCATTAGACAGCTCAGCAGTCAGTATAATGGCTACACCGTTGGTGGCCGTGCCATCCATCACTGGGTCTGGCTGGGTAGTCATTACAGCCACCAGTCCACCTCCTGTGAACTAGTCCATAGGCCTCTGCCTAAGTGGCCTACTGGAAGCACTAGCCATGAGCCCCACAGACATGCCCTCTCTTTGACAAGACATACCCAGCATTCCTTCAGATCTGCTCAAGTTAACCCCATGACCAGACTGGTTTGCCTGCTATCATCATTCAATTAATCATGCATCACTAATATAAATCTATTATTCTCCATGTTAAACGAATCCATGAAAAAAAGAAAAAGAAAAGTTGTCTTTCAAATGAATTCCTCACCTCCAGCACGTGGAGTCTCAGTCCACACCGTGTTTCCCGCCATTTCCAATCTCTGCTCTCCTATTGGCTGTAAGGAATTCCTCTCGTGCAGCACGCGGCTGATCATTTCCCACACTGGAAGTTACCTCGCTGAGCGCTAACCGCAGTCAGGTGGCGCGGTTTTCCCGCCATTTTCACCCTCTGCTCCTCCTATTGGTTGGAAGGTGTTCCCGCGCTCGCCGCCTGAGAGCGGCTGTCATGGCGGAAGGCGGCTCCTCGGGTGTGCCTCCTTTCACTGAGGGCAGTGAGGAGTGGCCGCTGAGGCGATACGGGAGACTAGAGGCAGCTGGCGAGGGGCAGGGAGCCCAGACTGAGTGGAAGGTATTAGACTGAGCAGCCATGAGGGAATCTGAGCCCATATAACCATAATGTCAGCACATGCCACCATAAACACCTCATAGTGCTGGTTTTACACGCACTAATAAACTGCTCAGCCTGCCAGTGACGTTTTAAAGTTCTAGAGTATTTTAGATTTTTTTTTTTATTATTCTTCAAGATTTAACTAAAATTTCAGCAGTTTTTACCATGTAATTCTAGTTTAATCGAGAGAGATGACCAGGGTGGACTCTAAGGACTGGTTAAAGGGACACTTCAGGCACCAAAACAACTTCATATAAATTAAGTTGTTATGGTACTAGGAGGTTCTTGGAGGCACTCTTACCTAAAAGGGATCAACTGTTCTCAAACGGTTTAAAGGACCACTATAGGTACCCAGACCACTTCATCTTAATGCCAGGTCCAGCTAGGGTTAACCCTTTTTTTTTTTTTTTTATAAACATAGCAGTTTCAGAGAAATTAGGGTTAATCCAGCCTCTAGTGGCTGTCTCATTGACAGCCGCTAGAGGCGCTTGTGTGCTTCTCACTGTGAAAATCACAGTGAGAAGACGCCAGCGTCCATAGTAAAGCATTGTAAATGCTTTCCTATGAGACTGGCTGAATGTGCGCGCGGCTCCTGTCGCGCATGCGCATTCAGCCGATGACGTCGCTAGGCGGGAGGAGGAGAGCTCCCCGCCCGGCGCTGGAGAAAGGTAAGATTTTTAACCCTTTCCTCTCCCCAGAGTCCTGAGGGTGGGGGCACGCTCGGGGCACTATAGTGCCAGGAAAACGAGTATGTTTTCCTGGCACTATAGTGGTCCTTTAACAACAAAGTTGCTTCTAGCAGGGGTCTTCATTCCCCCTTGCGGTAATCGGCTTCAGAATTAATTTTAAAAAAAAGGAATTTGGGGCATTTTAGTTGCAAATGTTGACACGTTGGGGACTGTCAATCAATTTCTATTCAGGCATAAGCGGTAAATACACTCATTTAAAACAGTGACATCTACACTTCACCATGGGTAAAGAGGATTAGTATACATATGTATTTATAATCCTATCCCTAATTCTATACTAAATCTAACCCTAATCACAGGGCTATTCACTAACGTGAGAATTAAAGGTGAATTTTAAATTTAAGGTCAAACTTTTAGAGAAAAGAATTCTCTAAGTCAATTATACTTTAATTTCATCTACTATTCTCACTTTAGTAACTAACACTGCTAATTGTAAACCTAGAAATAGTGTTAGAAGTATTCCTTCTGTTGATGTCAGTTGAGGTAGACCTTTGCTGATTTCCGCAGAGGGGTTCCCTTGCTGGTCTAAATCCTAATCTGAAACCTAATCCTAAAATTTGTTTATAAATTGGCATTTATATAGCGCCATCTTATTCCATAGCACTTTATTATATTACAAAGGGGACATTTAATAATAGAGACGATTACAAAATGTTACAGGAACAATAGATTGATGAGAACCTTGTTTAAACAAGGTTACAACCAGAGGAGGATTTTACAATCTAGACATAGTATCCCAGTGACTCTATGTGTTAATGGAAGAAACAATGATGTCCCTCTTACTTTGACGTTGGCCTTCCTCAAACCAGATCTGTCACTTTTAAGGGGGTCTTTGCATAGTTCGTTACAGATCCAGTGGCCACAGGGTGCAGGAGACTGTACGTTTTATTTGTCTTGCAGATCCTTTTCAACTCCAGGCAAGAGAGTTAGGGATCGTCTGGCCGATATTCTGTATTTTCAGCAATATCGATATCAGCCAATAAAGATACCAATATTGCCGATACTGCAGACCAGGGCCGCCATAAGGGTCCTGAGGGGCCCAGCACACTCTTACTTACCTTTCCAACTGCTCCCTTCAACTCCCCTGTCTAAATCTCGCGAGTCCCGTGGCCGTCAGAGTGTTGCCATGGGCTACCATGGCATTGCGCCGTGCGGCACGCAAGCCGCGAGAGTTAGACAGGGGAGCTGAAGGGATCTGTTGGGAAGGTAAGTAAGAGTGTGCTCGGCCTCCCAGGACTGCTGCAGGTCCCCCAGGGAATGTCATATCCCCCCTCCCTGGCCAGGTAAGAAGCATGGAAGGGGGACTAAAACTAAATGTAAAAAAAATGTAATATTTAAAAAAATAAAAATGCTCCCCATTTTACACACATTACCTACACAAACACTCACTGCACAAACACACACTCTGTATTCATTATATACAAACACTACACACTGCATTCACTATACACACACTACACAAACACACACTGCATTCACTATACACACACACTACACAAACACACCCTGCATTCATTATATACACTCAAGAAAGAGAGAGGTTTGATCAGACAAAAATATATTAAAAACAAGTTTAAAAATTAACTTTGTACAGACTACCTTAAATAGAGGTGCAAGATAAAGCACTATATTGTCTTACAGCAACAATATTGCAATATAGTTGCTGTAAGACAATATAGTGCTTTATCTTGCACCTCTATTTAAGGTACAGTAGTCTGTACATTGTTTTATCACCTTTTCTCTATTACTGATTTTAAAATTATTGTGATTAAAAGTAAATTTTACCACATAACAGGAGGCTTCATATTTGCATAACTCTCTTTACTGAAAATCTCCAGCAGCACAGAAACAGAACAACCAATCAGAAAAAGTCAGGTGATACACAAAAGGCCCTGACAGTTACATCACTTCCTCTTTCTTTGCTGCTCCAGCCTGGCACAGGTCAGAGTATTTTGTCTCTCCTGATTACCGTAATTACTGTTAAGACTATTGTTTTCTGTACTTATGTTCCTAATGTATACTTGCTCACACTCCCTGGCTCTCCTAAACCTCTCTCTACTTGTTATTTGGTAGTAGTATCGTGTATTGCCTCCACCT